>JBAHVQ010000417.1:502075-550248 GCA_036872915.1 Nanipora kamurai | reverse complement strand
TTCCGAGCGTAGTCAGCCTAAAGTGCACGTAATGAGAACAAGTAAACTATGTTTTCGTGGGGGCCAAATTTCCGAAGTGGGGGCCAAATATCCTAGAAAATATGGCCCCCGAGGGGACCAAATTTCCTAGGAAATTTGGTCCGAGGGAGCCAAATTTTTTGTTGGGGTCAAATTTCCTGTAACAACGGATCCACCGAACTCCATATACACTTCGGTGGACCGATCACAATGATGGGTCAGAATGGTCAGTGGTTGCTCCCCTGAGAGAACGAATCAGGAAGGATGAAGCAAGATTTTGATGGAAAATGAAACTCGGGAATTTACTCGAAAAAGTAGCCGCATGTTGCTGGTTTCCATGAGTGTTTTGTTGCGTTAAATCACTCCTTTGGCTTTTTTCCTTCGAACTTATGCCTTCAGGTATTGCAGATGCCCTTATTTTCAAAGCGAAAAACAGGTAAGTTGCTATTGAACGCACGCGGCAAGGAGTTCTATTCTGAGCATCACATATTGAAGGCCGAAAATAGACGAAACATTGGTAGTGAGACAATACGTGAATTGCCAGAACTGTCATTGTATTTTCAGAAATGTCATAAATACTAAACTTGTACTGTGCTTGGTATTATTTGTGTAGATCTTAAGATGAGTTCACTTTTTCGTATAAAAGAACTGACTCAAAGCTTGAGATGAATGCCGATGTGGACATTGTTCTCAGACAAAATATCATAGTGAAGTGCAGTTAACTCGGCGCAGATGTGTACAAATACTAATAGAGTGAAGTCGTGGTCCTTTCAATTGTTTGTCGAGACTTATTTTACAAGAGCCATTTGCGCACGAATTGCTTGTCCATTGAGGAAGGACCGTGTAAAATAAAGAGTTAGAAAGTTAGACTGCTAGGTGACCTAATTGGTGTCAGGAAGCATGATATTTTATTGGCCGAAAATTTACCATAGAAATATAATCGTCAACATTTCGACTTCCGCCTCATAATTTCCCATAAATATGACAATGTCTCCCAAAATAATTGGCGCAGTTTATACTATTCATATCGTCTACGTCGTCCAATGCGACGACAGCCCGTGGACAAACGTAATGATATTGTGTCGCTGTACAGTGGACAAATGTAATGATATTGTGTCTTTGTAAAGTGTTCGGTTTGAACACGTTTTGAAGAATCTCTTGTCTTTTGTTAGTTAATTCAATTTTAAAAGTAAAAGAGTATTCTGTTGTCTCACCTTTGAAATTCACATGTGGGCACTATCCTGTGACGAAATATTTGCTTAGCTAAAATTCATTTGTTGCTAACAAATGTTCAAAGATGTTGAACAGAATAGAATCCATCTTTATTTTGTCAAACGTTCTTCAAGGTGTGTTGCCAACAGACGTTGAACCATGTGGCAAGTACACATGGACAGATTCCACAGATAGTTCCACATTGTTATCATCGATGAACGACATTGACAAACCAAGAATGAAGCTCATTTCTCCAACAATATTGTCCCGGAGTGATGAACCAAGAATGACACATCATTGCTCCGTCAATATTGTTCTACATTGACGAACGAACAATGATGCTTATCATTGCTCTAAGAACATTGTCCTGCAGTGATGAACCAAGAATAACATTCATCATTGCTCCTTTGCTCTAATGTCTGAGTCCATGTAGCTCAATGGTTAGAGCATCTCACTGGTGACTAGGTTACAGGTTCGATTCCCCTCAGAGACTCAGGGGAAAATTTTTCTGAGTGAATGAGCTTGAGGAGTATAAACCCATTTAAGATCTAGCAGAAGTCTGACTAGGATCTTGCTAGAAAAGATTTAAACCTATGGGGTCAGTTTTATCAGCATGAAAGGCTACATCTATGTACTTAAGCTGCTGGCACTAAGTATTTTCTTCATTTTTAAGGCAAACAGAATTCCAAGGTCAGTAAACATGGTGGTGGAACAAATAGTCCAAAGAATTTGCACAATTGCATGCAAAAACTGAACAAGCATGAAATCTCAAGTCAACACAATTTCAATGGGATTTCTATTACTCCAGGTATTTACCTTGATTCCCTTAATTCCCATTAGATAACATACTTGAATTGAAGTTCATAGCATCATAAATGGGAGGAAATAAATCATTAGATTAAGATTTCATTATATGTTTATTGATTTAGGTATCAATAACAGAGATCACAGTTGTCAGGTGTTTTTTTGTAACATTAAATGTGTATTTTATCAGTGAGTCACCTTTAGACTGTTATTTGTACCTTAGGTAGACCATTATTAGTCCCTAAATGTTGATCATGAATGAATTCTCAGTTTATGACATATATATTTCCCTAAATATTTTCCTTGGATTCAATCTACTTGGCTGTGTATAACCATACATGTATATGATATTAGAGAGCAATCACTTGGAATTAATTCTGTATAGGTTTCCATGGCAATATATATATATGTACATGTATATGTATATATGTGTGTGTGTGTGTGTTTAGCACTATTCATTTGTACCGTAGTATACACTGTGTAAATTTATCACCTTAGCTTACCTTCAGGTGACTTGCGACTTAATCAGAGCACATACGTATTTTTTCAGCAGTCACACATTGGTTGTCTTCTGTAATTCTGTCTTGTTAGTTCACCTTCTATCAATCAATCACTGAAGCAGGCTTTGTTGTGCATTTCACACACCTCTTGTAACTAACAATAGTTAATGCCAAACACCTGAGGTCAGACTGTTAATACATTGTGTCTCGTAAACCTGTCTCAGTTTCATGCCTCTATCAGTCAGTCATGTGTGCAGCTTGTTTTGAACATTTTTGTAGGACTTAGTTATTATACTTTAGTCCAATCATGGAAAAGAAACAAATCAGCATAGAAAACCAGTACCAATCGACAATTTGAAAAAGTATAAAACAAAATATAATCCAAACAGCAGCATCTAGTAAACCCAAGATTCAAGTTAAAAACAAGACAAAGAGGTGAATCAGTAATATTTTGATTTTATTCCAAAATCATCATCAGACCAATTAAATTACAATAAATAACTATGATGTTGTATAGAAGGCATGATGACATCATCTGAAAGCTATTTACAAATATTAACCCAACAGTTGACACTTCAGCAACTGGCTCTCTCATCCCAGGTATAAAGTGTCAACTGTTGGGTTAATGTTTGTAAATAGCTTTCAGATGATGTCATCATGCCTTCTATATAATACCATAGTTATATATTGTAATTTAATTAGTCTGATGATGATTTTGGAATAAAATCAAAATATTACTGATTCACCTCTTTGTCCTGTTTTTAACTCAAATCTTGGGTTTACAAGATGCTGCTGTTTGGATTATGTTTTGTTTTACATCAGCATAGGTTTTACTTGAGTTTTACTTTCATCAAATGTTCTGCAGTGCACCACCATCTTCATACATTACAGTACACATTGCCTAACATTGCTCTGGTTATCTGTCTGATCATTATAAAATGATGAGAACCTTTTTTGATCAATCAAATTGGTTTATTTTCCAGCTATTCTAACCCTAACACCACTCAGTATCCAACCATAATTTTGAGAACAACATGAAAATAGGATGCTGCATATGCAGTATGAAACAGCACAAAAGATTTAAAGTTTGGTAGACTGCCAAATGTATTATTTTGACTCCTGATGCCAAGAAATTCGACAGTTCTGACTGAAAATTCTGAAATATGTACAATTATCTCTACTTCTTTTGATCCTGAGGGAAAGCTAGATTCTGTTAAAAAGTGATGACTTCATATGTATTAGGAAACTTTGTGCTTTCTTTGAACTTGGTTCAGATTCACATGTGAATTAATTCTTGTGGAAAAACCCTGTCTAGATACATCAAGAAAGAATTATGTTCATGAAGCTATCAAGCGACCTCCAAACTCAACTGCCAAGGTAATTAGCGAACGTAAAGACATTTTGACACAATTTATTGCTGGCCATGTTTTCTTTATCAAAAACAAGTTTAAAAATGTACGCCAGTGTGCCTTTGCTGAAGGAACAAGCATTCAAAATTTAATCGAGAAATAGAAAAAGGTAAAAATCAACGTTTGTGTACTACTAAGCTTATTTGAACTTTTGTAACTCACTATCTATACAACGCACAGCATTAGCGATTTATTTTGCAGCAATACTTACTAATCGTTTTAATCCTTTTTTTGTCAGTGTGTCGCCAACTTTCCGCGGCGATCTCGTCTCTCCAAGTCATTATCCGAAGTGTTAGCGGATGATTCGGTATTGCCTCTCTTTATGGAATTTCTGCAAAAACAAGGATCCCAGAACTTTCTGAACTTTTGGCTAGCGGCCGAAACTTTTCGCTTATCGTCACGTGATAAGACTTTAGTTCGTTTCAAGTCTAGATTAAAGGTGCCATTCAACTTGCAGGATCCTGGAGAGAACTCGAATTCTAATCTTTTAAATGTTCAAAAAGACTCGGGAATCTTACTACCTGTTTACACTTCCAACGACGAAAGATTGTGTCCCAAAAACGATTATGCTAGTGCAAACATGTCTGAACGTGGAAACTCGTGCAGTGGGTTAAGTGAAAACCGATATGACAGTTCCCTGAACAGTTCTAGCTGTTCAACATCAACAAAATCCTCAGAACCAAGCAGGTTCGAGAAAACAAAAGTCCAGGAGTTGTATTCTAAACGAGATCTTAAATATGGTGTCTCTGAAGTGACTTCACCTGATTCCTCCGAAAGAACGGTAGGTAATTCAAGCGGATATCCCGACTTAGAAAAAGATGTTATGGAGACACAAAAGGAAACTGACCAAAGGAATTCGGATAGCTGTACATCAAACTTAAACCATTGTGCGGCAGAGATTCTTCCTTCCACCGAAAGGGCCTTGGGTCTGCACCACAAACATGGCAACAATCGAGAACTTCGTCGGCGATCAAAAAGTAAAAGCATTCGTGTGTTTGTTGATTGCGTCTAATCTGAACACTCTTTGGAATCCTACAGTCATTCCCAATTACATATTGTATTTTTGTTTTGTAGCTATGATGGACGATGCACTTAGCATATATCGACATTTTATATCGCTCGAAGCCACCCAACCACTGGGTGTGGATGAAGCTACGAGAAGAGAAGTTGAAAGTAGGAGAATAGTACATGATAGCACTTTATAACCGCAAAATTGTAACGTGACCTCAAAACAATCTTTATAGATCCATTAATAGATCGAAAGAAAATAGGCTGCCAATGATGCATTTATACAAATATTTTCATGACTTAAAGTGGCTGAACACAGTTTTGCTAATTTTCTCACCTCTTGCTTCTCTAATTGAAGCCCATTACTCCAAATTTGACAGAGTGGGAAAATATAAGGGTCTTTTGCTCTAATAGTTATCAATATAATATCATCCTTACCCCGGGTTTACTTTTTATGTTATCACGTTGCATTAATGCAGTGCAGTTAGTAGCAGGAATTAATGCCAATCACTCCTCTTTATGTTAAGATATGCGGTATTTTTCGTTAATCTGCGATTGGCAGAGCGAAGCACATAATGAGGAAGGAGATGAAAATTAATCGCATCTTTATATTTGTTTGTTTGTTTACCAGGTAACATTTGTAGTGAGAACGGTGAAATCGATCCTGAGTGCTTTGAAGTTACTCAGAAATTTGCATTCGAAACATTGGGAAATAGGTACAATATATCCTTATTATTGTTGGCTTTTCTGATGTCACTGCCCCCTCATTCCTTATTACTACCATTTACCATTTACCAGGTTCAAACCATTTACTTTAAACCAAACAATAAATCAAAATTCGTATCCAACTCATTTCGTCTTATTTCATCCAGGTATTTTGATGACTTCCTTCGCAGTTCGTATTACCAGAAACATATCATGGATATTTTAACAAGTGGCAAAATTTTCTTAGCAGATATAATGTATAACGATAGTGCTGTGTTTTATTTTATGGAGGTAAATAATGTACTCGATGGTTTTTTTTATAAAAAATAAGGCAAAGCAGAACCTGAAACCAACCATTTCCAAGCGCAAGACTAGAGACAAAATCTAGGCAGACATTTGAATTGATAGTATTTCGACTGAATTTCAAAAGGGTGGGTTTGAAATAATCTCGCAATGTCGCTAATTCAACTTTTCTTCTTGATTTTGGCTCATATCTCGGCTTCTCAAGATTTTTCGTCTTGGATTATCTATCATCTTGTGTCCAGTCGTCTGATTCCGGTAACCTAACTGATGTAAAATTTTGCACAGTGGTCTCATAAACGTATGCATTCTTTGATAGTTTATGGAGCAAGAAAAAAAGAGCCATCTTCTGGCGTTTTGGTTTACAGTTGACAGTTTTCGCACAGAGCTTCAATCTAAACTAGATAGGGGAGAATATAACGAAGAGATAGCGTTAGCGGATGCAATGGTGTTATACGACAAGTAAGTTCGAACTTTTACTTTTATTCCCTGGTATTTTAATCATAATTGTATATTGCCAGTCAGTGTATTTGAAAGGATAACACGATACCAGGGGGTATTGCGTTAGGGTAGGGAGTTGAACTAAAGTGTGGCCTGGTGATGGGGTGAGAAGGGATGTGGTGATGTAGTGTGGTGCAACGTTGTGGTGCATGCGGTATGGGATAGTGGGGTAGCGTGATTTGTTATGAGATAAGTGGTGTGTTGACATGTGATGTGGAAGGAATTGGTAACATGGGGTGAGTGAGAAGGTGTATGATCTGCTATGGTGCGGTATTCTGTGGTGTGAAGTAATTCAATGCTAACTTATATTACTCAGGGATGGCTTGGGTGTGGTATGGTATTTCGTGTGATATGATCTGCTGTGAGGCGACCGTTTTTAGTATGTCATAATATGGGGTAGGGTGGAGTGGTGTCATGTCAGTAATGTGACGTGTTCGATGGGTTTAGTGAGGTGGCTTAACATAATACGTTGGGATATGATGAAATTCAGAGGGGTGCTGTCCAGTCTCCATGCAGAGTATGGACATGAGGTAAAAATGAAATAGAAGGCATTGTTGAGCTGTTTTGATTTCAATTTCGTAGATATTTTTCAATGCAAGCAACTCATTCCATGGGCGTAAGCGATGAGACCAGGATACGTATCGAAAATAAAATATGCAGAGAAGGTGGACCTCTTCCTGACTGTTTTGAAGAACCTATGGAGAACATTCTAACACTCCTTGAAGAGGTAAATCTTCCGTTCTGAGACCAACTTTACGTACACGTATATTTTGTTTGACATTTCCCGTATTTTTCTAGGTTTATTTTCCAATTTTCCTGGAAAGCAATGTCTATTTCAAGTATCTAAACGAACTGCTTGGTTCTATGATTGACATGGACAATGATCAAACCAGCACATGTGCGGACGACAGCAGTAGTACGACCAGTGGCACTGAGACCTCGAAACTGATGCAGTCTTTAGGAAACGATGGTGATGTGCACGAGGATCCCAACGAAATTTGGCAGAGACCAAACTTTGGGTTGGTATCTTTACTCCGAGATGTATTTTATCGGAAAAGAACTCAAGAGGGAAGGGGAAGAGGAGGGAAAGGGAAGGGAAGACCGGGAAAGAGTGAGAAAGAAAGGGAACGGGAAGGAAATGAAGGAAGGGGAATAAACTATGGGAGGGTGACAGGATAGGATTGGGTAAGACCTGATAGGATGGAATGGAAGGGATGGGGGTGACATAGGATAGGACGGGAAAGGATTGGCTAAAGGATAAAATCGAATAGACAGGAGTGGATGGGATCGCGCAACATGGAAAAAGCAAATTATTTTCTTACCTGACCGCGATTTGATACTCTTAAAGAATAACGTGGAGACAGTTAAGAGTACGAGTCTTGTTTCTTGTGTTGTAATTGTTCACAAGAACCTTGAATGAAATTCGCCCAGGGGTCATAAACATTTCGGTGTGACGTAAAGAGATGCTTACTCGTGGGGTGTTTTACAAATGTTAAACGTATATCGTAATATCATGGAAAGTTTCAGGAAATTAATCAAGTAACGCAATGTTGTTGCTCATGAAGTCAATGTTCTGCGATTCAAGAAAACTAAAGTATCCTAAGAGTACGACCTTGTTTCATCTGCAGTCTTTCTATTGGTCGAGTTAACGAATACGGCGTTTATGAGCCATGGATCGAGCCACAGCCAGGGAAGGAACAGAAATCGGGAGGTAAGTCATTGTCATTTGTGCTCTGTAGAAATATCTCTGTTGAGGAGCACCCCTTTCGGGAGGTATTGTCAAAAATCCACACCATCATGATTTCTACGGCTTTCTGGCACAGGGTTACGAAGCTTTTAGTGACAATGGAAAGTTTTCGTGAATACTCATGTCCCCTTTTTTCCCGACATATTTTAACTTGGCTGTCTCCTTGGCAATGGTGATGGTAATTAATTGCAAAGTTTAATCCCTTACACGCTACATAGTTCGTTCTTGTTCCGCTTACCTATGATATTCTGTTTTATAGCAGTTAAATTTGGTCAGAAAATGAAGAAATTTATGTCTGGTGATTCCTACAAGGTAAAGCTATATTGCCACATTAAAAAGAAAGGGGAAATAGAAAGAGTAGATACTGGAATGTAATTTTGCTCCGTTCTCATCCAGAAGAATGTTCGAAAACGAACTGTTTGCATGTTGAATAGTTCAGTATCATTTTGTGGAAACCCCGCGTGAGTTGATTTTCTGCAAAGCTACTGTCCTGTTGAATTGGAGCTTCGTTGGGGTTTTATCAGGACGTGTTAAAAAAAATCGGAATTGATTCTATGGTACACTTTAATCATGTCTCGAGTCAACTGGTCAAACAGCTGAAAAGAAAAGCACCTGACGTGGAGTTGGAGCAAAGTACTTACCCTTCCTCAACAAGTTTGTTTTTTGCCACCTAGATATTAGAAGGTACGTGTCCAACCCCGTCAAGATTCTTTCCCTTCGGAGGACGAGGAGAAAAGAGCTTGGGAATGAGATTGCTGAAATACGTTTTGCCTTATCTTCTTTGTTTGTTTATCTTATAAAATGTTGTTTTAGATTAAAGAAGAAATGGCTTGGCAAGTCGCCAAAATGGTTCTTGAAGATGTGAAAAAGCAACAAAGAAAAGCATCAAGATAGAAGTAATGGCCAGAATTGACGGTTTCCGTTGTCGCGCGAAGAAATACGTAAGTGACGGTGCTACAGTCTTTCAGATTTACAATCCATATATTGCGAACATTTGCTGGCGTTGCTGCGGTATTTACCTTGCTGCCCTGTATTCTTTATTGACGTAAATATCCCTTGACGTGAATAAAGGTTACCCTTCCAGGCTTTTTTCAACTGCCACGTTTTTCATGAATTTACATAAAATAAGGACGAATTTAACGAAACAAATCCGAAACAAATTGAGCTTATAAGAATACTTTGAATGTGACCTTTACGAATAAGAAATATTGCTGAGAGTATCGTTTGTGGTTTGATGCTACGACAGGTTTTGAATTGGTTGTCACCTCCCTAATTTTCATGATTAATCGTCACGACAAAATTGACTCTGAAAATTGCCATTGGTTTGAATAATTTTACTAGGCTAGTTGTCGCCACGTTACTAATGAAGGCTACTCCTTCATTTTGCAGTAAAACCAACTAGTTGGTGCGATGTCATCTTTCTTAGTCGTCTGACACACGGGCGCACTCCATTTAGCCAGCTTGATTGGTCTGTTCAATAAATTGTAAAAAGTTACTAGATAATTTTGGCCAAGAGGGCGGGAAAATTCGGATCCTCAGGATGTCCGTTCTATCTCACCATTCCCGACTTTGACAAAACCAGTGTAATTGCCGCAGCATTTTTCAGTAAATTAACCATTAAATTGTTAATCAAAACGCAAAAAAGCTGATTGACTGATATGCTTCATCCTCGTAATTCCAGAATATCATTTGATAACTGTTAATGATTTGTGAGTGAGCCTATTAGACGAAGACCACTCAGGTTATATGCAAAACTTGTGATTAGTTCAGACAAATTTTTGACTTTCGGAAAAACATGAAAAAATTGATATCAACAAAAAAATCTTTGCATTGATACGTACGTCAGCTGATGGGCCAAAACTCCTTGTCTTTCTCATAAAATTAAACCCAGAAACACTGGATCTACCAACCTTACTGTTGAAGTGGAAAGCGCTATGGCTGTTCCGTTCGGGTTATCTGAGGACAGCTTCAATGGTTCGCTGAACAATCTACCCTATGTTGTTCATGAGCCACGATTGACTTTCTGTATAAGTAAGCCGTTGCTGTCTGGAAAGACAGTATGGTTATGACATTTTTTTTTAATTTTTGAGTTGAAGCTTCGCGCACGCATAGTTCCGGAAATTTCTATAAACGACACGTTAAAACCAGAAGAATTACTGGAGCGAGAGCCATCGTATCCAGCATCGTCAAAACTCTCGCTATACCTGCCACGTCGTTTCTTTACTGTAATGTTTTCCATCTCTCGGACACATTACACTGAAAGCACGTCGAGATAAAGGGGATATGAACGAACCTATACGAGAGCTATAATTCCTGGTACGTTCTCAGAACTATTGCAATCGACCTTCACTCCGAATAAGGCTAAACATAATCTAAACTATGTACAGATATACTTGAGTAGAAAGTTGTCTCCGTTTCAGTTATATAAAATTCCAAATATATAAGTAGTCTTTGAAAGTAAGAGAGCTTGTTATTACGAATATGAGTGAAGGCTGTTTCGCGATTTCGAATATTTTAATAGAGCCGTGTAAATGTGTCTGTTAAGTCGGTTAGCTTATTAAAAAGGTATGCCATATTCCAATAAGAACTAGCATCAATACTACATACGCTCTTAATCAATCGTCACTCTCCCAGAACGAGCGTTTTCGCGTGTGTAACCAATTACTTGTTAAATTCTGCGTTAGAGAATACCGATTGCTTTTCGCTAATTTGTTTGTAAACTGAGTATTACTTTCAGTTGAAAATTGGTTAGATTTGTTTAACTTGTAGCCGTTGTAAAGCATTGGACGATTAATCTAAAATCTATCCAAAAAAATTTGCTGTAATTAGAATAATATATCTATATTAATAAATTTTAAAATTTTACATGAGTGAAACCGTGTTTTTGTTTGTTCTGTTCCTCAAAGGGGACGGATTAGACTAGATTAGACTAGATGTCATTTAGTAGCTTCCAAACATTACATTAAACATAGAGCGATAAAGAAATACATGCTGTATAGGTCATTTGTTGTGATTGAAGACATCTCCTGTAAACTCATGTACTGTATATAATTTGCAGTTTTTTAATATTTACACTAAATTCGTTGAAAGAAAGGATATAAAGAAACACAATTCAGTGTAGTGAAGTCAAGGGGGATTGGGATGACAAGGACCTATTTAGACCACTCACAACAAAACAAACAAAGTCATCATGCTAACAAGGCTCGAAAGCCACTTTACGCAATAAATTATAAATTTTTGTTCCGTGGAAGACTAGAAATAAATTAATTCAATAGATTGTATGAAATACCTGTGTAGCGAATGTAATTACGGGACTACACTGTACGTATCCCACCTATTGTCATATTCTTTTGTGTTTTAGCTTCAATGAAACTCGTGAAAAAAACATCACAATAAATAACACGAGACATTTCATCACAGCAGTGAGACTCGTGAACTCAGATAACTTATTTGTACAGTAGCGAATGGAGATTAGATTCGTATATGTATTCTATAGGAAGGTTTACTTGAGTGATCTTGCCACCGAAGTCTCTTCTTTGGACATGACTTTTGCTGCTTTCATCAATAATGAAAATCGCTCTGTTTTTTTTCCGTACAAGGTGAACTTATAAATAAACGCGCGAGTTACTGTCAGGTTTACTTTAGTTTTTTAAAGTTTCAACGAGAAAATTCTGTTCGCTGCTCCCCCATAAAATATGCCAACGCTACATTTTGATCATATCATCCGGATGATGTCATCGTCGTTTTCCTTCACTGCATTCCTTGCTATGTTCCGTCCAGGCCTTCAGCTGTTAAAAGGAAAAATAACAAAACCTTTTTGGTCATTACTCGTGACAGAGTTGACCTCCATCTTTCATGGTGGACTTTATTATAGAGAAGCGGTTGCCGAGGTTGTTTTTTTTGTGAGCCTGTCCCCACAGGTCCCCGTTATGAAGGATTGCAGTCCATCCCTGCGGTAGAAATTTCTACCCCACCGGTAGTTTCCATAAATTCGTTTGCTTATGTGTTGTTTGAAGCTTTCCATGGTGGTATTAGATTTTATTTTGAATTATTTGTAGGTTTACTCCATGTTGATGTAATTGGTTCTGAACTTTCGGCCGGTATACTCGGGTCGCGTTCAGAGAGTGGTAGACTTTTACTATCTGAAGACGACCCGAGCATAAGGGCCGAAAGCTCGGAATTGATTACATTAACATGGTGTAAACCTGCAAATAATTCAAAATAAAACTCAATTGCTTATCTTCCAAGATTGATTTTGAACTTTTTGATAAAACTAGTGCTAGAATACTAATCTCATTTCCAGGCTCTTGTCTCCTTTCCTCGGAAGAAAAGGGTCACAGGCTGGTGGGTTTGATTGTGGAAAGACCAAAAGTTGCAGTTTTGACGTTCTCTGTCGGGACTTAACAAGGATTTAGTTCCTCGAAATTTCCCTTCTTCACTTTGTCATATGACCCAGAATTACTGAATTAAGTCCAGCGATCCCAGCAAATCCTCGCCAGCCTAGGGATTTCCCAGTTAATCAACTTACACATAGTAGGTAACTCCAAGGTAAGTCTTAGGGTCAAAACAGGGTTAACTTTACTGAACAACCTTTGTTGGCTTTTTGATTATGGTCCTAACTCGTTCATTCCTTTTCGTTGCCGACATTGCAGTCCTCTTCAAGCATCCTCGTTAATACAACGTAGCAAAGAATATCAACGCTTCACTTTCCACTTTCAAGTCGGGTATTTTTAAAACGACTAAAAATTATTGAGCTCTAACCTGACACTCTGGGCTGCAATACCACGCTTTCTGACAACCGGAGCACAAGAAGGAAGCCTCCTTGCTACAGACACCACACGACCGCTGAGGCTTTGAACGTTTCTTCGCGGGCTCAGCAGCGCTTAAGTCCTTTTCATTACTATTGAGAATCTTAACCGGAAGTTGATCTTGATCAAACTCACGTTGTTTTCTCGTAGCCTCGGCAATACTTCGCTTGTGCTTCGTACGCGGTAAATCGGACCGACTGACGTACAATGGACCATTCCCGACATTCGTTCGCGGTAAATCAAACCGGCTCATAAAGAAAGGAGCATTGCCGGCGTTTGTACCCCTCCCGGAGAAAGGCAGCGGAGTAACATGTCCGTACGGATCACCGCGCGGGTTGCCGTACATTGAAAGGTATTGTTCTTTTGTTCTTGGGTCAATGTGTTCATGAACAGGCTGAAGAAAAGAACTATGAGGAGGAATACGATCATCTTTTGGGATAGTGTTTAACTTTTTGTCCAAATCACCTGCTGTTCTTCCATTGGGTGACACTCTACCGTGCTTAGCTAAAACCTCATGACCCATTTCTTCTAACTTGCGTTTTTTCGATCCAACTTCTTCCCAGTCCCTGCGCAGACCTTCATCTCTCACCATGTGG
Organism: Nanipora kamurai; assembly: GCA_036872915.1. NCBI lineage: Eukaryota > Metazoa > Cnidaria > Anthozoa > Scleralcyonacea > Helioporidae > Nanipora > Nanipora kamurai. The sequence continues at coordinate 536,640 of JBAHVQ010000417.1, read as the reverse complement.
CTCCGATGCACCAGCTCGGCGTTATCTGGTCTCTTTCGTTCTTCCCTTCTCTCGTCGTTTAACGACGTAAGCATCGAATGAGATCGTTCGTTGTTGATTAAAGCCGCGCGCCTCTCGTGTTCCAAGTGAGCCAGATTGATCCGATGTTTCTGTCGTGCGAGGTCTATTTCCTTCTCTTCCATTTCTCGTTCATTTGCCGAACATTCTACCTTTTCTCTTTCACTCCTATCCACTGGTGAACGCTAAATTGAGAGAAGAAATCACAACTACTTGTGATGATATGCTTTCAATGTTCGAAATGTAATGTAGAGATGTATGTCTCAATCGAGCCTAAAGCTCTTGCGTCGTCTAACTATTGAGCAATTGATGCTCGCGTTTAGAAAAGTAAAATTCTCATCGTCCATCTCATTCCATCCCATCCTGTACCATTTTATCTCTCTCCGTTTCATTCTATCTGTATTCTACCTCATCTCAATTCATCACATCTCATCTTATCCTAAAAGAATTGGGAAACTGCCGTAACTTAGGTGTAGAAAAACTGACGTTTCGAGCGAAGCCCCGTCGTCACGTTTCATTGCGACGAACGGCCTTTTTCTACACCTAAGATCCGGCGATTTCCAACTCTTTTGGTTTTCTACAAGTCGTTCAATACAGCCGACGCAGCACTTTACTTTTATATCATCTTATTCCAGCCCATCTCATCCAATCCCATCCCATCCTATTCTACTTCATCCTATCGCATTACATCTTATATCACCACATGCGCAGCAGATAGACAATGAGAATACTACATTACCGAAACAAGAGAGGAGGTTCCACTACAGAGAGAGAACTCGCTCCAATTCATAGACTTAGCTGTCCGCAAAGTTACAATTCTATATCTCCGGCGTATAGATATTGAAAAAGAACCGCTCTGAAAATTTCTCACAGTCTAGATCAATTCTCAATAGCTCAATGATTGGGGCACTCATACGTCAAGACACAAACATTGAATTCAATTCATACTTAAGGCAGTAATGAAACGTTTCCACCATTCTCACCTATATCATACCAACCTGATTGTCTTGGGAATTTATTCTTGTCGCTGGTGATGCCCCCATTCTTCCAGGAGATTTCAGTGGCCAAGGTATGTGTTCATAATTAGCTGCATACTCAGCATGGCTTGTCAAATATGGTAATCCTGGTATTACAGGTGACCTCTTCATTCCATCTCTGAGTTGGAATCGACGTTGTTTTAGTGAGCCCGCGATGGAGCTCATTACGTCGCCATGGACACCGTATGATGGTACGGTTAACGTTGGCTTATGAGGGGAGACATTTACCGTCGGACGTGGGGTTTCAGATTCCTCATGTCTTCCTCGATCATTTTTCAAGCTCATTGTAAGTCCTGGGGGCGAATTTCTTGTAGCACGAGATGCTCCGTATTCATAGTCTTTGAATTTTGATAGCTCGGGCTTGCGGGATGAAGGGGACGGAACCTCGTCCACTGGCCGTGCAATCCCTTCTGACGTATGTCCTGGAGCGAATGGAGGAGTACGCCGATGACTGAATTCGGGTCCAAGCCTACGGTGACCACTCGGGACGTTTCCCTCGGGTGGCAACCAGCCTTCCCTTTTACGTTGACCGTCATCCCCTAGGTTCACTGTCGCCTCCATTTCTTTCATAAATTTTCTGTTCAAAATGTTGAACCTTTCCTGAAAATGGCGAGTAATAGACTCCTGATCCGGAGGACTGGGGCGCAGTAAACTTGTATCTGTCCCCGACTTCCTCTCTAATCTCTTAGTTTTACCAAGCTGAATGTAAAGTTGGGGGTGGTCTTTCGTGGCGCTGCTACTTGGTGGCGTGTATGACGGAGGTCTCACGGAAGTCGGCGAGTATTTTACGGTCTTTCCCGATGAGTTTAGGTCACAATGGGATGAGTGGTCCTCTTTAAAATACTTTGCTTCTTGAGGAGATAAACGACGAGATGGATGTAACACATCTCGACGGCGGTCAAAATGACAATGTCCGGTAGTTGCTCCTGGAATAGACCTCAATGTCCTTGCAGAGTCACTGTCGCCCTCGCTTAATGGTGATGCAATGCGTTTCGAAGCATTTTCACGTTCCTCCGATGGTGACGTGATATATTTTGAAGTTTTAGGATGTTCTTCCGTCGGAGTGCTGAACGTGTGTTTCGGTCGCTCGTGTGGTAGATAATCAGTCTCCATTTTCCGTTTGAACCGCTCTCTCTCTAGTTGAAAACCATAATCGTCTATAATTCCAGGGCCCAAGTACCGCGGATAGTGGGCGTGGGCGTGTATACCATGAGGCATCACGAGGTGTCTATGGTTATCATAAACGGATGTTAATGGACGATGAAGCCCAAAGGATTCACCCGCGAACTCCGCTTGCTCTCTCAGCTTGTCACGCATTTTTAAGGTAGCAGCGTCAGGTAGCCTATCATGCAAGGGAATTCTACTTAGGACGTGGGCATGGTCGCCAGGGATGATGGGATAGCCAGGTGCATGTCGGATAAGTTTCTCTGCTGCTTTCTTACCGTGGTAAGGACAGTTTAGGTCGGGCTTTGAATGACCACCGAGTTCCAACTGGCCGGGTAGGTGACTTCGTATTGAACTCTTTCCTGGCAGTTGCGCGATAGCAGAAACTGGAGCTGACATACCAGTAGTTGATGAAGGGTTATGGGTGATCAAGTGCGGAGTAAATGTCCTTGAGGAATACCCAGAGAAGCAACCAGGATTCATAAAATGTAACGATGACGGAAGATCTGTTGACATCCTTGTACCACGTGGTGTCATGTCAAGACAAGGAGTTCCGTGAACGCTTGCTTTCAATTCGTCTGTTGGCCGCCGCTCACTTCGTAGAAACGGACTCACTGGATTCACAGACCTTCCTGTGGATATTTTTGAGGCCTCTGGCTCTCTACTTTGTTCGTTGCACTGTTTAAATTGTTCGTTTCCTTCTTCGTCAGACTTGATTTCAATGACTCTTTCATCTCGGTAATCTCCTTGCTTTTCGTTCAAAGGTTTTACATTTACCATAATTCTTGAATTACTGTTGCTACGATCCTGAGCTGACTGTCTTTCGTTCAATGTGGCTGCAACACCGGCCCTTTCTGAACGATCCAACGAAAAGTTCTTGTTCTCTTCGCGAACTTCCTTACCGTCGCTGGACTTGTCGCTTGACGGAGATAGACGCTTGTCTTCAAAGATACTTCGAGGAATGTTGGGGACTTTAAGGAGAGGTGATGGTCTCTTTTTCAGCTCGTCCGCTTCTTCACATGGAGAAGCTGGCACTAGGGTTGGTGAAAACCTCTGCAGCTCTGGAGAGAGATTATTTAAATCTGGAGGGGAGCTCACCTCGGTTTTTGGAGACAACACTTTTAAGTTAGAAACTTCAGATTCTGTCTCGTTTGGATTTCCCTCCACATTGTCATCCTCGGCTCTCAGGCATTCATCGTGATAATTAGCGCACTTTTTTATTCCTTCCTCTTTGGAAATAGCTTTGGGGCATTCATCGTGAATTTCACCACGAATTTGGACTTCCTGTTCTTTCCATTCGTGATCAGACACAGGGCTTGTCGTTGAGTGTGCAGGAGCTTTTACTAGTTCAAGATTTTCGGGTGTAAAGGTTGAAGTCACTTCCCCCTTTGAGTCCTTTTGAGCGTCAGTCGAGTTCGTGTTCCTGTCCTTGGTTACTCCAGTACTTGGCGCACAAGTGTTGTGCGGAAGTTTTTTCTCGTTTAGCAAACGCTCTATCAGCCAGTTGTGACGAGGTAGATCGCTTCGTACTCGATTCTGAGTGATTACATTCTGGGCTTCCATGTCGTGATCGTTCTTTACACCTGTTCCTAACGTTGTGCCATGTGTTTTAGTCCTTGCTCGCTCTTGAGTCCGACCTTCCTGCGCGTCAGTTGCCTTGTCATTATTGGAAATGCTTTGTTGGTTAACCCCACTTGATCCTTTGCTCTCCCGCCACGACTCTTTGTCAGTTTTAGACCTCGCAAGACGCCCACCACTTCCTTCCTTCGTCTTTCGTATTGTCCTACTTTCTTGAAAGGAACCTTTGTCGTCACAAACATCTTTCCCACTTTCGAAATGAGTTTTTCCAACACAAGATGTGGATTTATTAGATTTTTTGTACGCCTTTCCTCCGCCCTTTCCTTGTGAGGATGTCTTCTTTGGTCTTCCTCTCACGGACTGCCGTTCTTTATTTATTTCTTCGTGGCAAGCAGTGCTGCTCAGGTCATCAGATCTACCAATCACCTCGACCTTTTCACTCGTAAAAACTCTATCCTTAGTACCATCAGAAGTCTCTACCATCTCCGCCTCGGTATATTTTAACTCGTCTTTGTGATCGACCACCAGCTCACTTGCGTTATCCGAGCTTGCGGACGAAATATTTTCATATGCGAACTGAATAGGCTTGGTGTCACATTCCCCCCCGTCAGCTACTCCAGGACTTGAATGTTCGCATTGCGTATCGGATATTTTCGCAACAAATCCTTGGGCCAAATCTTCTTTATTCTTCCTTTTATTTCCTCGTTGACCGCTCATCTCGGCTTCAGTTTCCGTACCATCACAGGCACAGGCGTCTAGGTGTCTTCTAAGGTCCTTCTCAACCCCGTTAAGATCAGCACCATTCAATGTTTGCTGCACGGAAACGTTTTCATTAAAACTCAGGTCCCTATGTTCCGCGGTCGTTGTTTCGTTTGCTTTACTGGTAACGACACTCAAGTTTGACGCCTCCATGTCCTCGCTGGAGCTAGCCGAATTTTCTAAGCTGCTCGCTGAAAATACCCCAGTAAGTTCATTACCCTGTGAATACAATCGCTTATCGCGTCCTCCAGGCTTTTCAGCTTCCAAGTCCATTGCCTCGTCTTCCGCCGTGACTACATCACTCTTAGATCGAGGAAGATCTCGAGTCAATAATTGATTGTGCTCTCTTTGTAACTCTTGTCCTCGCTCCATATCCTCCTTCAACTTCTTCCTTTGTCGCTCAAGATCCTGAGTCAGTCGTTGTTTTTCACGTGGCCCATCTTTCCCCGCTGCCTTGTTCTTTGCGTCGACTCTCTCGTGAACTTTCATCCCGTCGCGCGTTAAAGTGTATCCGTTATCCCAGACGTCTTGAGTTGCCCTCTGCTTCTGGTGCAATGACATGCGACGTCGTTTGGACATTGACTCCATGTGACGATAACGCAGAAGTTCTGCGGCTCTGTCGTAACTCCCCGGATAAGGATAAAACTCGGTACCTGGGTTAGCGGGTATCCGGTGATCCGGTATTCCAGGACAGCTTACGTTTCGATGGTCACCCAGCATGTGTCTAGCACGTGACCTACTTGCCTCAATCCCTGGACGTGGACATGGACCATCGCAGTAATCGTCCATAAGAGTCCTTACATCGGTCCTGTTGTCGTGCCGAAAATCAGTCTTTCGATCTGAATTGTAATGGTTATCCTAAACAAATAAACAAACAAACATTAAAAACATTATACACACAAGTGGCGATATTGACAGAATTAAAATCAAGGACGCAGGAAATACGCTGTTGAAATGAATGAGTTTTTAACCATGCATCATATCGGCTTCACGTGGTGTTGCGACCGTCGTAAGCATACACCAAGACTAACATAGTTCAATTTTACTACATAAAACACAACTTGCTCAAAGTTCCCGAGTGGACCATCGTATACCATCATATTCAGTAGAAACCGCCCCACACTATACGTCAATTTAGGAGTCGCATTACGTCATGTGATTCTGTTGCACGAATGACGTTATTTCTGCCGGAAAATACTGAAAGTGAAATATTGAAAACACTTCGTTTTGCTTCGTATATCCACTAAGTATTTTGTTCCGTTCGTGGCACTTAATTTGTTCAAATTAAAGAACCTGTCTTTGTTGTTTATCTAAATAGATGATGCACGCTATGTTAGGTTTGACATTCATCCTGCTGTCATATTCCTATCATGGACTATCAACATGGAAACGGGAGAAATTTTGTATTTTCAAGAAGTATATTTTACTAAAAAAATGCTCAAGATCAGGCGATGAAAACCAGGAAATAATGTATATATTTGGTGAAGGAAATATCCGAGTGTCAGAATGATGTGCTTTTATATCGAATATTCTGAATTTAATGTTCTTTAATACTTCCTGCATTGCCTCAAAATACAAGCATGAAGAAGACACTGTATCCGACGTTAAAGACTTCGGTTATTTTTTATCTGATATTTTGCCTCTGTTACTAATAATCTTGATTCAATATCATCAACGCACGAGTTTCCTGATATGTTCGTTTTTGGATCCAAACTATCAAGCTCCCCTGATGACAATTCGAGAGATAAAAAACCTTTCAGTCATGTAGAGTCAACGTAAATCAACTGGTGTTTATCACATTCCCGCGTGTTTTGTTAACATTTCGTTGAAGAAGGAACTAATGATTGTTTACAAAACATGAAATCTAATTAAAAGGAGAAATTATTCGCCCTTTGTTTTTTTAGCAGTTGTATTCTAAAATTCTTGAGCGTCATGCTTTCAATTCATATATAATATATATAACACAAATAGAGACAAATGTTTAGCTGTCGCTACTCCGAGTTTCACACACTCTGGCGATCATCAGGCATCTGGCCAGTTTATAGATAGTTGGATAGCTAGATAAAATATATTTTTGCTGCTACTCAGAGTTTCACGTATGCACGATTTTAAGTGAAACGTGAGTAGCAGCAAATATATATTTTATTCAATCTTTTAAATTTCTGCATGGTGATAATTGATAAACTATGTATAGTTTGTGGAACACCAAGTTTTATTTTAATGCTAAGCTTTCGACCTGTTGAGTCTTACATATTTTACGTTTAACATGTTTCATCTTTGACCTGATATTTTACTGTACCAAGCTCTACCCAAGTATTAAGCACTGGGGGACCAGCACAATAAGAATTTTCTATATATTTTTTGTCAGTATGAATAAAATTATGTATCACTCTCTGGAGTTATTAAAGCAAGATAAATTATGATCACCAGTCAGTTTTAGGCTCATGCAGTAACCTCTTTGATGTAAGAAGTTCTGTCCATCAGCCCGTTTTCACGAAAAGTAAGGCGGCATATATGACGTCATATTTCACTTCTAGATGCGACAATGTAAATGACGTCAGGGAAAGCCGAATAAACGAGGGCTATAAACGATAAAAGGAAAGCGCTTTTATGTCATACTTCTATGTCGTTCATTTATAGAACGTTAATCATACCAAATATGAAAATACTTTAAAATGTGACAACGATTGACGTCATTGCAAGCCTTCTTTTTTCTGTGGGAATAACGTCATAAACCTTTACTAAGCTCACTTCTAGTTTAGGGATAATATATTCTCATATGTAGAGATAATGGGGTACGCGTATCCTAGTCGGTCGCTATTTTTGGAGAAATTTTACATCACGATCAAAGATGCCAGATTCTTGATGAATGGCTACGGTCAGGTTTTACTTTGAGTAGCGACAAAAACTAGTGCAAAGTACTCCATTCAGTTAGTTGAGGTTTTTCACAACCTCAAATAAGACAGTTAAAATATTGAAGTTGTCCTTCGGCTGCATTGTGTAATGTTGAATGTGCGACGTAAAATAAAGTTTATTTGTCTGAGCTTTCGTCGTCTACGACATCATCAGAGACATAGCTCAGACAAATCACGTTATTTTAAACAGCAGCTGTCGACCTCAGTTGATTTTACCTCATACCTTTAAGGATATTTGTTAAGACAGCTAGGATAAGCATCAAGTATGTTTCCGTCGTCGTTAATCGCACATTATCCAGTTTTCAGTCAGGATGAAATGTTTCGTCCGTTCCATTGGCCTTTTTGCCGTCTAATCGGAGATTGTTGGGTATCTTTTCTTGGGCTACGGTTGAACTCGCTGACAATTTTGTACTTAATTTTGGGCTTTTTTCATGGCGAATCATGTGCGAGTGCTTTGGAAAGAATCCAAAGAAATTCCTGTAGAAACTCCTTCATCGCGCATCCCACTTTTTAGTTCATTAATGCAAGGTTGTCCCTCGACCTTTCAAGAGCGTTTAAAAATGCTCGTTGACAAATTCCTTAAATTCGAAACAAACTATTAAAACTAAAAGCTGATTAAAATCAGCTTTCGAATAAAATCTTGAATCTTTTTAAACTTCGAAAAAGATACAGCTGTGAGTTCGTACCCCTCGTACGCCATGATATCATGCCTTAAAATGCTCAAAAATTTAACTAACCACCTAGTTAGCGTGAAGTAAATTAGATACGTGATTTTATTTTTCTCAGCAAAAATAGCCCATGTCATCTTATTTGTTTATTAACATCTGACTTAGATTTACAGACCTCTAACGACTTACAGTCCGGCAAGTCCTTGCCGACTGACTTGTTCAGGTTTAAATACCGGAAGAAATCTTGCTCTGCCATCTGAGTTCTAGTGGCTCAATCGGGTTATCGAGCGTCTGGGTAGCTTTTCGGAAGATTACGGGTTCGAGTCCCGTCTGTTGGCCAGAGTTTTTCTGAGTAGTTGGCTTGCCACAGTTTACACACCAAAATACAACGAGGCCTTTAGTACAGTCAAACAGCAATTTCCACTGGCAAATAAACAAACTTTAATTTTTACCATTGAAAAGAACTACGAATTGGAAAGCTTTTGTCAAGCACGAGTAAAGTAGAAATGTGAGGATATTAGTTGTATAATTGAAGGAAACTATGAACTAAAAACCGGGTTATCTGGAAACACGAAAGTCGATTGGGACTAGTTGTCAAACAGAAATCCATTTCCAATTTAAGTTAGTTAATATCTCATGAACTATACCAGATTTTGTTTTTAAATTTGTAATGGAAATACCTTTCCCCTTCTTGAATACTGAAACAAAGTTTCAAACAGTTTGACAAAATACGCGGAATGTTACAATAGATTAAGTACATGAAACTGGATTTTTAATACGCTGCTAGTTCCAGGCCTTTTGCTTGCTATCAGATCACCTGGAGACTAAGACAGCTTAGTTAAATGGAATTCTTACGATCTGGAAAAACATGCTTTACTGCGATGTTTTTATTGAAAGAAATTTCAATTCAATTCCCGTAAGTTTTCGTCAAACACGGAACGAGCGCATAAAAGAGAGAATCCCCTTAGAAACCATTCTAGTGTATCAGAGCATTGCTTACTCGTTAACAATAAACATGACTCGAAATTTGACGTTGATTCAGGGGTACACATTTTTCATTTATCTACCAAAGGTTAATTTACAGGCTAAAGAACTTTGTAATTAGAAATACCCATTAAGTGAAAAGAAGTAAATTTTGTATACAAGCCACGAATATTTCAACCTCGTGGATAAACTTTATTGCAGTTTATTATTATTCACAGTAAAAAATGAAAATCGCCACCCAACACCAACCAATAAGATTGTTTGTGTATTTTCAATATTAAATGACTGAGCTACTCAGTTTATTATTTTAGTTTGGATTAAGTCCGGATTCTACATATTTAACCCTTTGGACGGCACGGAGACAATTTTGTCACTTTATTATTTTGCTTTCGCTAACGCCAGATTATTTTACTCTGGCTAACGACAGACGCTTTTTTACTCGTCAAGAAGAAGCTCCTGTAAACTCGCCTCCATAAGAGTTAAGCTCTCTATTCGTTCCACACAAATTTTTCATCCCAAACGAAGATAACACATAGCTTGAAATACAAAGCCACAATATCAGTGCTGCCGTTGCACATCAATCTCACTGGGGGTGTATTTGCACATCATTGACACCGTGGTCCACTCCAAAGGTCAGTTCACATGATCTGATTTGATGAATCTTATTTTCCTCCATTTGGAAAATCCCATCATGTGCACTTATGTAGTGGCCTTCCGACAGTCGGATGCAACCAATCGGATGTTGGCAACAAACATCCCTTTGCTCGCATCAGAAAATCTGAACCGTTATATCAGATTGTTTGAACGTCTACATCTGTTAATGCGTCGAAGTGTATTACATTTAACGTCAACTTACTGATTACATATGATTTGGAAACCTAGAAACTTTTCCTAACACGATGTCAGCAATGAGTACTCGTATTTGGAAAACTCAGAAAGGTCTCTTGTCATGACGTCAATTTTTGAAACGTTATATGCAAACTAAGTTTAACATTCACTTTTGCTACGTAGACATACTAGGAAAACTTCAGACATTACGTCAAACTGTTAGAACACCGTAACGTAAGGTTCACTTACTGATTTCACATGCTGGTGAAACATAGATTAAAAACTCGACTAAACGTGGTTTCAACTGTTGGAATGTCGATATCAGAAATTAGGTGTATCTATGGGACTTTTAAACTTCTCTTAAGACGACATTGTCAACACTTACTACTTCAAAATCTGTTTAGTTTAACGTCAACTCACTGATTAGGAGATGCTGTGAAAACATCCATAGTCAAAGATTCGCTTTTCTTACCTTGATAAAATACGAGCGTCCTGTCACAGTTTGCTCAGCCCTCTAATGGCTTTGTTGACCACCTGGTAGGGGTAGGTCAGCAATGCGTGACCAGACGTATAAGTGATTGCGTGACAGGCACAATGTTTAAACTGTATTCGGTCGGTAATTACCACTTGTTAACGAAAACAAATAAAATTTGAAAAGGGCAAAGTTTAACCAATGAGACCTTGTTTGTCCCTGGTGGACTCGTAAGATATTATGAACCAATGTCACATATATTACGATGCATCATTGTACACGCATAGCCTTAATTGAATGGTAGTAAAAGTGTAGAAAACTAGGATAAGCTTGAAACCTGTGAGGAAATTAAGTGTTGTCTGAATGGTTTGAATTTAGGATATACATGTTTTTTTGTCTACGAACCTGCGAATTTTATTTGTTCGAAAAGAGAATGTTTTCTGTCATTAGGGCGATCTGTGTGCCTGCTGTCTCAAGAGAAGTTTTTTTTGTAAGTTGTTCGCAAAAGCTTCTCCGAAGATGACAGCTGAACAGGCTACCAAAACGTCAGAAAACAGTCCCTTTTTGGACATTAGGGACCTTTAACAAAGTTGGCTGATGATGGCGAGGAATGACCAGCCATTGTTTTAGAACAGAAACCACAGATCACTGACATTCTATTAGATATCTAACATGTGTTTTTCGATCTCTTAAGGGCTTGAAAGTTTCTGAAGGGATTCTGTTCTATGGCAAGATGTGAAACTTAACTCCCAGCTTTCACCGCTCTAAGAGTTACGGTCCTCGTAACTCTTAGAAACCGCAAAAATGCTTCAAGTGTCGTATGCAGAACGAGGGCGGCATTGTAATTACTCTTAGGACAAAATACTACTCATTGTCTTTATTTCGTATAAAAAAAGAAAGCCGTCGTCTTTCACGTTCCCGTTGAGTTTGCTAAATGTCCCTAATAGCATTTGTGAGGATCATAGACAATTAAATGAAGTCAGATATTTTAAAAACACCAGTTAAGAAAAGACGTTTGATTAAGGCATTCTCCTCGAAGTTAATTAAACGAAAAGACTGGCAGACAAAGATGTCTTGAAATTAGCAGCTTCTGAGAAAGTAAAAATTGTATGGTATTTGGGAGGTCTTTGGCCGAAGGTCAAATCGGCCATGATCTACTTTCCGTAGTGGAACCTACTTTCCGCATTTCTGTTAATCGGGTTATTTCAGAAGCTGAAGTGGATTTCGGTTGATAACCTCATTAAAATAAGAATAATTCTTCTAGTATTTACGTCTTCACAAACGTCTCCGCCTAAAGAAATGCGAATTTAGTTTACTTTCTTGATAAAAAACGTACGAGGAAAACTTTCCAAAGTGGAATAAGAGCTTGCAATTTTTTTTTATTATTAAAAAAAGAAAAAGGTTCAAGCGCTGTCACAAAAGTTATAAAATCGGAGCCATAAGAAAAAAGATTGAGAGCCACCGGACGCCCATCCTGTAGTTTAGGAGAAATATAATTAAGAATCAAATCATTATATATGTCTGCATTAAATTTGAATCTGTGACTTCACCCTTTAACGCCTGAATTTTCTTCTCTTGTTCTTTGTTCTCTCTTTGATTTCACTTTGTTCTCTGGTTTGTTTTCTTGTTCTTGGTGACCGATATATCGGATACGCAGCGTTGAGAAGTTATTTTATGTTCTACTACGACGAATGAAACTCTCGCTGGAACTGAACCGCCGTGGCATTGATTTTAGTATAATCAATTCCTTAATTGCCGGCATAATATAAACAGTGGAGACGTAGCAAAAACTGCTGGTGTATGAAGAACTCCCTTGAAAGTAGACACAAGGACATCAAACAGGAATGTTAACCATGTGGCTAGAACCGCTTTAAAGTTATCCCCACATTAACCATTGTTTTCGTATCAACAAAAACTAGCTCCAGGAGGGTTAGCGGAAGAAAAAGACTTCTGTGACCAAGAATTACCTCTGTAAAACGGTCTCATAACTATATGTCTCGAGTCACAGTAGCTTGGCCTCGAGAGCTAAGACAAAGTGAAATTATTTCCTCCTGTTTCTCGTTGTCTAGCCTCTTCTAACTTTGTGCAGCAACGTTGTTCATCTGCTTGAACTGTTGTAAGAACCCTCCTGGAAAAGTGAAGGTTTAACGCGAGATTGTCGAAACTAATGCGCGACATCAAACAAGAAAAACTAATGAAATCTACAGTTAAGTTCTTTCAACAATCAAATGTTTCATTGTATCGACTACGCAGCACTAGTTTTCTTGTATAGATGAACTGAAAATCAATTATGGCGAAAACCATAACCTATTTGGCACTGGGTGCCGAAACAGTCTTCCAGAAAAGTGTACATTGAAACTACGTGTTAAACAATATAAACTAAGCTGATGAAGGAGGATTCAAATTAGGTCAATTTTGTAATTTTTGTCTGATATTGTATCATTGTTTAATATGTGTCGGTAATTATCCAAAACAAAGGAAAGTTACCCTTCAATCTTCGACCCGGACCATATTTCTTTACCTTCCTCCGTTGGCAGATATTGTGTTATGTGACGAGGTCGCCTAAAGAACCTATCTGCACAGACTCGAGATGTAACTCTTGAATCGCGACGCTGGAAGTCTCGATACCTCGAAGCTTTCTAAATGTTCCAAATGTGTTGGACTTAATTTCCTGCAATTTCCACTGGGGGAATGTTTCGTCCGGGCGTAATTCTCTCGTAGTATTTTCTAATTAGTCTCACCTGAGTAAATCTAGGCCATGTTAGACAAAAGGAAAAGACGAGCCACGTGCAAAATTCCTCCTGGTAAAAATGAAACATAATACCTAGTGTGAAAGTTCTCGAAGTCGCTTTCCTAGCGAGAACTTTTTTAGCTCTTATACTGACGAGGAATCTATTTCTTGCCGAGGATCGTTGGCGCGAACCAGTGCAAATATTTAACGTTTGCTGTCCATCTAAGTTCTCATGGTTCACTGGCTAGGACATCATCGGAATGTTGAGGAAATGTATCTTTCCGACACGATCTGAGTCCTTTTAGGATAATGGTCACGTTGAAGCACATCACCTTTGCTCATCATATGAGCTCCTGCTACTCAGTGGTAACAACGTCTCACTGGCGATCAGAAGGTTTCAGATTGTGCAAATTCTTTTATGTATTATTCACTCACCATCCCAGTCCTTGTAGAATATCTTTCAAAAATGGTTTATTGTTGTAAATTTTCTTTCTACCCGTATAATTGTATCCTATCTAGTGTCATGTAACCTATTTTCATATATTTTGTCTTGAATACTGTTTATACATTTATCAATACTCGATTCCCTATCGAAGACCCATGCAAACAGTTTTACTGATTTACAAATTTTTTGGCGGGGTAATCGTCTGGTATTTCACTGTGACTGACCGTAGAGGATTTTAGTTAGGAATGGTAGATACCGAACAGGAACATTTTAGTTAACTCTAATTTGTTTGGATAGATCTTTTGTTATTTTACTCTGGCTAACGCCAGACGACTTTCCTCGCGAAAGGAAAACCTTTGGATAGCATAGTTGTGTGGACAAGAAATAATGGCCTTGAGCAAGTTGATGATCGTCCATTGACTTACAAATTCCCATGTTCATTACACAAAACCTCCCATATTCATGACACATTTAAAATGCCAAGTATGATAGTTAAGACCGCATTTTTCTCAGCACCACTCAAGGAACTAGAACAGGTCTTGACTCGCTGTATATAAATACCGTCATTCCAAGGCTTTCTACCAGCCTTGACAAGTTACAGGACCTGCTGAGTTCAGATCCTCCGCTTGCAATAACGAGGGTCTAGCGAGGTTATCTAGAAACGCGGATCAATACCTTAAAGTGAAATAGTTTGTGTTTACCCAAGTTCCATGCTTACTTTACTACAGCAAGGTTCAATGTTAGTTGCGTTATACTGTGACAAGCTTATCGTTAAATTCAGTAGAACCTCCGAAATACAGATATTCCTTGGGCCAAGCTAACCTGCAGAGGGAAAGCTCTGCGGCAAAGGTTCCTCCCTACAAGACAACCTCGCGAAAGTGAACTCTTTACCACATCGCCAGTAACTACACATAAGCACAGCCATAAACTGAGTTCTCGCTAAGGTCAAACAAGATTTTTTTTTTTGAATTTTACCTAATGCACCAGATTAAGTCGCGCGGATATTGTCATGGCTTGTTTTCTCCCGAAACTCTGGCTTTTTTGATTGAACAGTAAAGTCAAGAAGTCGTACGGCACGCGATATATTTTTCAGGAGCAGCCGGTAGTGTAGAGTATGAACGTGATGTGTAATGTATGATTGCACCTCGTGATGGTTGTTTGTCGTCAAGACGGCCTGTTAAGCCGCTCAATCAAGGTCACAAGGGCCAATATTGAGCAAGCACAAACATGTGGAACCTTTAAGACAAAGTTAGCTGGACCAGGTAGTCGCTGGGTAGTTGTTTAAGACCTTTACTAAGTATTGCGCAGCTATAAGGAGAAGTTCTCTTTTCAGACGAGGTGTAAGGAATACTTCGAAATTTTGACATGAAAGACATCTATATGTAAATGATTTATTTGATTTGAATCAAGTATTTCAACTCACGAAAGGGTCTGCCTTGGGATTCTTCACAAATATGTGGAGCATTACAGGAACTTTCGGCGAACTTGGTTACTTTCGCGAAAATAATTGTTCAACAACCTTCAGAAAAAACAATAAGGTAACTCTGGCTGCGTTTGTTGTACAATACTCAATCAAATCAGTCTGGAATCTATCAATAAGGAAACCACCTTTTGCGTCTAAGTGATCAGATACAAGATAAAATGTTGAAAATTGCAGCTTATTTATCGAACATAAATGCAACAAAGCTGAGGTTAGATTTTTTTCCACTCACCACATTCACATTCAGTATAAATGTAAGAAACTTCACTCACCCTGTGGGAGTATTGATCACAGTAATACACCCGCTGCAAAGTCATCTTCGGCTCAGAAATCTTTATAAATGAAGATAGCCGACTTTCGATTCATTCTTCAGTAATAAAATCAGCTCTTTGGTCAGTTCTTAATTCTTTAGGCTTTCTTAAAATTGATTTCTTCCGAACGAAGGAGTCAACGAATACCTCCCGTATTTGTCATCAGACATGATAATACTCAAGCACCAGCGATTGCGACAAAGAGTAGTCCTTTCCGGAAAAAGGAAGGTTATATATCTATGTTTAATGAGTTCCTGTTTATGACGTCAATCGCGGATTATAATATAAAGCTCAATGTGTTTTTCCTCTCCCGCGTATAGATAAATATATGTAGATATTTTACTTGAGCTCATACATTGACGACCACAATTTTTTGGTTTTTGCCACCGCAGTGTTTTGGTTTTGGTGTTAACTCCTTGTGCGAGAAATAGCGAGCCCATTCCCTGTCGAACTGTCCCAACGATATCTGTAGGAATGCCAAGCCATTTTTAAAAGATGCAGCCACAAAGTACAGTCGGGCGTACTTCGCTAAGGTATCCTTTACCGAAAACAATCAGTTGGTCATTATTTTTTGTTGTTGTTGATGGAGGCCAAAAGTGATTGAGACAATGCCACCGAGGATGTGCTTTATTTTGTTTTCCGTTTGCTGTCAAAGGTCGAAGGTTAATGGGCAGGGGGGCGGACAGAAGACATGAGTGGATATTTCCGCTTATCCTTCTTTTTCAAGGTGTTGTGAGCTACGTACATGAAACTCGGCGCCTAAACGTACAAGCACTTAGATGTTAATATTTCACTTTTCACACAAGTGCCTCTGAGAAGCCGTTGCTTAGTCCCTCCACGAAAAGCGAAAAGAATGCAATAGAGAACTAAGGTTTGGAATTTTACAAGTTCCACGATGGCGATTACTTCGTTCTGAAATATGCCTCCACGATTAAGTGAGTTATTTCAACTTGGCAGTTGGTTCGATAAACGTCAAGTACTCCGGTAACTTATGGAAAGGCTTCCTGCTTTTTGCCAAACCAAAATCTTGATTACAACTCGACTTTTAGTTCACATATTAGTATTTATACCCTTTGGTCTTACAGTTATGTGCACCTATAGTTACACACGGAAATGTATCAAGGATATACGTATACTTCTTCATACACAAAGAGAAATAAGAATAGATTTAAAAATAAATATGTTCATACCAAGCGTTTTACGCAATAGTAATCTTTAAGGAACAGTGATAATTCCAGTTTTGGCACTGGTATTTATTCTGTGGGTGGCTACATCATGTGTGGGAGATCTTCACCCATATATACGTACATAGACCACTTCCGAATTGCCTTTTGTTTGTTTACTTTAAAAGGAAAGCTGGTGTTAAGCCATTCATGTGAATATAGGCTTTTGTAGACGTTTGAAATATATCTAATTTCTCGTGTGAAATTTTTTCCACTAAGCCTAGTTTTAAAGCGAAGGAAAGAGGTTACTCAGAAATGACCAATTCGCTTCACTTCAGCATATATGTTTATATACACATATATTATATGTATCTCAATCAATGGACTGGATGTGGGATATACCAAACTGCAACCTCATGCTCACCTGCTTTTATTTTGTGAGCATGTATATTCATATGTATGTATATGCATATATATATATACTTATTTTCAAAATGTATATATATATATATCCTAATATAGTAATATGTTATATTGATGGCTTAATTTGGGGTCAATCTCTTAAGACTGAGAAGACAATGATACAGCAACCATATTGGTTCTACAGGCAATTTAACTTAATGAGGCCCTTTTGTTAAAATTCCCCTAACATGGCCGCCATGACGCCTTACCAAGCCGTTTGGTAGAAATTAACGAGTGGTCTAACATACTCCAATCTGATTGGCTGGGATACTAGCTGTCAAACTTCGGGTAAATATAACACCTAGACCGTCCCCTGCAATAACACGACAAAGACCGGTTTTGTTTTTACCAAAGAGGAGTTCCTATCAGTTTTTAATAATTCCAGCGGAAGTTAGGTTCTGCTAAGACAATTGTATTGTGCGCTGTCAGTTTTTATGAGATAATTGTTATTCCGGGCTTTCCCAAACAAAGGGTAGACGTCAACTAGCACAGAACATTATTAAACTGGTGCCCATGATAAGAAAATTAAATATTATTGTGAGTATAGTTATTTAAAGAGCTCAAGCTGCAGGCAATTAAAGTAGAAAGTGTTTCTCTGCACAAGTACTCTGAAAAATTATTCTGGGAGATTGGTAGAGTTAAGAACACTGTATGACGATAAATTAATATGTGCTGATAATTACTGATTTTTAAACAGCTGGTTTCTTGACTGACGGAAATTTTCTAACATTGACAGACCATGTATTCTATATGTAGGACATTTTTACACTGAAAATTTCGTCTATTTCAGTGTTACGTTTGAAAACAGGACATAATAAATTAAATTACCATATTATGTAGCCCTCAAATGTACTTTTTGCCCTAGCCATCTTTAGAGAATTCATTCGGCGTTTCGAAAGGATAGCTGACTGTGTACCCGACGTAACTTGTTGAGCAAGTTTGCCGAGGAAGATCGAGGTTCTTTTCTGCCGTAGAAATGTCCTATTTTGTTTATCTTTGCTGCATTTGTGTCAAGAACAAGGTTTTGTACTGATTTAAACCTTTCCAGGGCATGAAAAATAAAAATGTTAAATACATGTCACTCCGAGTGATGAACCATACCGGACAACTAGAGATCGTCGCTCGGAGTGACATGTTTCTAATATTCTCTACCCTAGGTTCATTCTCCTACATCAGCTTTCCAGTGCATATCTGAGTTTTACAAACTTGCACCCCTTTAAACTGTTAACGTATCTGTTCTTGTCCTACAATTCCTCTACAATTCATGTTTTATGATAATCTCTGAAAAGCTGCCAGACGCGCCGTGCTTCGTCATTGTTAACCGAAGGCCTTGTTTAAGCCGTAATATTACCGCCATATACTGTAGATGCTGAACGTTTCTTACAGATTCGATGTTCACTGTCGGAAGATGCTAAATTTTAATACTTTCGTACCCTACACTGTTTGTTTTAGGAATACTTTTTTCTGTCGTAACTTATACCAAACATGCAACTAAAAGTGCAGTATCTCTTAAATGCGTGTTGGTCACGTAACTAGAAGAATTTCTGCCTTGCAAACCTATCTGAAATTCTAAAACTTAAACCGGACCTAAAATTTTCGTCGTATGATAGCAAGAATGTTATTTGAAAGATTTCTGGGCGAGCACGGACTGACATTTCATCTCGACTAACTGACCGAAATTCTCGATGTAATCAGGCTCTTAATAGTATAAAACATATATGTGTAAGCTCGAGATCGGAGTTCACCAAGAATCTGATGATGACGAGAAGATAGTCCAAACGTCGAATAAAATGTTGACGATGTTCGGAGTATTTGTTGTTTTGTATTCCATCTCGTACAACCGCGTGAACTACTCGTGTATTTATTTTTTTTCACAAAGAGGTAATTATTTTTACGATCTTACCTTTGTCGTCGTCTTCTGCTTGCTTGAGCTCGTGGTAAAATTCTTCAGCTTTAGTTCGAATGGATTAAGTAGGTAGGGACAATCACTTCCATTTGTACAGTAGACACACATCCACGGCGCCTCCGGTTCCAAAGCGTTGTCTTTGATAAAAGGATCGTGGCATTTCTGATGGTACCCTACGAGAAAGAAAGAGTGAAAAGAAGCACGCTCGTCAATTATCACATCCCCAAATCACTTTCTTTCCAACAGAGCACGAGCTACGGTACTAGCTATCACTTTTCTCTTCAGAAACGTACCGTATCTTGTTGTTTCAGTTCGTGGCATACAAGGCATATTTTAATTTCGAAAAAAAGTCATTTGCATGCGCCCGAGTTACTCACGGTAATTTCGTTTTCGTTTCAAATCATTTTCATCAGGTAATCTTCAAATCAAACCTCCGACGTCTTTAAATCATAAATGCATTGAGCTTTTATCTCGTTGAACATCATAAAGTCCAGTCACTGTTCTAAAAATGAAGAAAATAATCGTGTTCCCTATATCTTTGTGTCTCATAGGCTTCCTGTGGTTGAATACTTCCTCTTCCTTGTTATACCCTTGTTGTTTGATAAATAAACGATAGAAAGTGAACATGTACGTGATACAGTTTGCATGGCCTCTAGCCGAAGCAGGTGAAACCAAGAATTGCGGTGTTCAGATAAAAAGATGATGGTTCAGAATTGATTGAGGCACATTTTTGGAGGATAGCTTTCAGTTTATGTATTGCATGATTGCTTAAATTCCAAACTACCCAGTCGCATGTCATCCGCGAAATCAGATTTTTACGTCAAGGAAAAACGCTAGTACTTCTCGAACGTTTAATATTTTTCAATGAACCTCGATTCATCCGCGTGCAAAGCGGCATATTGTTGGGGCTTAATAGACAACCTTTATCTCTAAAGTTCTGGTGGAAAATTGCAGTTCATGATTGCAATTATGTGTACAGAAAATATCGAAATTGGTGATGAATAGTTTACGTAGTATATCAGTTGTCCAGAAGCACATAGCCATAAGATTTTTCACTTTTTCACGTCGTATATGTATTGAGGAAAGTGAACTTCTGATCAAACTGTCGAATATTGAAAGCTGTCCTCAAACATTGTCCGAAAAAACAATCCAACACTGTTAGGAAATGCTGTCAAACTTAATCCAACATGTGATTCATCTAAACGTTCTTACAACTACCAGTCTCAGTTCTTGATCCAACAATGCTGAGTTGTTTTATCTAACACTGTTCAGACAGTTTCACTTTGACGAAAGCGCGGCAGCCCGACATGGGATTTCCTTACGGCGAGAGAAGCTTACCCGCGAGAGTGCCTCTTCCTGTGTAATTCAGCTTACTGGGATGATTTTTTTATTTTTGTTAACGTGATAAAGTCAAATCAGGTAACTTAATTTGGCGCATGGGAAAAATCGCCGTCACCTCGACTTTCTTCGTATAGCTGCGATTTCATATTAGCAGACCGTGTATTTCGACCTGGCAAACCGGGTGATAAGCAACCATATAAAGAACTCTTGGATTATAAAACATTTTCTTCCTGTAATCAGTGATCTTATCGCAAGCCTTTAATAAAATGTACGTTTATATATTCGTACATTTAGATTTCTGTTAAAATGGTGCATTTGTTCCTTTGATATAAATGTCCTGCAAATACTAGTAATGGTATATGACACATATACTTTATCAATCTACCATTGCTGAAACACAAAAATCGACAGTTAACGAGTTGCTATGCTAAAGGAAAGAATGTCAATCAGGCCCCTTTTCCGATAGTTTTATTTTGAGCATTCTTCTCACACTTTCCTCCTCTCACACAAGTTTCGTTTCGATGGTGTCGTATGGCGAATACTGGTTACATCCAGTAACGGTTGAGGGAGAAGTGAATTCTTGCTCAGTTTGTTGTGTGGAAAGACCTGACCAGAACTGGCGTGAATCTGGCTTGCACCTTCATCGACATCGAAAAATTATTCAAGGCATAATCAGATTCTCATCGATAAATACATTTTATAAAAATGTAATGCGAAAAGGCTCCAATCTGAATTTTGCCTGTGGGTGCGATCAGTGTTGGCTTCATGGGAAATGAACTGAAAAAGACCTATTTATTAATTAGCACGCACAATCAAATACACAATTGCTGCGAAACTTGTCAAAGAGAATTTTTATAGAGTCGCACGAGAGAATTCGTTAAATACTGCGCACTGTATTCTTGTATTGTGACATCTCTTATCCCAACTTTTCGAACACGTTTGGAAGATTGCCAAGGCTTCAAATCATAAATTTGTTTTGCAAAGTGACTTTGATGGTTCGGCCCTTGGCAGATTACATCGAAAATTCCAGTGCTACTCGGTAAAGATCGTGGCTTGTCTTATTCTTCGTAGCCACAGTGGCTGTGGTATTTGTTCAGTTTAAGAACTGCATAGGGCTTGTAGCATGCAGTTAACTGACTGAATTCATTCCTTTGTTTTCGGAACAATTTGAGTGGATAACTGGCCAGGAAGGAAGATATCTCAACAGAATAAAAACTTATATGCATAAATGCGGCGAAGAAGTTTGAAGGAAAAAAAGGAGCCAAAAATCTGAGGCATTTGAGAATTTGTTTTTTACCGCACTGCAGGTTTTGTCGTCTTCGTAGCGAATGCGAAGTTTCCCTCGGTTTAAACACAATGAATGTGAGTACTGCTCAATTACATAGCAACTGAATTCTCCTGCTGAAACTTCCTTTCATACCGTTTTGGCAATAGGCCATTTTTACCCTAACACGAACATGCATAGTCACCTTGAAAAGAACTTTGAAGGTTCCTATGAATTTGCCATGAAAAGCAGTCCTTGTGATAAGTGGCTCAAATCTCTTCAGTTGTTCCACACGGATGTCCTGATATTAACCTGACGTACGTATAGAAAAACTAACCTAATGGCCAACAGTTTGGTACTAAGGATGCAGTATATCAGGTTCAATTTCGGAGACATTTCTACCTCGTCGATCGAAGCATTTCGGATGGTAATCCAACATTTGCGAAAGGTTGGAGACCTTGGAATTCTGACGTAAAAAGTCGTTCGCCCATAGGATATTTCCGATACTTGACAATACCCCTCTTGGAATGTCGTCAAAGGGCTTATGGAAAGGAATCATGGCGGTCACGAGAATAGTATCCATTGCATATCCTGTAGCATGAGGAAGCATACAGATATCTAACTTTACCAAACTAGTGGGCTAATCATATATTTCATCTTCTTTTTGTAAGCCCACCTGTTCTTTAGACAACTTGTTCTCTGCTCTAAAACAGCATTTTATGATGAGCCAAATCGTCTCAGTTTCATGATATCGGTAATAAATGCCAACATTACATAAGTATAGGGTATATGTACCGGTCACAGTATTTTCGGTATATTACCTGTACTTTTGTCACGATGCGGATGAGGCAAATACACGGAATTATATAAAGAGAGGACATTAAAAGGTTGGCAGACTGCCAAAATATATGTAACACCATTCTGACGTTTCAAGCAAAGGCCCTTTTCAGAGAATGAAGCGTGTTCTTGAAGAAGAACTGAAGAAGGACCTTTCCTGGAAACGTCAGAATTGTGCTACATATCTTCGGCAGTGTACGAACCTTTTAACTTTCTACGCTGTTTTCTATGCGGCCTACGTAGCATTCTACAGTTTTACATCATTCTATATAAAGAGAGGGATAGCTATACGTCCCGTTTGTTTCCTTTACGTTAACTGGCAATTGTTGTCTTCATTAAGAGAAAAGGAAAAGCTGTATTATAACCAAAGAAAAATTTAACACAAGCTATATAATATGCCTGCAGTGTAGTCCCGTCATCAGGAAGACCGGTGGAGCATGGCTGGCTGTGTATGATAGTGAAAATTATATCATGAATTCTTTCTGTTTGCTTCAAAAACGACTTGTTTTCACTTGTATGAATGAATTGAACAATACTTTTCCGAGTGTAAATTTCATTAAGATATTTCCTGTGTAATACTAAAGTTTGAAAAGTGCGAAACAGTGAAGTCAAAAGGTTTTGAGAATCCTTCGTTGGCTTCACACTGCTTGGTTGTATTTTCGTTAATAAGAGCTGAATGTTTTTTAAAGACATTAGGGACAGTCATTTCAAGATGTACACTACGAAAAGGATGATTGCATGCACCCCACCGCAGTCAAATACATGTAAGAAATTTCGAAAATTTAGTATGTGAAAGAAAAACATGTAAACGGAAATCGGCATTTTAAAATCTAGTTTTACCGAACTTAGATTTAGTTTTTAACGCATCTACCGTAAATCTAGATCTACCGCAACGCAAACAACTGGTTGATAAGTTGGCCATTAGATTTCTGCACCCCCACGCGAAAAAATGTCCCGCCGGACCTGACCAGAGCAGCTGCTGACTACCACCGACACCATCTTAAGCTGATAAAATCTGATTAAAACACATCCGTCACGACAACTGTCAGCCCTAACGTTGGCTTTCGTAAGGACACTGCACAATTCACTTGTACCACTACCGTGGCTTGCTGAAACACATGTGTGACCTCATTTAGTGAAACGTGGCTTTTCCAGCTCAAACACAGTTTATTGCGTTCACGTGTGACTGTCAGAACTAGCTGGTGACCGTGTGGTCTTCCATGCATGATATGACATGTTTGGCTGGTTTAATTTCAAAGGTTTGTTTAGTTTAGACCAGCTGTTCTTAGACTAAGACAAAAGTCGGAATAAAAGGTTTTTATTCGAACGCCACCTGTACTTGGCTGTATTCTTATTTCTGCATAAAGAAAACTACGTCAACCAGCATTTTTGTTCTCCCAAATACATTGATGACATCAAAGGCAATGCTTCCAACTTCTACACCGAGAAATTATTTGAATGACTCACATAACTATAGTTATAATCATTTCAATTGTCAGAGACCCGTGTAACCACGGAAGTTGAAGGTATAGCGTGGTTAGATACTTTTCACTCATGAATAAACAAACCTGGCAGGAAGGAAAAAACTGACTCGGACTAAAAATAAAACAAGCAGATGCCATTCACATCATTTACACCGTCCTAAATTTTAAACAAATTAAAGTTTTTCACAGTTAATGTGGCACCCGAGGATAGTTCTTGATGGAAGCCGGGTTTGGTAGCTAAATATGGCTCATACGTACGCTTAAATGGGTCTCCTGCTGAGTTGTAATTTACGACAGCGCCACTCCCGTCGATACATTAATACTAATTTTTTTGAATGTTGGCTTCAGATAATTTTTTGAAATATTAGTGGATAAAGCAAAGGAAGTAATATTCAAAGTTTTTCTTGGGAGTCAGTCAGCACAACATACCGCAATATTTTTGTGTGTTACTCCTCTTTAAAATATCCTGTCAATGTATTGCTGTAAATTTCACCGAAGCAAACCGAAGATAACGAGTCTTAAAAATAATCGTCATAACTGAGAAAATATAGCGTAGATCCAACTTCTTTGTTATCCTGCTAGCTAGCTAGATTATTGTACGATTTGCAAGATACTTCAAATTATACTACTACTTCTACGGTCAGAACTTACAACTATTATGAAGGTAGAAGTACCCGTAAATGCATGTAAAAATAGAAACTGTTGGAAACCGCCTTAAATCATCAGAGTTTCACACATTTGGGTCATCCTTTGTATACCACCTCCGCCTGCTGAACTAGGGCAAGTAAACAAATCCTTATATATGGATTATTCGAGGAAGCTTGGAACTTCATCTTCCAGCTGGGTCATCCAGTTTGCAGTTCATACATTTGGTTTTTTATTTTATCTCCCAGAACTTTTCAACCTCTGTCATTGTGGGACATATTCTGCAACTTAAGTGTAATCATAGTTAATGTCGATCGAACGAGCAGAAATTCTCGTAAACAACTGCGGGACAGACTTTGCTCCCCTTTGTCATGATTACCACATGCTTGAAGACATGCATCTTTCACACGGTCAATCTAACTCAATACAAAATAGTTGAGTCTATACGATGCGATGTTCTTGAGAATTGTTGTGCATTATTTCCTTTATGAAAAGCAACGCCGTTAAAGCTACCTGTAAATATATCTACATTACCTATCTTGTTTGTGATCTATTTTCAGTGTATAATATATCCGATAAGACCACGTTTAAAGTATTAGTTTGATCCAAAATTGTTCCTTGAAGATACGTTTGAGCAAGTTCAGGGTCCAATCTTTGCATAAACTGATCGCGTTGCTGACTGATTCAAGGTGTTTACACACCCGGCTATCTTCGGAAAAATTACGTGAACTTGTGACCAGTTCGTCGTTGCATTTTAGGGAATAGCTTTAAGGATAAAGGGATTAAGACTACCCATGCGGATTTTTCTAGGGCCTAAATTATTTTTTCCTTCCTTTCCTGTTTTTTTTTGTGTTATCCAACTCCGCTAAACTTCCTTGCGAAGACAGCTGCTAATGTAACCGATGCAGGTATCATCAATAGTAATGATCTCGCAGCTTGAACAAATAACAGTTTACGACCGCGTCGATGATCGGATTCTCTTGAAAGCAAACTCCTTAAACACACACCATCGACCATTAAGAATTGTAAAGTTGAGAAATATGTCGTCATTGATGATCAACCTCATATTAATGACTGATCTTTAAATTATTCTCCTTGACGGAAAACTGGACTAGTGTTCGAAACCAGACTGAATTAAACAAACACGACAAACATATTCCCCTCGCTAATTGAGAACTCAAAACATAACAATGTGCTGCAGCACTGCTGCTGGCATCGGATATGCGTGAATTTTACTCAAAACCCTGTCTGATAATTCATTGCAATAAAACGTTATATTGATTCAAATGGAATCTTTATCTTTAAAACTACAGAGCCAGCTCCATTCGTACAACACTAAGATTTGAGAGTTATCTTCTTGAAATAACCGTAGTTGTTATTTAAACGCTGTACCCAGCCTCCTTTTAACCTCTTGGCATTGACTGTTACGACGCGCGATAGTTAATGCTGAACACAAATTTGGTTCATGTGGGTGCTTGGTAAATATCAGACGACTAACGAACGTTCACTAGTCGTTTAATATTCACCAAGCTCCCACATGAACCAAATTTGTGTTCAGCATTAAGTATTTCAATCGTTATTATCATATCGTGACTTCCGCTTAGGCAGTACATATGATAAACCTGCACCCTAGCTCACCAACTGAGTCGTGGTAGCTCAATGTTTAGAGCGTCTCACCGGTTCTCAGAATGTTGCGGGTTCAATTCCCGTCTAGGGCTCAGAAATCGTTTTTCTGAGAGAACGAGCTCGACGAACGTTCACTAGTCGTCTGTTATGATGCACGTTGGGAATGTCAATCTGGATTTCTCGAGCAAAATCCCCTGCAAATGGCTCTCTAGTTCCGATTATGCCAACGGAAAGACAAATTTATGACTTCGAGAAGAAAGATATGTCTTAACCAATGTAGAAGGACAAAGTTCTCTGGTATACTGCTTTACCATTGCCATTGGGATTGTTTGGTAGAGAGAAACAGCATGAAACCATGTTTTTGAAAACATTTAGCCTTTCGTAAGTGACCTCACGTTCAAGAACACGTGGCCCTTAATTGATAAACCATCGGCTTAAAATCCTGTTTAAACGCCTCGAAATATCGCAGAAAAATTTCCTATTACTGTTAGATGGTAAGAACCGTGACACGCCAAAAAATTAACTCTGGTAAACTGTGGAGTCAAAATGACGAGGCGTTTCGAACAAAAGCCAAACGCCAATATGGATCATTCTGGTTGTGAAACGTTTAAACGAAGTATCATGAGCGTTTCATTTTCTTACTTCAAGATTTTAATACATTTTAATACTTATATTTTTCTACTCACTTCCCACTCACGGTACATGAATAGCGCTTGCATGTTTACGAAGATAGTCAAAGCGTAAATTGTCCTCATTCGCGTGCGGCGAGTACACAAACATTCCTATGTTTTTCCAAAATATCAATCATTTAAATATCAGGGCGCGGTTGTGTAAAACTCTTCATCACAAGCGATTAAAACGTCGTTAAATTCTTGTCCTGTGATCCTGATTGGTTAAAACTAACCGCTAATCATGATTAAAGTTAATCACCTTTAAATACAACCGGCCGCTGGACCCAGTTGTATAAAAGTCTTAATCATGATTAAGTCAGCCGTCGGGTGATTAAAACGTAGTAAAATTCTTATACACTGATCCTGATTGGCTAAAACTAAGCACTAATCATGATTAAAATTAATCACATTTTTATACAACCGGCCTCAAGTAGGAGGTATAACTTGAATATAAATGCAATATTCGAAGTAGTGTCAGTTATATCTACAGATGACAAAGTAGAAAAAAGCATATCTGATAGAAAGCTGGCGTCTCTTTATGTCTCTTTCTCATTGTGGCATCTCGTCTCGTCTCGAAAAAGTGAGCTCCGAATAGCAAAAAAATTGTGCTTCGTCGTGCATAGGATGCTGGGTACGTGGTCATCTTGAGTGACAAGTGAGGTTGACGTTTTTCTCGGACGAAAGGGAACGTTCGTTCAAAACGTCAGCTTTTTTGGTTCTACAGTTTCGGCAATTCTTCTACATTTTTGGCTTTTTACACGTTGTTCAACGCTGTTTACGCAGCATTCAGGTTTAATGTCATCAGATGTGTCTACTTGAAGCCATAGTTCCCAATTTAGTGTCGCTAGGTCATGCTGTGGCGCCAATAAGAGCAGCAACATAGACTCTAGCTGCAGAAGTACAAACAACAATGTATAGCCTGGTGGGTTTTCCATTTTTTGAATTTTTCCGACGAAGTTGATAAATTCAAACCTTGAAGTAGTCCACCTATCCATCCAGTTAAATAAATGTCCGAAGCAACAGTATACTCAGAAATTCCCCAGTTTACTGCAGAAAGCCATTGAAAAGTTCTTCAAAGGGAGTCTACTCAATTTATACGAGCTCGAAAACTGTAATACAATTTTGTCAATACGTAGACTGAAGAGGTGAAAGGAAGTTTAGTCGCTTGAATTATATTTCCCCTTGGTGTCTTGGTCTAGTTTTTCAGCGAAAAATAAGCATAACCAAAGCCGGGATATTTTCCGCTCTGGATGCAAGGAAGTATTGCTTGTAGCAATACAAAGATCATTCTTCAATACGGCACGTTGATTAGTTCTTTATTTAAGTTACGAATTGACGTTATCCTTGCATTGCGGTAAATTTGTAGTTTATGCTTGTAATACTTCAAAGTGCTGAAGGCAGGAAGTGATAGAGGTCTAAGGTCACGTACAGGTAGAATATATTTCAATCCAAAATTTCTAAATCTTGCCTATGTACAGATCTCACTTTGAAGTCCAGGTGGTGGAATAATGGAATATACATATTCAGGTTCATGCTAAGGTAACATTCAATCAGGCAGGCTGCATAAAACCAGTCTTTGGTTCACATATAAAGGCTAGTTTGACTTTCGCGGAAATTCTTCCGGGACCCTGACCGAAAGATGTCAGATCAATAGCAGTGAGAGTAATGAAATAAGTAGTGCCTACGGATGGGAATCGAGATGTCCATTCACTATTTTTTACTGGTGCTAAAGTTTACGATATCAAATGGCCGAGTTTATTTAAATATCTTTAAAATATTACATACTGAGATTATTAGACACAGGTAGCAGTTGGAACCAGGTGTTCAGGCAGAGATATGAGCGTCTCAAACTAGACGAGGAGGTTTTTCCCAATGCAGAATGGCCCGGTCAAACCTTAGCCTCGTGGAATTCCAGTTTGATGGATATTCTAATCTGATGTCTGCAGATGTCGACCCAGATAGATAACGAAATATAAAAGCTCTTAAAGTGACTTAACATAGTTTTACTACTTTTCGTGCTTATACCTTACTTGGACAAAACCCTGGAATGGTTATTGCCAAGGAAAAAAACAAAGCCCTGGCATGATTAAAGACGGGTCGTAATGGCAGGCAAAATAAAAACAAGATAGCCGAGCAAAAACCACGGAGTAACGGCTGTGTTTAGAACGGTTAATTACTTCTTACATTTCGTTGCGTCGCGCAACATAATCAGAGAGTGACTGGTAATTATGTTATTCTATAAACCTATTTACAATGCCTTGATTCCGCGCTATCCTGTTTAAACATCGTCTACATGGGAACAGTAAAATTAAGGACTTCCCCTGCTTCCGTGGCAACGACAAAAAAATGAAAACAAGCTGGCAAAATTCTTTTTTGTAAAGTATGTGGGAAAGTCGTTAATATTCTTCTTGAGATAAACCAATCTTATCTTCTAGTTCCGGTTTGATCATATTTTACCAGACCTTTTCATCTAAAGAGCTGCAATTTTAACAGCAATTCTGCGAAATTTCTACAAATTTTCGTGACTGGATTTTCTGCCAATTTGACAAAAGTTAATTATAAAGTTTGTTTTCAGCAGCTGTTGTTGCCATGGAAACGGAAAATACTAAATGTTACCTAGCTACCAGCTTTAGATTCCCATCATCGTTTACGTGCTTCGCCAAATTTGGAATTATGCACTCCATCCATTCCAGAGCTGTATCCAAGTCAAATATGCGCGAAGCAAAACTTGGTTCTGCCACCCTAAGCATGGATCCGGGTTAAAAGATTAGCCGGTTCCTGCACGTGACCAATTGGAAATAAATTGTTACTTTGCTCATTTTTCCTGTCTTGACAGATCGTTGAGAGATTCGTATAACTAAGTGAGTCCTGATATGGCCCATCAGCATAAATGTCAACACCCTTGTCGCCTGAATGAATGCAGATCGATTGAGAACGTACGCTTTAGTGCGTATGAGAAACCAAGCATTCCGGGGAACTCTTTCAAAGCTAGGTGACCGAGTATTTTGGTTAGTTATTGTCTTTCATGGGCGGTTATTCGTATGAGGATATAAATTTCAACTACAGCATTAGATATTTGCCTCAGAGCTGCTCTTCTCTTGCTCTTCTTTCCACGTTCACTATCTTAAAGCTACTCTTGGATGCAAGAGGGTTTTCCGTGATATTACCACAACTAGACAACCGCTAGTTCCGCGGAAGAGGTCTTTAATGCAAATGACTATAGTTTTTGGAAGTGTTTGTTCAAGTTTTAAGTCTGCTTAACACAAGCTAAAGACAAACAAAACTAAACCTTGCCAAACAACCTATTTGATACTGAGGAAGTAACTCGGACAACATGAAACATTGTTTGCTGCACGGCAGTTCGAAATCTCATGCATTGGTTTCCACACCTGAACAATTGAACAGTTTGTCAAGAAGCCAAAAATGGTCAGACACTCAAACTGGTAAATAAGGCAAGACGAAGGAACCTAACTAACTTTTTTATGTACAATTCTGTTGCAAAGGCGCTATGTACAATTCTGTTGCAAAGGCGCATGGAAGTTATTATTTTGACATTGATGTATACTTAAAAATGTGTCTCACATCCGCCATCTTAATGTCACCGTGAACAAAAATTATATCGCAACGGGTTCACATAGTGGCTGCAGGTCAACGTATGTCGCCCGATAAATCAGAGTTTATTTCATGCCATTTCCCAAAATTGTCAGTTGAACTGAACATGTGAACGCATTTATCCAATATTCAGTGATATTCTCTCGATTTCCTTCAGGTAACCACATCTGAAAATGAACTTTTATAGAACTTAGTTATCTAAAACTTTATTTCATGCGGTTCGCCAGGGTACAAAGTACCAGATGTTTTTGCACACGCCAGGGCCTTGAAATACGTGATGCTTTTATTTTTGAATGAGATATGCATAACGATAAGATATTTTTATCTGAAAAGGTGACCTTAAGCCTGGTCTACGTCCTCCAGGCTTCCCATATGGTCCACACATTTCAACCAAACATTTCATTCTTCCAAGACAATGGATAAATTGAATAATAAAACGACGGTGCGTTACAGTCGTATGACAATGAACTATAATATAAGTTGTTAGCTATTATTCAGAAATTACGAAACAGCTTAAATTATAGAGAACCATACACAAATGCTCAATGTAAGGCCGAAATGAAAAGTATTTTCGTGGATCAAGATGGAATGGTTTTTATGAAGTCGTTTTTCAATATTCCGAGGCAGCTGTACATGGCAAGCGTATGTGGATTCGCCTACGTCAAAATTCTAATATCTTCTATTGTTATTAAAATAGTAGTGACAAGAGCGTTTCAAAGATCTTCACTCCACGCATCCATCCCACGAGATCCAACGCAAAATCATTTTTAAGAAAGAATTTTTGTTCCTACCCATAAAACGTTGAAGCACTATATTGTCGTGAAATGAAAATAACGCAGTAACTCATGGTAATTGTGTATTTACGATGTTATCATATCGGAACGTTTGATAGAACACCAGAACATTGCAGCTTCAATTATAGTGACAGATGACGCTGTTGGCTTATCACTTGGAAACTTGTTTAAAGATTTAGCAGTAGATATCACACAATTTTCTATAATTTCAACACTTTCCTCAGAAGTGCACGCGTCAACGTTTTCCCAAACTGTTATCTTGGTAATTTTTTTTATAATCCATGTTTAAAACACCCGTCAGACAAGAGCAGGTGGCTGGGATGACATGAATAAATCTATCTTTCAAACGAGCAGCTTGCTGCTAGCATTGAATTAATTGGTAAGAAACAACGTAGCCAGTAGGAGACACAAATTTATTGCCGCAAGTTGTACCCACTGTGGCGACGTGACCGTTGCGTGTAACACAAGATTTCGTTCTTACTTACCTACACCACATTTGTCACACAGCACTATTTCATTTGGTCTTGAACTTGAACCGTCCTTGCAGATAATACATACAATGTCTGCTGTAGTTTCCGTCACTAAACGCGAACAAGAAAAGGTCTCTTACGATTGTGTACGTCATGAAAACGATAGAACTAAACGTAGAAATAATTGGTCACTCGATTCGACACGGGTGTTATTTTTATAAATTGTGAGATGATATTGAAATCTTAGGTTAACACATGGAACGTCAGTCCTCAAGGACGTTTTCGCTTTTGACAAACCAACTCATAATGACTGTTCGCTCATTATTCTAAATCTATAAACTCGACAAAAAGAAGGGCAACACTACAAAAACCAACCGCTGTGTATCTTGGAAATTGGACAATCGTCGACCGAGTCGTCATCGAATAAAAGTGTACACGTGAGTCGAGCTCGATCAATATGAAGTATTTTCGCGTAGAACAGTTTGTCGCTCCACTCAGCCAATACCACATCGCCGTTCGTGAATTGAAACCCGTCCATTCTCTTCTCCTTATGTCTCAGCTCGTCAAATTTCCGTTTCTTTAAACTAGTTTCGGTTAATTCCTTCCGCTGTCCATCACATTTACGAAATAGCAACTGCTGTCGAGAAATCGTCTCAACACATAATCCTTGGCGGCCAGTTCTCAAAAGGTTTTGGTTCAATATTGCCACGCTAGACGTTACGTAAACTTTGTTTGTGACGTGTGAAAGAAAAAACACTACTTGAACAAGGATGGACCGCGCTATGGGTCAACGACTTCCTTAAGATACCCCTACATCGGTTCTTACATTTAACTTTTGTCTCAAATGTGATAAATCTCTTCTTCAGATTCGAGTCTAGTCCACGACGTTCACGGCTCAGGTAGCACCAATCTTGCAGGTCTTGACTGAATGGGAAAACTTTAACGTAAATGCGGCAGGCACAACCGCTGACAATACCAGCAACCAATTACAATGGTTTCTCGATATCAGTGCGTATCTATATCCGTTATCGCTTTCTTTGTCATGCTAAGTCATCGCACCTGTAATTCACCAGTTTACACTGTTATCTTTCAGACTTTAAATTGATCAGTACCACACAATTGCATATGAATTTGTCGACTGTTACATTGGTTTCATCGTAATGGACATTGCGATTTTCTAGACAGCCATAATCGACTGATGTACCATAATTAGCAACTTATTTTGCTTTACTCCGATTATACGGCGGAGGTATTCGCGTGGATTTATGATATAATATTTAATATAAAAAATGTAAAAAATAAGTACTTGTTTTGGAAAACGCGATGTAAAGGCGAACAAATATAGCTGCGAAACATCTCATTTTCTCTCTGCCTCAGCCTTATTTTTCCTCATCGCCTTCCTCGTCCTTCCTGTTTCTCGTGCTCTCCCTTCCACTTATTCTTTCACCGTGTCTCTTTCTCTCATTCTTCTTTTACGTCTTTCTTTTCCACTCTCATCCTCTCAAAACCAACAAACACGTGTACCGTTCATTTTCAATGAATTTTATCCATAGTCATCATTTGATCGTGCCTCCTTATAGCTTGAGTGCGCAAAATCTATGATCTTTACTTGATTTCTGGTTGAAATGCGTAGGTTTTTCGAATGCCTCAACCACTGAAATCTGATTATCAAACCTGATCAATTGCCATTTTAAAGCGCTTACAGCGTGATCTTTGCTATTCATTTGTCAATATCATGTCTTCTTTCATATATTTCGGGTTTTTCTCTTACTTGGCTTACTTTTGAAAGTTTGAAAACTTTTAAAGGTTGGGACACTGAAATCTTTCATAAATCTAAAGACCTACTATTTAAATAAAAAAGTAAAAGAAAATCAGCTAGGCAGTCGGAGAAAAACCCCAACAAGACGAAATAAAATCGCAATTTGTACTGCTTTCTCTGTTGAATCAGCGGACGAAGTGATGGGGGATGCACTTAACGAATTAGACAGGTGTGCGTTCCCAAGCAAACAACGTTGGACAATGCAGCTGAACAGGTGCAAGTATTAATTAATTGCGTCTCCTATCAACGATATTTTTATTGAAAATGCTTACTATAGTCAACTTAAGTGGGCGGGAGGCTGATATCAACATTAAGCCAATGCCCAGAAGAGTGCGACACATGTCATTTCCCACATTAAGTTGCAAAAAAACAACACAGCTGCCTCGTGATTGAGATATTTAAAGTAAAATATCTACGTTCGTTATAAACATTTTCAAAGCAACGTCTTCGCAGCAATGAATATACAATTAGTATATAAGTGCGTTATTCGCTCAATCGGTTGTGTGGCCATCTGAGATAATTTCAGAAATTTCGGTGTGTATGTTTTTGCCAAGTTTGGATGAGAATTATTCCCATGCCGTGTGCCTAATATTTAATTTTTTAGACAAAGTGTATTTCTTTACTTTAGGATTTACTTTGTGAAAACAGCTGGTCCGGCAGACCAAAGAAAAACCGTAAGCAAAAATTGAATCCTCCGAGAAATCTGTGTATATTGCTTTACGGTTTTCATGATTCGAGTGTATTTTAGAAATGTGTTTTCTCTTCAAAAACAAGAGTTTTTTTAATAACAAAGGAAGCAGACAGTTGTTGTCCTTCTTCAAATTAATTATCCTGTTAAAATCATTTCCGTCTTACGAAGTAATTACAGGATATCGCTTGCCTTGCCTTTGCTGATAAGAAAATTCAGCCAAGAGCATATATATATACATATATATATATATATATATATATATATACATATATATATATACATATATATATACATATATATATATACATATATATATACATATATATATATACATATATATATACATATATA
>JBAHVQ010000417.1:491950-501975 GCA_036872915.1 Nanipora kamurai | reverse complement strand
CGAGAAGCAGAACCAGTCCCTGGACAACGCCTTGGCCGAGATCCCGCTGGACGAGATCGAGTACATCGAGGAGCTGAGTCTCTACAGCTGGCCCCCGGACGTCGAAAGCGACTGATTGGAGATGTCAAGAAGCTCAACAAGCTGTGGATGAACGAAGTTCTGGTTCTCGCCACTCTTCCACCAGAACGAGACAAGCCCTACATCCTTGACATCTTAGAGCTCTTTGCCGGCGAGGCGAAAGCGACCCGGATGGCCAAGCAGTACCAGATGTCAGCACTCGAGCCCTTCGACAAGAATGATGGTAAAGACCTCCAAGACCGTGGAACTCAGCAGCTGGTCGAGTATGCTCTTGATCGTTGGCGACCACACCTTTTGCTGGTTGGTTTTCCTTGCACCCTCTACAGCATCATGAACGAGAACGCCAACTACTACCAGCGCATGTGGGTCTTGGAGGAGCTTCGAACTGACCAACGTCCCTTGGTTGAGTGGACATGTCAACAATGTGAAGCACAGCATCTCGCAGGTCGGATCTTCCTCCTTGAGAACCCCGACAAGAGTCGCTTTTGGGAAGAAGAAGCTGTGCAACGACTTTCTCGACTACCAGGTGTTGAGACAGTTTTGGCTGATGGCGGCGCTTTTGGTGCGGTGGACAGCGACAACTACCCGATCATTAAGACCTATAAGTTCATGGTGAACAATGGCAAGATCGCCCAGGCACTACGACGCCGACTATCAGCACAAGAACGACAAGTATGCCGACCTCTTGAAGGACGACATGTCACGGAATCTCAGGTCTACCCTGACGACCTGGTGAGAGCCATCCTCCGCACTTTGCGGGAGATTTCAAAGCAGTGGAGTTGCAACCGCTTCGAACCTGTACGTCAAGTTCTTCATGCCCAACCTGTTGAAGATCATGAACGCTGGAGGAGCATCTTGAATGACATCCGCAACACCTTCAGCGGAGGGACAGTGAAGTCTCTCAACCTCCAACCCGGGCAGGAGATCTTCAAGCGCGTGCAAGAGCTCGTTCCTTGGGAGCTCACACGAGTTCAGATAGCTGCAACTCCCATGACCCGGAGAATGCCTCAAGACATACCATACACTCATCGTGGTGCCGTCTTGCTCCACAATGACGACACCATCACCATCGAAAGCGAAGACTTGGCCCTGGTCCGGTTCCCAAAGATGAAGTTCCAGAAGGTGGTGAGTTCGGCAGTGTTCTTTTTTGGCATCACTGACGATGAAGCTCAACCACAACCACCTGAAGAACCTGACCAAGGACAAGATCCACTTCTACCAGTCCCCGGACTCAGGACTGATATCACCTCTCCGACAGCGCCAAAGACACTTCCAGCAGCTGTTCGCGCTTCAGTTGCACGACTACATCTGAACACAGGCCATGCTAGCAAGCAGGAGCTGACTCGACTTCTCGCAGCTCACGGATCCATCAATGCAGCGACCTTGAATGCCCTCGAGACGATGGTATGTGGCTCGTGCCAAAGGACTAAGCCACCCGCTGCACCACGGCCTGCTTCAGTTCCCAACTTCTTGGGACAATTTGGAGAAAGAGTGCAACTGGATGTGGTCTATGTGCGTGACCTTTCAGGCACTAACCACCCCATCCTGGGAATGGTCGACCTCGCGACAGCCTTCCAGCAGGCCATTCGCCTCCACAGCAGGAACAGTGAGCACGTTCTTGAGTGTTTTCGACGTGCTTGGCTGACACCCTTCGGCTTTCCTTTGGTTTGCGAAGTTGATGCCGATGGAGCCTTCGAAGGAGCATTTCGCAGCACCTTGGAGGAGAACGGCGTTCATGTCCCTACAATACCTCCTGAAGCCCACTGGAGGATTGGAGCTGTGGAGCGGCGGAATGCTTTGCTGCGCACGGTGGCTGAGCGGCTGATCGATGAGAATGCAGCGATCAATGGCGATGCACTGGACTGGATCCTCACCGCTTCAGTGCAGAGTTTGAATTCCACAACAGCCACCAAAGGCCGAAGCCCATATCAAGCCGTTTTTGGCCGGATTCCTCGCTTCCCTGGAGACCTCTTCAGTGACGACAGAGCCTTGGCAGTCTCCGACAACCAGCTCTTGGCCGAGGAACTGAGGTCCCAAGCCTTGCGGGTGATCCTCCCAGATCATCCGGCGGGCATTGTTGAGGAAGACCAAGCCAAACAAAGAAGAAGCTCAGAAGATTTTGCCTGGCGCCCTCTCTGCTTTCTGGCGCTGGTCAAAGAAGTCTGGTGGCAAAAAGCGCGGCGGCTATGTACTTGGCCGAATGCTCATGCACGACCCCGATGGCAAGAGCGCCTGGTTGCAGACTGGTGGCACGACCGTGCAGGTCACATATGAACAGCTCAGTGGTTTGGAGAGCTGGACACCGAGCACTGAGGATGTGAAGGCCCTCAAGAATGCCGAGAAGACCCTGGCCGATGGTTTTTGGCAAGATGAACGCGGCCCCGGTCCTCCTGATGAAGAGCCCATGGAGCCCGATGTGACAATGCCTGACGCTCAGGTCGACGAAGCACCTGAACCGGCACCACTTCTTGGACTACCACCACAACAGGCACTGGCTCCACTACCATTACCTTCACGTCATGCATCACAACCACCTCAGCAACCACAGACACACATCTTCTCACCTACCTACAAGCAAAGCATCAGGCAAAACATCCACCAGCACTTCGGCACCGAGCCTTCAGAACGAAATGTAAGGCCTCGGACAGACAGCCTGACAAGGGAGACAGTTCCCTTTCCACAGGCAGAAGCAAACATGCGTGAATATGCACGGCAGCAGCGGACCACAGCACAACAAGATATACAACAATACATGCTTCAGCAACAGCAACAACAGGCACTTGGCTATGCACCACAACAGCCAGTACCTTATGAAGCACAAGCAATGGGAGACCATGAACTGGTCCCAACATCACCTGCTATGTCCACTGCAAACGAACATGCACAAGCTTCACAAGCAGCAGCAGCAAGCACAGCAGCGGCACATGAAGCAACAGCAAGTGGCAGAGATGAGAATGCCTCCTCAGTGTCATTGATGACCAAGCACTCCAAGAGACGATACTTCACCTTCATCGTCCAGGACGTGCCACAGGAGCCCTACTACAACCCTGACATGAAGGTCATCAGAGATGGCTGGGACGGCAACACCACCCCGGTCTTGCCCTACAGCTCACACATGTGGCGTGTGGCAGCCACCAAAGTCGAGGTGAAGGAGATTGAGACTGATTCCTCCTCATCCGATGAAGATGGCAGCAACCGCAAGAAGGAGCCTACTATGGCAACTTTGAGCCGCCAGGAGAGGAAAGCGCTTGATCGTGAAATTCCCTGGCGAGTCATTTGCAATGGTCCCAAGGATGTGATTCAGCTCTACATCCTGGCCAACCAGAAGGAGTACCAAAGCTGGCTTGCATGGGGATGCATCACCCCAGTTGACAAAGAGGAGATCGCCATGATCAAGAAGACTCCCTCCATGCGCAAGCGCATTGTGCCCTCTCGCAATGCCTACCGCGACAAACTGCGAGGCGCTGGACCTGGAATCAAGGCGAAATGCCGAACGGTCATTTTGGGATGCCTGGATCCCGACCTTGCTCTCCTCAACCGGGCAAGTCCAACGCCATCCAAGCTCGCAGAACTGGTCCTACTACAACTGGCCACCGCTGGTTTCTCTGGTTTGGTGGAATGCACTGGCAAACGCTGGTCACTATGGAGTGGAGATGTTTCCACCGCCTTCCTTCAAGATGCAGCTGGCTACATGCTGGCGGTCATGATCGTCCATGTGGATGACTTCCTGGTGACATTCCGGGAGGACTACCCCCTCTCCGAGCTCGAGGAGATGTTCACCTGGGGTTCAAAGACCCTCTTGGATGAGTCCAACCACATCGTCTTCCGCGGGAAGGAGATTCGCCAGACCAAGGTCAACGGCAAGATCCTGCTAAAGGTCACCCAAGAGGCCTTCATCCATGAGATGTCCGAGGGCAAGCTCGCCAAAGGCCGTCTTCAGGCCGAGAGCCTCAATGAAGAGGAGAAGCGGGAGTTCCGCTCGGTGGCAGGGTCACTACAGTGGCTCGGAGGTCAAACTAGACCTGACCTTTGCTCAGCCGTGAGCTTGGCTAACCGCGGCTCCGAGACAAAGCCCTCCGACCTTCGGGACATGTACGAATACATCACCCTGGCGAAGAAGACGCCGCAGCTTGGCCTGACCTTCCACCCGGTCGCCTTCGACAAGGCTGCAATGCTCATTGGTTATGGCGACTCTTCATGGGCCAACGCTCCTGGCGGTCGCAGCCAGATGGGAAGCCTTGTGCTTTTTGGCTCACCCAAATGCCTGGAGCAGAAGACCTTCGTGAGCATCTTGGACTGGAAGAGCGCTCGCTCGCCTCGGGTCACAAGGTCAACATTGGCTTCCGAAGCCAATGCCATGGACGAAACGGTGGACCGCTGCACGTTCACGAACCACTTCATCACCGCCTTGCTCTATGGTGACACCCCTGGAGGTCCCCGAGATCCCGGACGTGCACTCCGCCAGCTGCAGTGTACAGACTGCAAGTCACTGTATGATGCAGTGGTCTCGACCAATTTGTCGACCACGGAGAAGCGAACCATGATCGCTATCCGGTCGGTGCAGGACTACATCGTCGATGACGATTGCCGGTGGGTCCCCACCGAGTACATGTGGGCTGACTGCCTGACAAAGCAGGACAAGCAGCTGTGCATGGCCTTCCAGGACTGGCTTGCACATCCATATGTCGCACTGGTTGAGGAAACAGAAAAACACCAGTGTGAAAAGTTGACTGATGTTCTGTTGTGCTTTTGACCCTTGGTTGCACACTTCCTCAACCAGCTCCATGTGACACTTGGCCCAATGACAGCGGGCCCCTTGAGTCTTTTGGTCTTTGGACCTTCGTCGACCTGCCGAGCCGGCAGCCATGTTCGCGTGAAAAGCCAGCGGCTTTTGGTTCCTTTCGCTTTGCACCGCCTTCGGCCGTTCGAGACGCCCCTTTCTCACGAGAGAAAGAACACTCTCTCCCCCCCCGCTCCCTCCCTCCCTCCCTCTCTCCCTCCCTCCCTTTCTCTCTCTCTCTCTCTCTCTCTCTCTCTCTCTCTCTCTCTCAAGAAACTCTATGAATGACGAAGACTATCCATTAATCATTTATATTTCATACAACCAACGACATCACTGCTTCCACTTCTTTTGTCCACCGATGAACTTGCTCTGTTCTGTTTTGCTTGACTGTCCAGTCAAAAGTGGTGTCAACTAGCTGATGTATCAAGACCATCAGTTTCTTGTCATCAAACTGTAGTTCATTAACACACGATAACTCACCTACAAGAGGTATGACCATAGTGAAGTCCCTCGATTCCACGATGTACTGCAGATCCGGTAAGTGATCAATGAAACAGTTGGTATCAGGAACTAGATACTGTGGACTGATTTCCAGAACTAATGTTGGTTTACTTGAATGCTCTACTAATACAGCCTGGAAAAATATTTAAAAAGGTTGTTGTAACCTTTGATGTAACGTTTCCGGTAAATGTGTACGGTAAAAGACGTCTATCGATAAATGGAATATATCACACTTTACTTTGGCTTCCTCTTCTCTTTGCTTCTGGTGTAAGATTTCTTTAGTTAGAGCGTCCTTTTTTGCCTATGAGAAAGAAACTTAACATGTACCGGATGCACAGCAGGTGTAATTATAAAAAGACAAACTTCTTACAGTTTCGTTACATATTGAAGAACCTAAAAATGCCGTTTTCTTTGTCATGACTGCCAGGTAATGAACATTGACACTTCATTCCCTCGCAGTGGACGACTTTTTACCTTAGAAAAATCAATTATTGTACAATATATAAGCAATATTCAAAAAGTGAGTAGGTGTACGTTATTGGATATAAACTACAAGGTGTCAGCCAGGTATTTTAGATCCAATAAAGTTTTTTGAATGTCTTCTAAAACGAATCCTTTTTTGCACTATTGACGGACAGAGTTTGATAATGTCAAAATTTGATGACTAAGGCGTATAGGATCTATATCAGATATATAATTTTGACACGATTATGACTTTCCTTTGTGTTGTTCATAATTAAAACTTATGACATAAACTCCCATTCATACCTTTAGTTCTTTTACTGGACTGGCTAGCTCCGAACTGCAAGGACAAAATAACAAGACTTGGTCAGCAGAATTGCAATTTGAGTAATTATCGTATCGTTTGTTCTTGTCCTAGCACTGGCAAGCCTATTTAGTTAAAAATGCATCCTGATAACCATAAACATAATGTTGCCTTATATATAGGCAATTGAAGCCTAATTTCCGCTAGGTAGAATTTTCCGAGCGTATGCCCTTTTCTTGATTCTCATTGGCTCTCGCGAACTCTTGGGTTGCTGAGAGCCAATGAGAGAAAAGCAGTGCACGCGGAAAACTCCGCCGAGTAGAAACTAGGCTTAAGAATTGAAAATAAACCCATTGCTGCTTACTCTGAATCGAGGTCTTCGACACTTTCTACAATCACATCATCATCAATGTCTTCCTAGAAACACAAGACAAAGGAGTTCATACAGAAAGCTGAGAATTGGTGATGGAACGACTATCGATTCAAGAAGTTGTTTCACATCAGCAACGAGATATTCCCTTGCCTACCTCTTTTATTTCATCGACGTCTTCTGTTTCCTTCGATCCATGTGTTGCTACAGTCACAGGAATGTTGGTAATGTAGTATTGACTCGTTGTTTCGTTGAACCTCAAAGGTAAATCTTCAAATTCGCAAAAGAACTTTGCGCTAACTTGAATCGCTTTGATTCTAAGTATCTTGCAAGCCATCTCCTAATGAATATAAACGAACGTTAGGGGAAAATATCAAATACAACAACGAATAACATTGTCTTAAAAGTAGAGTCTGCGTGGGAAGTTTTGAATGACTTGTAGGAAACCAAAAGGGTTGGGAAACTGCAGGTGGCACGGGGATAAGTGACCCATGGACTGATCTCCGGTCATCTAAAACTCAGTTATCAGTGACTCAAGGGGATCAATCCCCAATTATTCTGGTGACCTACCGCAGGGACGAATGACCGATGTAGCTAACCATTAGTTTTAGGATTACTTTTGGGATTAAATTCAGGGTTAAGGTTAAGGTTAGGATTAGGGTTATGATTAGTGTTAGGATTAGGATTAGTGTTAAAATTAGGGTTAGGATTAGTGTTAAGATTAGGGTTAGGATTAGTGTTAAGATTAGGGTTAGGATTAGTGTTAGGATTTACAGTTGGGTAACTGTGAGTTTCAGTTTCTCATGTGGATCACTGACCCCTGAGGAAGTCATCACTAGGGGTAAGTGACCTAGGTCACTCATCCCTGGGAATGTAATACCGGAACTTGGGTGTCGAAAAACTGAATTTTGAAGCCAAGACGCTTCTTCGGAATGAAAGGTCATAAAGTTTCACCGCGACAAAGGGCCTTCGCTTTAAACGTCAGTTTTTCTTCACTTAAGTCCTAGCAGTTTCCCTACCTTTTTGGTTTTCTACAAAACGAACATTGTTGGCTCACCAATTTTTGTTCACTCTTGATAATATCTTACAGAACTGTACAGCCAGCCGAGCTGTCACAACTTGTGGGATTTTTACGTAGCTAGACTATAAAGATAATCATTCTTTGCATCATAAATCAAAGATCTTTCTCCAAGATTGGGAAAGCCTAATTATTCGCTGTGTGTCGAGAACTTCATCTTTTCTAAAACCGTGGTTCGAATCAATTTTAAACAACGAAAGCCAGTTACATTTTATACAAAAGATTAACATACCTTGTCTGAAACGGATTCTACTTTGACTCGTGGTTTGGCCGCAGGCGCCAAAAGCTTAAACCCACTCAGATAATCATCCTCCGTCAATCTTATCATTGCATCACCTGGGTAAGAAGTTTAAAGAAATACGACCAAAATCCGTTGTCGCTGAACTTCACTGCAATAACGTGTAAGAACTCCAAGCTGGGGAATCGACTGTGCATTAGACAAGGTGATGCAAGACACAAAAAAAATCTCAGAGAAACAATTTCTGAGCCTCAGATGGGAATTGAACCTGTGACCTTCTGATGACCGGTGAGACTCTAACCGTTGAGCTACCAAGACTCAGATGGTGAGCTAAGGTGCAGGTTAGTCATATGTGCAACCTAAGCGAAAGCCACGATAATAATGATCGAAATACTGAATCTTAATACAAAACCTTCACTGTAGCTCATCATCTGAGTCGTGGTAGCTCAATTGTTAAAGCGTCTCACCAGTCATCAGAAAGTTGCGGGTTCGATTCCCGTCTAGGGCTCAGAGAGCGTTTTTCTGAGATAACGAGCTCGACGAACGTTCGCTAGTTGTCTGATATACAGTATATACCAAGCTCCTACATTAACTAAATTTCTGATCAGCATTCAGTAAAAGAAACTCAGCTTTGAACCATTTTTCTCCGTATTAAAAGGAATCGATAGCTGAATTTGCAAAACAACAATCTGGAATCCCAAAGACGTGAGTTAAATCCCTCTCAAGTTCACACAATTTTGTGATTTGAATTTTTGGTTGAAGTGTAGCTTAATCATGAGATTTTCCAATCATGTTGTTGTGTGGATGGTTCTAAAAGAGAATTTTGTTAAGTACCTGGCAAAACCTCTGTCAATTCATCTACCGTACACATTTGACCAAGACTGTTTAAAAGGACAGCAACACAATTCCAAAAGTCTTCTTTGACGCTGAAAAAATAAAATGCCATGAAAATTATGAGAATAAAACGTGTTTACCACCAAGGTAATACATTAATAACTGCATACTAACTACTTATATAAACAATTAAATTGTGTATATCAAGGTTCCAAACAAGTACACATTAAGACTTCAAAAAAAATATAAAGATGTCACGAAAAGACTAAGACATGGCTGAACTGAGACGACGCAACAGATGTTTCAAATACAGTTTAGGGGCGACATATTACATTTAATACCTTT
Source organism: Nanipora kamurai (assembly GCA_036872915.1). Taxonomy (NCBI): domain Eukaryota; kingdom Metazoa; phylum Cnidaria; class Anthozoa; order Scleralcyonacea; family Helioporidae; genus Nanipora; species Nanipora kamurai. The sequence goes on along the minus strand of JBAHVQ010000417.1, from coordinate 492,982 downwards.
ATAATGATCCAAGACAGGAAGAGATGTGGCCGTTAGAGCTTAAAGGTGTTTACACCTTTCATACCTTATAGATGAAGTTCTAAGTAACGTGATACAGCTTCGCATCCAGTCGAGCCACACTTTTATCGCCGGGAGATAGTTTGCCAGTATAATACGGCAAAGTTCACCATCTATAAGATAAATTAAAATTACTCCTTCAGAAATACAGACAGGAGAGCCAGTACAACAGAGACTGGGCAACAGTTGACCATCCCCTTATGCCAAAAAGAGCCCAGTGAAGGTGGTCATTTCTTTGATCTTAAGAGATCACCACTTGCTTTCAAGGGCAGCACGCATGTGCGATAAAATGAGTCCCAATTCTTACGGTTGCGAAAACCTTACTACTTACTTTCGATTTTTAAATGAGCAAGGGTATTGGACAAGCGGGAACAAAGGTCTATGCCTCGGGACCAACGGTGAACGTTACCGTATGCATAAGCACAAAATAAGTTGTGACATACGTCGAGAGACACAATGTGATAATAGTTTCATTTTATCAAATCAGTATTGTTCAGATTATATTACAGAAACCGGCTGTCCTAGCGACAATCGACCTTTTCATAACTAAATCTAGCATCCAACGCCTCGACTCCATTCTCCTCAATGCCAATGAAAAAACACAAAAGCTTAGAACAATGCGCACAAACTGAATAGAAGTCAAAAGAATGAAGTCGTGGCGTTGGATGCTAGATTTATTTATGAAAAGGTCGATACCTCTTGTGAAGCATAACTTTATGTCAGACATTGTATTAGTACGTAACGGGAATGTTCGAATGATCAATTGTGACTCATGTGGCCCACATGTGAAAACTGTGCCAGCTACATGTGGGCACATGGTAAGAGCCTTCAGGGTGAATTTTATACAAAAATAAATCACATACGACTAGTTATCATAACGATAGTTTTTTTCCTACCTGATGAGTTTACGTCGTCGGAGCTACAACTCTGCTGCAGAACCTCCAACGTTGCTTTACAAATGCACTGAAACATGTC
>JBAHVQ010000417.1:439592-450314 GCA_036872915.1 Nanipora kamurai | reverse complement strand
TACAAAATGATACAGGTAGTATCTAGAAAGGTTTTAGGAAAGCATCTAAAAATTTTGACAAAATAATGATTTTTTATGGTAGTGGACCCCCTTAAATTTGTTGGAACTGCGATGTCCAACAAACGTCATTCCATGAGATTTAAATAATGCTAGGCAAAGATTCGAATAAAAACCAATCAACCACGTAATATATCTTAAAGTTAATGATAGTAATACTTTGTTGTAAATTGGTATATTATTCAAAACAACTCCATGTTGCGGTTGAAACTATCACCAAATAACTGGCATTTTCAGTAAAGGTGATGGCAGTCGGAATTGTTTTCAAGGACGAATCCCAATGCAAATTATGTTGCGTAGAAAACTGACAGGTGTCAGTGTTTAGTAGAACATAATTTACATTACGAGTCATAGTTAAAAATCGTTGTGTAAAATCACTTCAAATCGAATGTGATAGATAGCATGATAGTGCGTCAGAGAAAGTTCGAGTGATGTTAAAACACGCAGCTGTTCTGTTGTGGTTTAACCAAAAGGGCATAGCGCTAGCAGCTGTTGATCTCATAAAACACGTGGTGTGACTTCAAGAGGCTTGGAAAACAAACCTCTTGGCACTTAAACCTGAAAAATTTTCGAATAAAACAATTCTAGAGGGTGTCCCAAAAAAAAGTGACACTATAGAAATTATCCTGTTGTTATAATTTGAATGCCTGAGCACTATGCTAAACCCACAGGTACATAAACTTCTGCTTCTGGAATTTAAAATAACTCCTATTACCATAAAAGTCAAATTACAAGTAAATCATACGATCAGTTGGAGTAACAATAATGGTTCAATTGACCACAGAACGAGTATTTGTTGTAACACAATTTACCCTAACAGCGAATGTATCCGCAGTGCAAAATGCATTTGCTCGTTTTGCTTGACTCGGGCGAATATTTGGACGAAGCGAAAACGTTTTAAAATGCTTAAATGTAAATACAATTTCATTAAATTCCCAGGTGTCTAATCATGCGCGTTTAAGAACAATGAGATAATTTCTATAGTGTCACTTTTTTTTGGGACACCCTGTATTTAGAACCGTCAGACAATCATTCTTGACGACAACTTGAATGATGCTGTTGTGGATTCAAAAACAACACTTCCCTTTTAAGAGCGGACTGTCTGTGGTAGAAATATGCTTCGAATAGAACTCGGAATATGCATCGTGGTGAAAGCTTTTTTGCGCAATTCCATTAAACGGAATAAAGATCTATCCAAAAGCTCCAGCTACGTCAAGAAATTCCATAGTGTGGGACACGGGATGGTTAATACACGTTAAAACCAGACTGAGTTCAAGATTGGTAAGCTGTGTTTGTGGTAGTTCAATGTTCTTACATATTTCATTGCACCAGTTGTGTCGTGTAAGACCCTTTTTAAACGTCGAACTTTTCAAAGGTCGAATCTGATGGAAATGGTAATTAACGACGAGTTTATTCAATTTTCACAAGATTCCGCACAGGTTAAAGTAAATTGGCAGTGTTGAACGTAGAGACTTACCTCAAGTCGACCACTTCTGGGTCGTTACTTTCGGGCAGCGAGGTAAGAAGTCTCGAGCGGTCGCCTTGTTTCACTTGCAGGAATTTAAATTTGATTAGCTATGCTAAATAGCATACGTGATTAGCATACATGACAATAAGGTCGTTTGAATATGTGCTTGTTACTGGCTTTGGTTGATGACACCCCGCCAATTACACCCCGGTCCAACTTATAATATCACGCCAACCTTAACCACCGGATGCAAAAACTGCGATTTTTAATATTATATTTCTTTATTTACACTTTCTATGATTTTTTTCTCCTATCTTTTTTTTTTTTGACAGAATTCCCCCTACCACCAAGAATGACCCTCCACGTACGCACTTCCGTCACCCAGTACATTAAATCGTAAACTCCACGAAAGCTTCTTGTAATTGCACTGTACATATCAAAGCTTTTCCGTTCCCTTGATCTAATGTGACATATGCGTTTCTACGTTTAGGCAAGTAACTCAGCGACGTCTTCTGATAAAGGTTATCGTAATTAGTTCCAGTAAAAAAAATTCCACAAGTCATTAAGCATACACAACAACTCTAAGACACCTCTCCCAAAGAAAACTTCAACGCATGTCGACCAAATCACTGCTGCTTGAAAATAAATGGTGCATTTACCACATCACGTAGATAAAATACGATACCGCATTCCAAGACACGCTATTCCTTGAATCCACCGCTATCTGCCGTACGTTGCTTGCTGATACTGTTGTGAAAACTGTTGAGTGTATCCATATTGAGGATACTGGGATCTTGACTGAGGGTTTTGTCCCACAGCTGCGGACAAGTTCGAGTACATGTTCGGGTCTTTGATTCCGCCCGGAAACGCCTGACGAAGTTGAGGCAGGATCTTGGAAGGGTCGATGACGTTACCTTTTGGTGTGCCACTTGGTGTCCCAGCTCCGGGGGTTAAGCCTCCCGGAGTGTAGGGTGTGTTGGACTCGGACATCGCCAGAGGAGTTCGTAGACGAGGTGTAACACCTGGAAAACGAAAAGACTGATAAAGATAAAAATGTAGACAATGGAGTCTACACGACAGATTTATATCGTGGTTTACTCCTCTGATTATCATTCTTACTGACTTTCATGGAGATTCATTTTCAAGTAGTCACAAGAGATATTGAATTAAAGGTATTAAATTTTGAGATTTTGAAAAAACGTGAAAAGTTCCATAGTGTGGAAGGATACTTGTAAGCAGAAGCTTCATTGAAAAACCGCTTTAGCTTAACAAAGTACACTTATCACGGTACAACTGAAGACATTTTCGGGAGAGGCTTTTGAACTTTATTTGATAAAATACTAATTTTAGCCTCTTTAAAATTCGCAAGCTGTTTTTCTTGTAAGCAAGTCATATCCACTCTTCACCTATAAATAACAAGGTGTAAAACGTCGAGTCCTACCTGGAATAGGATCTCTGAAGTGTTCTTTGAACCAACGGAAAAGGGCGTTTAAGTTTGCATGAATGCGCCCACGATACTTATAGCCATCCGGAGTAATCGAAACGTACTCTACACGAGGTTTAACGCGGGGCATGTACCCCAGGAGAAACCTTCCTGGTGAGTCTTTGGTTGATGTTAAGAAGTAGGGAATCCGTTTGGGATTTTTCGTTTTCTCAGACTTCAACATTTCTTCCAAAGTTGTTCTGTTTCCACCTTCCGTGTCTTTGTAGTATTTGTGGGTGAGAATATCTCGAGCCAGAGAAGCCATCGGCTGAATGTGACGAGCTATGATTTCGTCCAAATCTTCAAATTCCTGGAATGGTTAAACCACACGCACAAGGATCAATATCGTGTGAACTATTCTGCCTGTATGTGGTGTGGCCAGAACGTACCTCGTTGTCTATCCATAATGACTTTCCTAAACTAAATGCATTCTCCTTCCCTTGTTCCTTGATGTCGATGTGTTGGTAAATTCCTTCGTCCACTTTCCAGGTCACGGTCAAATGATCGGGACCCTAACAAAAAAAAAACAATAAAAATAGTCGGCCAATTGAAATTCTTTCCTTTCTAACTGTTCACGTTGTCTTAAAGAATGCAAAAGTGTTCTGTGAGACTAAAGTTACTGTTCTATTGCCATTTCAAACTGCTTGATATCCTTGTTTTGAATGGAAAATTGAATTAAAAGAACGCAAAGCTTTACAATGTACTCATGGCAGTTGTGTTTCGAAGTTCATTTCAAAATTGAAAGTCAAGTTTTAATATCTTCAAACATCGTCATCATTTTAGTTCACTTCAGTCCTTATTGCTGTTATTTACCTTACTGCTAGGTCGGACGATGCACTCTCCTTGTTCCATTCCTGCTAATTTCTGTTCAGCTTCTTTAAAGGCCACGTTTTGAAACGAAGGGTGGACGATAACCCGTTTAATGTAACCTGAAAACAAAAAATCAGTTGAGTACAAAAGAATTATGATGTTTGATAACAACACTTAATGTAATTTTACTCTTTTTTTTGGTAAATTTTGTAGCCGTAGTTATTCAATCGACATTAAATTATAAATAATTGACATAAAGTTTGTTTCTTTTTTCGGTACAACTTGAAGAATCATCGCTCGTTCATACTTGGTCGGTTGGCTTTTTTCTTGGCGTCCGTTTCAACTTTCTTGTCCTTGTCTTCAGCAGTTTGATCAAAATAAGTATCTTTTAATTTACTGAAATATAAATAAAGTATACTTTATTAGTTTAAAACAACAAAAAAAACATCCAGTAACTCCTAAAGTGGATATATAGGAACAAATTAATACCTTCACACAAACAGAAAGACAGAGTGTCTGTATCCCTGTATGTGTGTCTATGTACCTAACATGCATCCAATACAAATGTCTTAAAATTGAGAAAACGATAAATCTGCTTAACTAATCACTTTAACTTTTACCCGAATTTATTTTCTCTGTCTTCCAAATCAGATGATTTACTCGTTAAATCTACTTGGAATCTCTCCATGTTGATCTTAGTGATACGACAATGAACCATTAAGCCAACCTGCAACAAAAGCAGATTACCTTAACTCCTTTGGAGACACACAGACCATTCTGTCACTTTGTAATTTTACTTGAAATGAAACTTTACCTTGACGCGTTCCAGTGGTGACTTAATTTGTTTATCGCTGATCATTTTTGTCGGAATAAAGCCATTTATTCCATTCTCCAGTCGTGTGCGAACACCCACAATTTGGCCAGGACAGCTACCGTTGTCAAAATGAGTCCACACCTACAGAAAAAGGAAATTTTCTTCTAAGAAAAATTTTCTATAAACACACCAAGATCACGAGTCTTGAGACCACTTTTTGATATATTTCTCAATACAGGTAATATGCAAATACACCAACAAACAGTCGTGGAACAAATTTCGACACAGTTTATGTGACAATATTTCTCTTTTGTTAAGTGTAAATCTGTACTCTATAACAGTTTTTTACTTTTCTCACAAAGAACGGGGCCACGACTTCTCTCGACGTACCTCGCTTAAATCTCCAAAGTTGTCGTTCGTACAGAAAGGACACTGCCAACGTCCTGTATCATTGTCTCGCACAGGATCAGCGGTATCCAGGCGCTCCCTATTTGGTTTCCGATAGGCAAAACCCGTCACGACACATGTGATTAACTTTCCATAGTGCAAGGTATCTCGTGTTTCTCCAGTGAGCAATCGGAAACGATCTTCGATAGAGATCTCCCGATAAGGAGGCCTTCGATCCTTGTATCTTCCAAATAACTCGTCCCTGATGTCATACAGAGTAGTTCGCTTGTTCCCATACCCCTGGCGCTCGAGTTCTTCCGCGAACGCATCAAGGTCCAAGTCTTTAAGACGTTCAGGGCTGTCAAGAATCTCTTCAAGAGCTGCAGAGGGATTTGAATCTTCTGTAGTCTACAACAAGACGGAGCAAGTCATTACCAAAAGTATAACTATCTCTTCATGTGAGTGTACACAGTGGGGAAGAGAAGTAACCCCAGACCTTAATCAAATGAACATGGCGAGTGTGTGACCTTTAACTCAAATAATAAAAACATTTCATCATCGCGCCAGGTGTACCAACTGCCATGAAGTGTACCCCTGCGTGCTGCTAAAATTGATCAAACCATTTTGATTTTGTAACAGGCTGTTGCACGCCTTTGTCATGTAATCATACAACTGCAAAGAAACACCGATGGTTCTGACAGCTTAACTGACATCAACATCTTTGGTAAATCGACCAATCCACCTACTTCACGATGATTGCCGTTTCCTAGAAGCGCAAAATTAACTTTTGTTTGGTTGTTTGTTTACTAGGGGCTTTTTAAACGAAATTATAGTCTCCTCGGTTGTCGTTTATCGACCTTTCTTGTGTTCAAATAATTCAAAAGATGAACTTGACGCTTGAAACGACAATTTGATTATGCCCAGATTATTCGAAAGAGATTCCACGGTCTCATCAGTTGATATACAATATAGATGATATACAAGGAAAATATTGCGATAACCTCGTACATCAGAAAATGAAAAAAAGGACGGCTAACCAATGAGCACACCTACTTCATCATATTCCAAGGCATCCACCGCCATTTTCCTCGCCCATTCGTATGTTTCAGGGTGTATCCTGGAGCCGTCCAACACCTCCACATAATTCGCTGTATTTTCTCCTAATGCCGACGAATCGATCTTGATAAAGCCAGCGCTATTCAAGAACACTTTAGGCCCCATTCCACACACGGTCACCAATTGAGAGCGGTTCTCCAATTTGCTACCTTGCTGACGTAAGCTCTAAAAACAAAAATTGTGGAAGCTTGGTGAATTACAGCCCCTTGTGATCGCCGTCGATGCGTTCTAACCATGGAACAGCCGGGGCTTTGAAGGTGGCCGCAGGTTGTGCACGTATTGCCGGTAACCCTGAGATGACCAGTGAAAAGTAGCAGTTAACTAACTAGGCATGAGTTGACAGGCTCAAATAAATGCCATCGATATAAAAACGTAGCAAGCACCGCTAATTTCAGCTAGCCTATGCACGAGATATTTATTCACACTATTTTGAATTTTTCTACATCTTATTAACCGAAACCACTACAATTAGCCCTGCGTATGAGTTAGGAATACACGTAACACGAATACCACAACAAGCAAGGTTTTACCGCACCTTTCTGCGCGAATGCGCATGGTTCTCGCAGGATTTTTAACAGAAATAATACTCTTATCAAAATCCCGCGAGAACCCACGCGGATGTGTACCGAGTACACACCCAATAAAGAGAAGGTCACGCGTGTGAACCCTTTCCGAAGTTTCGTTTCATCCTTCTGTACCTTCAAAGGTGATCTCGAAGCGAGGACTAGCTATCTATAGCTAACTTACACTTAAATATTACTTACACAGAAAATTGATCAGCTCGTGCGGTGGAGTGTTCTGACCTCGCCAGTAGTATATCTATTACTATAGAGCAACAAGAACACTCTTGATTGTCAGACAAACCTTGATCAAAGCAGATCCTTTCCTGGGTCCCAAGCCACAAACAAACTGGATCAAGCCTGACGTGTGTGGGAAGTCCAAAATTCTATTTGGATCAACGCCAACTTCGTTAACGACGGTAACAAACTTCATGCGTAAAGCTTTGAGAAGTTCTTCCTTGGGTATCAGATTCTGAAAGGATCAAAGTTATTTTTGAACTAATATTAATAAATTACCACCGGCAAAAAGATAAAAAGTTAGAATTCTAGTCATACTTGACGTGGATGCAGTCGTAAACAAAGCAGTTCCTCCTCGTCGACACAAAGCCCGGAAAACTCAGCCACGGGATCTTGGATACGACGACCAACAGAGACGGCTCTTCTCAGAAGGGCTGGATATTCTCGGAACTCCGACTACAGAAGGTAATACTTTTGCGTGAGCAAAAAATTATTTAATAACAAACAAACACTGCGTCCGTAATACAGAACAGCTGACGGTGCGGGCGAAAGACTTGTGTTTTAATAGACCGATTTCATACGAAACCATCAACCAAAATAAGCTCAAAAAACACTAAGAAAAATACAAATTCAAAGGACAAAAAAGAAAGTTATTTCAAGTCAAAAAAGTCTTTTGTGAAGATTCCTGTCGTATTTTAGTAGTTTTAACCCCTGTCTTGACCACGATTTCCTGCACTGGAACAAGAGATTGTTCATTATGAAATTGGTCTACGACAGTTTTTTCCCTTTATGGAAGACCTTGCATTACGACGTCATGTGACGTCATATTACGTTTTCTAACCATTACCTCTGCTCGGGAAGACTTCTCAAATATTTCTGCTACTTCGTGATCTACCAATTCGACGTTAATCGGCACCATTTGGTTTTCTTGTTCCAGTTCTTGGATAGATAGTTTGATATCTTCGAGGACACTAAGTGAATCACGGCCACCTGTTGCCACAGTGATCACGTGAGGGTGTTTTTTAAGAACAAACTGTTTCAACGTCTCCAGATCCTCTTCCTAACAAAAAGAACCAGTAGATTAAAAAAAGAAAACTAAATGCTGGAGTCAGTCATTGATCGTGCAGGTTGCAGATCATAGTCTGACAGGTGTGTGCAATGTTGTGTTGCACCCCGTGAGAAAAGTTGCCTACAACGTTGTTTAGCGAGGAATCGACACTAACGGTAGTGTACCAGACATTGTCTAGTGGATTACTGATTTTGGCTGGTGGTTTTCTCTCATTCACTGGCCATATTGACTAGTAGACATCTTGATCGGGATTTGATATACCCTATCGTGTTTTAATAAAAAAAAAATCAGTAAAATTTGCCTTGACGAGTGGAGAACAAAATTTGTCTAGTAGAATTTCGAACGGTACTGTTCTTAAAGTAAATGGTTTGAAGCTGGGAGAATCATGACATGTTTGTGGAAGTTGATCGTCCAGGTTAGTGTAGTCTTGAGAAAGACTGTTGATAGAAATGATTGACGTTTCGACAGCCTTAGCGGCTTTCATCTTCAGCGTTAAAAGGAGAGTAACTGTCAGTGTTAAAAGGAGAGTAAGTATCAAAAATTTAAGCGTCGAGCACTGTCAGCCATGACAACAATGTCGTTAAGGTATTGTTCAACAATCCATGCTGTAACAATACGTTCACAAGGAAAAACGAGTATATTAACAACAGTGAACACGGTTGTTCTATCAATGACGTTTTTCTCTGTCCCAAAACCCACAAGCAACAATTGTTGCTTCATCACTGCTGAAAAACGTTTTTGAAACAATGAAGAACGTCATTACTGGTTCGTCAATGTTGTCCATCCGAGATAAAAATGGTATATAACATTGTACAGCGAGAAAACTTACCTTTTTCTCCCTTTCTTTAGCTTTGGAAGAGTTTCGTCGTTTGAGCATGAAACTCAGTTTCAAGAAATCACCAACCTGTCCACCTCCGTTGAGCATCACCATAAATACAGGGGTACTTGGATCAGACGGCACTCCCACGGACAGCACCCGCAGGCCCTGGGGGCCAGAATAAACATCATACTCCTCTTCTGCGTGCTGTTCGGCCTGGTAAGGAGCCACTTCAATCAAGGAATGCAATCGACGACAAGCACTCTGTATAAAGAAGATCAGGTAAATATTTTTCAAACTTTAAAAATGAGCATTGCTACAAACAGAGATTAAGAATTATTCCAATAGCGGTGTTTTAATAGTTGTATTTTTTAGTTGTTCCTAATGTAAAAATATTTTGGGACTTTGAGAATTAACAAAGCTTAAACGCAGAACATGATACAGAATTATAATTCATAAAAGCCCCCAAAAAACAGTATAGAAGCGTCTTAGTCACCCGTCATCTTGCTAGTTTCCAGGTAAATATGACATTTCAATAAAATCACGGAAGCTTTCACGTAGTTTTTTGAACTTTTGAAGTCATGTTTTCTTATGTTGATGAATACCGTCGCCACTTTATGTTTATGTTAAAAAAACTTAATAGGATTCTTTTGTTGGTTCGAAAGTAATTGATGCATTTAACATAACGATCGCTCTTTACCTTGATAATGAAATCCTTGGCTTCTTGAAGAAGCTTTTCTTCGAGCTCTTTGGCGAACAAAGGGTAAAGCATTTGATAGAATGTCCGATACAATGTTTGTGTTCGTTGAGCATTCCACATCTGTACTAAATTACTGAATTCATCCTAAAGAAAAATAAAAGCTAAGAATTAGAAATATGTCTGGAATAATGGTCTCCGAAGACTAGAAAAATGGTACGATAGAAGATAAATGCATAAAATACATCATTACTTACTCTGTAATACAACTGTTTTGCCTCATCAAAGTAGGAATGAAATCTATAAAAACCAAGACAACTGGAATTTAAAACTTTTTAGCTTTTTTATTTTGATAAAGATTTGATAAAAATTCGAAAATCTCACAAAAAAGACAATTCGTCTTTACTGTATCTAATACGTAAACATCAAGCTATAGCGGACATATCCCTATTCCACTTAAATTTCGTTATCCTAAATTCATCACGGTAAAATGAATCAGTTTTACATTTTCCACTGCTACGAAATACGTAAGGTTTTTCATGTTAAATATTACAAGCAAAAGAGTACTGATGAGCCCTGGGCAAAGGACAAAACATTGTTGCGGAAACATTTGAGATTATCCATGTTTTCTCTAATTTCTCTCGATTTGCCTACCCGTGGAAACATTGGTACGGAAGCAGAATTTGCTTCCCGGAAAGCAAAAACTGTTTCTTAGAGAATTCACAAACATTTTTTTGCTTCCTAGGCTCGATTTCTGTTTCAGAAACATTGTTTCTTCATTTGTCCACCCGAGCAAAAAGTGTTGCCTAGTGCCGGTTGTTGACCAACGTCAAACTTTCATAGCTCGTGAATATTGATCACAAAAGGTTTTCTCGCCTTTTTATTCTTTTTCAGACGAATATAACGCATTTAATCGTTCTCAAAATGGTGGCCTCAATCCAGGCCATCTCTCCCCTCTATAAAAACCAATACCAGCCGACAATTTGAAAAAATATAAAGCAAAACATAATCCGAACAGCAGCATCTTTTAAACCCAAGATTTGAGTAATAACTACGGTCGTGATAGCTTTCAGATGATGTCATCATGCCTTTTATATAAGACAGTAGTTATTTATTGTAATTTAATTAGCCTGATGATGATTTTGGAATAAAATCGAAATATCACTGATTCACCTCTTTGTCTTGTTTTTAACTCAAATCTTGGGTT
>JBAHVQ010000417.1:421943-435361 GCA_036872915.1 Nanipora kamurai | reverse complement strand
TATAAGGTCCTACAGGGCTATGAAATCATAGATAACAAATAGTATAATTGTTTTATTATATACAGTAGACAACCACCATATAATGCAGACTAAACAATTCAAATGAAATTCCCCCTTTCCTCTTTCATTCACTTTAGCAAAACTGTCTGCCATTTTGTTTTTTCATTATTAGTGACATGTGAGCTGATAGCTTGCCAGTAGTAGAACCAATCAGATTGCAGAATAGCTCATATACGGTCGTTGTCTGTAAAATAAGAACAAATAGACACTTGATAGAGTAACAATGGCAATAATATAGTAACCCTCAAATTGAACTAACTATAACTTGCTCATTTTCTTCATCATCTTCAAAAAGTTCATGTGCCAGTGCTTCACGTTCTTCTGCACTATGACCACCAATGGATGCTCGGTCTTCTTCTTCTTCATCTGAGTCAATTGGCTTTAACTTCTTCAGCCTCTTATATTTTTTCTGTTAAAACACAATAACAACTGCAATTTTGAGTCTGATAATAACCTAAAGTCATAGATACATAAACACGAACATTAAGCCTTATATTTAAACATGTTAAAGAAGCAACTACCAGCTATTATTAAGGGAAAAGTTTCTTATGCATACAAATTGTAACAGGTTTGATTCAGTCATTTTAAACTATGGCTATGTCCTTAAAGTTCAGTCAGCTGTCAAATACTTTGCACCAACCCTGTCCAAGTTAATTCCAAGATTTTCTTCAATAAGATCAAGATCATCCTCATCAACAGCATCATCAAAGGCTAAAAATAGCAGAAAGTGAGATTAAAAATTTGGTTGCCCAACTCTGTTTATATAAAATGAGCTGATCCAAGCATCACTGTGATCTCCTTGATTAGCAATAGACTGACCAGGTAGATAAAGATCACAAGACTCCTTGATTACTTGTCACAAGACTCCTTGATTACTTCATTTTCCTTTCCACTGTGAGTTGAGATAATAATAGAACTAGTATAGTTAGAAACCATAAGTAGAAAACAACTTTCAAAAATATAAGCTAAAATATATTACTAAAATTTAAAGTTAAAATTCAAGCCATCCTAGTCTTGCTAGCAATTCAAATCTTGCATTTTCTACGCAGCCCAGCTGAATTAGTCATGATCTGGTCTGTCACTTACCAGGACCTTGACTAAACTATGGGATGATTTGGGGGAACACACTACCATATCCTATTTTTAAATCCCCCAGTTCTGATCATTAGCAAATTAACCATTCAAAAGGTTCATCGAACATTTTTTGATAAGGGGGCAATGTTTACGTGATCCAACATACACTCACTCAAAACCTTGGCGAAAAGTAACATTGATGGTCAGTGGGTGCGGAAGAATGAGGAACTTTAAATGAGTGTCTGATCATACAACGATGTTTGTGTTTTGGAACACACTATAGCCAGGTAGTTTTATACCAGGTACATGCTTTAGATCTTTCAAAATCGCTTCAAAAAACGCGAAGTACTATTTTAACTAGCAACCTTCTGCTTTTCGCTTCTTTTTCTTTCGTGCTGAGCCTTCATCGTCTTCCCCATCATCTTCCCCTTCGCTTTCTTCGTCGTTAATAATGTCATTAGCATCATCAGGCTCAACTTCATCTTCCTCCTCCTCTTCTTCTTCTTCCTCTTCCTTTTCGCTGTTGCTTGCTATGTCTTCTCCGGACTCTTCAGCTTCGCTATCCATGAAATCCGACATTTTGAAGAATGACAGAGCACAAATTACGAGCTAATTTATAACGAACAAACACTTCCCTAGCTCCCTACAAAGATCCACAGAAATCGATTTAGACACTATATACGGTTATTCCATTGAAAACTTGAGAAGCCGAAACCTCGATTTGAAAACACGGTCAATCAAAAAGAGACTGCAGTCGAGTTGTGTTTGAGTCTGAGAAAAAGAACTGGGAATAGTAGCCAAAAATCAAATTTGGTGAATTGCAAACAACTTTGAAGTTATAGTAACGTTGCACTAGAAATTGAGTAATCTTCCTCCACGTCTGGGCAACTGGGGAAGCTCAAAAAAGGTTTAAGATAAATGGCGTCTGAGAATGCACAAGATGGAACGCGGGAGTTGGGGCCCAGGACGCCGACCGTGGTTTTCAGGTACTAAATTGGAAGAACTGTTGCCGAGTAATCGAACACGTTACAGGGTAAAGATCATGAGATCATTTGTCGATTTTAAAGGTAGCTATTTATTGTGCTATAATGCTATTAAAAGGCAAAATTTGATTCCCGAGCCACCGACTGAATTTTTACCACCTAATTAGTTCTCCCAATTTATAGGGGGCACAAGCCCCCAGTCTTCTTACAACTTCCACCCTTGACAAGATTCTAAAAAAAAAATTTTTCTCTCGTGATTGATCGTACAGCCGTCCCTTAATAACTTGCTTCACAGATAGCTGACACACGCGTCTCTGTGTAAAGTGAAGTGTGAACATTTAACGAAGAGATCCTGTTGAAGGTAGGTTTGCCCGTAGCTTTTTTTTCCTCTCGTAATGGTAAAGGTCTGTTTATTTATACTGAATGTCTGGGTAACCCTATCAGCCACCTTAACTATTTATCCTAGAGGTCCAGTAAGGGCCTTCTATCCCTCGTGAGTCCATTGTTGCTACAGGAGGAAAAAAATTAGACAACACATGAGGTCAAGGTAACCTTAGAGAAAAAAGCCCGCGCAGTGAGGAATAGAACCCTAGACATACACATAACTTACTGTCCAAATATTGCCGGGATATTTACACTCGTCTATCGCGTTATGTTGATTCGTCGAAGTTAAATTGGATAAGAGATGTTCTTCCTAATAAAAGTGAATGGTTTGAACTTAAGAGTATCGTTTGAAGTTTATGAAAATTGGTCGTCCAGGTTGGTGTAGTCTTGAGACAGACTGTTGGTGTTGAATACACTAACCTGGACGATCAACTTTCACAAACATCTAAAGGTCCTTTCTAACACAAAGTCTTTGCGCAGCTCAGGGTACGCAAGACGCAAAAGAAAGTTCGTCTCCGATGTGAAAATGATTGCCACTCTTTCCCGAATACCAGTCGCTAATAGCTTGTCTTACAGTTTTTCCCTTAATGTCCATATTTTTCCATATCCTGTCATAGCTCGCCTGCGTGTGTTCAATACAAGGGGACAAAAACAACCCACTTCCTTTTTTCCTCAGAACTGGTCTTAAAGCCTTCAGGGTATCCTTGCGAATATTCAAGATTCTCTTGATCTCTGACTTGGTACATTCCGCCGGATTGCTGTACAGCCCTTGCCAATGCCACTTATCCAATGTCTTTTTAAGAACGCGTTCAGATGATTTTCTTGTTTTGGGCGAAATCTGTTCGTTATCGTGTGTTTCTCGTCTCTTCCTATGTTTACTTGTGTCGCTTAGGTCTCGCGAGTGTGTCGTGATGGGTTTGGTCCGGCGAGTATCCAACAAAGCAATAGAATCACTCATGTGGCTAAACGTGACTAGGTCATCGTAGGTCGGGATAGTACACACAACGTCTAAATTGCTTATTATCTGCCAGACATCATAAGCAGATTGCAACACAAAAACTGGTGTCTGAATGAATTTAAAGAAATACTGCGGAAACATGCATTTCCAATGTTTATCAGCTGGTTTATGCTTTAAACAACTTTGGGGAAGACCGGTGGTTGAATTATGAGTAACCAGAACGCTGCGAAATCTTTCTCTGAATTTGTGCGCTCCGTAATATGTCCTCAAGTCTACGAAAAATCCGCTGTCTGCTACGGCGCGCACTTTCGTTCTCGAAGGCATCCTAGACTTGATATAATCTGCGTGAAGTAAGACCGCGAGACTTCCAGCAGAACTGCCAACAAGCAACACTTCCTTTGCTTTGCGCACCCCTCGATTTAGCAAATCTTTGATGACGAAGTTCATGATTAACTTCCCACGAAAGTAGATAGCTTTGTTTTTGAGGTAAACGGGGTTTGTCCTCATTCCTGTAAAAGAGGAACCGTCGCAATAAAAAACGAACGCCATATTCCAGTTGTAGAAGTCTGGATTAGTGGGCTTGTTAACTGAATAGAGACCTTCGTTAGGAACGTTCACGTCCGTGTGCCGCGTTGATCCATATTTGGAGTAACTTCGTTGGTAACAAGCTTGTTCGTCGTAGCACCATGCACCCCCGTTGAAGTAAATAATCCAGCTTTTTACACCGCTCCCGTGTTCGCGCTTCAACATGTATCCTGGCGGTGACCCATCCAAACAAACGGCACCTTGTTTCGCAGCATTTTTTAATAGAATTCGTCTCAATTTATCTTTCATCTGTTCGTTTTGTGTTTGTTTCGTAAAATTGTTTGGTCTTGAGGTTCGTCGCGTAAGACCAGGAACTACACATCCGTTATCCTTCAACAAATCTGCATTTTGCATCAACAAGGTAGTCAATGAACAGGCAAGAAATGAACTGACCACACAACTAAGAATCGTTGAAGAAACAGAAGATCCCATAGCTCCAGGTTCAACTGTTTTTATTGGGCTACATGTTTCATCCTTTTATTCATTGCCATACATCATCATTTCTATCTTTGTACAAATTTGTCGAATACTTCTACTGCCAACCATGGTAATCGCTAAAGTTACACTGAAAAACACAAACTCGCGCACTAGTGACAGGTAGCTAGCAATCACTGGCCAGGTAGCAATGCATGACTGC
This sequence comes from Nanipora kamurai, assembly GCA_036872915.1. Taxonomy (NCBI): domain Eukaryota; kingdom Metazoa; phylum Cnidaria; class Anthozoa; order Scleralcyonacea; family Helioporidae; genus Nanipora; species Nanipora kamurai. Next base: position 430,680 of record JBAHVQ010000417.1, on the reverse strand, counting down.
TTCTGTCTTTTAAACAATCAAGATTAGCACTACAAGGACCGGCCGTCAGTTTTCGAAAGTCGGTTAACTTGTAAACCAAAAGGGTTGGAAAACTGCCCGAACTTGAAACGTCATTTTCTCTAGATCTAAGTTACAGCAGTTTCCCAACCCTTTTGGTTTATTGACATCAGGAAAGCATGACTTTGGCACCGTTTTAATTCTAATTTCCAGAGCTTCCATTGGCCTTAACCCTCTGGGCCCCCAACAAGACTTCGTAGCTGACCCCCAGTCGTTGATCAGTAACTGCTCCCCTGTCGAGAAAACTCTAGAGCAGCTGATGAAATGTCTAGCCAAGATGGCAACACAAAGAGAGCAATTTTGCTCGTCAGGTTCAGCTAGGACTGCGTAGGAGACGGAAAATGACGCATAAGATTGCTTTCTATGGACGGCCATCTTGACTTCACTTTTTGTCAAACCAATGACTGGGAGTTAGCGTTCCAGTTATCATAGATAGAGTTAACTGGAAATGGCTTAGAATTTTTATCGCTTCAGTCTAGTTCTATTAGGTGACGATTTTACACGGGCAAAGTAGGAGGCCTAACCCTAAAATTCCATCTCCGCCTTCAGAGAATGAAACGTGTTCTTGAAGGGCCTTTGAATTGTGCTACACATATTCAGCAGTCAACCAACCTTTTAACTTTCTACGCTATTATATATATACTGTTTATATATATTTTATATACTATATTTTATATACCTTACATTTTTACAACGTTCGCTAATCGGTTCTCAGTTCCTCCATCTGAGAGCTTTCACATTTTGGTCCCCAGGCCGATTGCCTGACGCGGTTAAAAAGCGCCAGGTCCTGTCAGCATTTAGTTTCCATCTACCAAATTGATATTCCACATAATAAGCGATGCCTGATCGAAACGCAAACTGTCAGTCAAGTTCTGACCTTAGACTTACCCTAACTCGGACCCTAACTCTAACTCTTAACTTAAAGAACTGAAGATGTAAATTCGAAAATTCACCCCAAGTCACTTTCGGAGATGGCAACTAGTGTTTAACCGCGAGGTATAAAGTGTTCTACAATCTACAACTGTACATTGCTGCGTATGTTGTACTAATCGAAGCCAGGCATTTGATAAAAATACAGTGTAGTATGTCGTCAAGAGTATGTCTAAAGGACGTACAAGAAGCTAGCAAAAGAATTGCTCCCTATATCCATTGCACACCCGTCGTGACTTGTTCAACACTGGACAAGATGGCTGGCAGATCGCTGTTTTTTAAGTGCGAAGTATTTCAGAAAGTGGGTGCATTTAAGGTAGGAATTTCAATGTGATGATGAACTCTTACTTATGTTATAAGTTGTTTAGCAGGAAACGTAAAATGGAGCTGTTCTCATGTATTTTTCGCAATTTAATTTTGTCACTCATTTTAAAGAGAACTGGGGCGAGTGATTCTCTTGGTTTGCGGGGGGGAAGGGGGACGTAGAGGAGACAGAGTGTTAAGGTGATGGTAACCACAATGGAACCTCGATTATCTAGATCTCCATTACCCAGCCTTTCTGATTATCCAGACTTTATCTGACCAAGGTCCCAGTTTCTGCAAATAACTTAAACTTTAATATTCGTAATCTCAATTAACCGGACTCTCGGCTATCTGGACTTACTTTGTGTCTTCAAAAGAGTCTGGATGATTGAGATCCAACCATAAACAATGATTTAGCTGAATCACTGGCTATTTTGCACTGTAATGTATATATATCTCCTCATAAATTAAGGAGATATACCATTGGGTGAACCCTCCTTTTTAACCCATTAAGGGGTAAGGAGGCACTTCAATATTTTACTCAGGTTAATGTCATATGATTTTACTCATCACAGGAATGAGCTCTGGGCATTAAAGGGTTGATTTATGTTAACCTTGAAATGCCAAACATCCAATTGGTGTTCAATTTTTTTTAAGTTCAGAGGGGCTTCCAATGCAGTTGGTAAACTTGTTGAAGACTGCAGGACAAATGGAGATGACCAAATAACGGTTGTTACTCACAGCAGTGGAAATCATGCCCAGGCCATTGCTTTAGCTGCTCAGCTGAGAGGAATCAAAGCCCATATTGTCATGCCATTAGATGCTCCAGCTGTGAAAAAGGCTGCAGTTAAGGGATATGGAGCAAGTATCACAGAATGCGTCAACACAAAGGAAGTATGTATTAATCTGAAAAGGTCTGTTTATTATCCCAAACTTACTTCACTGATTTCTCTTTCATATGTATGTTGGCCTTTCACCTTGTCATCATGTTTGTGGGCTAGTTTTTTGTTTATTTGTCTGCTTGTTTGTGTTGGCAATCCTGCTCATGAGATATTTATCAACTTGGCTGAAGGCAGTTAACATGGGTCAACTTAATATTTCCAGTCCTGAGCTCTCCATTTGACAAGTAAAATAATTCATCAGTTACCAGGGTAAATAATAGAAAACCTGTCAGATCCTAAATGAGTTTAAAGCAGCAATTTTCCAAATATGCTAGACCTACTTCCTTCTCTGTCAGAGCTCTAAATATTCATATACATCTACACGCCTCAGATCTTGTTCATTTCCCTGCAGGGTCGCGAGTCAACTTGTGCAGCAATTTTGAAGTCCTTGGGCAAGACAGCTCATCTCATTCATCCTTTTGACAATGTAAATGTCATTGCTGGTCAAGGTACCATTGCTTTGGAACTGATGGAACAGGTTAGTTGTTTATCAAGTATATTTTGTGCTAACTAAACTATACTAATATAAAGTATTCTGAAATACATTTAAGAATCATTGAAATAAATGGTAAGAATGTAAAATATCTTGAAGATCTGTCTGTCTATCTACCTTTCTGGTTGCTTGCACATCTGTCTGTTTATCCTTTGTTGGAGTGAAACAGGAGGAGTTTCACTCTGACAAAGCGCCTTCACTCAAAATGTCAGTTTCTCCATTCTTAAGTTCCAGCAGTTTCCCAACCCTTTTGGTTACTGCTGATGCAACACTTTACTTTTATATCATTGTCTGTTTATTTGTCTGAACAATGATATAAAAATTACTGACTGTTTTGAATGATATATTACTGAATGATAAATTACTGAATGATAAATTACTGAATGATATAAAAATTACTGAATGTCTGACTTTCTGTCCGTTTGTCCTAGTTGAAGTGATTATATAAAAGTAGAGTGTAGCACAGGCACAGTTGAATGACATGTATAAAGCCCAAAGGGGCAGAGAAGTACCAAAAATTAAAGGTAATTAAAACTTATGTTTTAAACGAAGGCCCTTGGTTGGAGTGAAAAGAGGGACTTTGCTAAAAAACGTCTATCTTACTACCTTAAATTTTTGGCAATTCCCTGACCCTTTTGGCTTTATACAATTTGAAATAAACCTTTCTGTGTCAGTCTGTTTTATTGCCCACCAATCTCTACCTGTTGTTCTTCTGTCCACTTTCATCCCTGCTCCATTTCTTGCCTCTTACTCTCCGTCTTACTCATTTCTATCCTTTGCACTCTTCCTCTCTCTCTCTCTCTCTCTCTCTCTCTCTCTCTCTCTCTCTCTCTCTCCCCCTCTCTCTCTCTCTCCCCCTCTCTTCTGCTTTCGCTCCTTTCCTCTCCCACCTTCTCTCTCCTTCACACTTTGCCCCCACAGCCTCTCCTACTCTCTGATGCTCTCGCTCGTCCTATCCCTCTCCATTCCTCTTTGCTCTCTTCTTCTCTCTTTCCCCAATTCGTCTTCCTTACACCTTCCTCTCTCCTTCTTCTCCTCCTACTTCTCCTGGTAATTCACCGAATTCATTTATTCAAATTCTTCTTAAGGTTTCTAATCTTCAAGCTATCGTTGTTCCAGTTGGAGGAGGTGGACTGATAAGTGGTGTTTGTATTGCCGTCAAGTCTCTTAAACCGGAGATCAAGATATTCGCTGCTGAACCATTAAACGCCGATGACTGCGCCAAGTCGTTTGCTGCAAAGAAAAGAATACCACTCCCAGGTTGTTTTCTAAAATCTGGATTGTGTTTGTAGTTTTAACACTTGCTCTATCCCAAAAAAGCCCATTTCAAGAAAATTCGTCATGTTTTGTTCTGGTTTCAGAATCATCTGTTGGTTAATACGGGTAAAATTACGGTGTATGACACCACTCGAAGAATCTGTACCGTATAAGCATGCAGACGAAAAAAGGGTCGATCATTCTGGGTGAGGGACAGACCAGCATGAATACTTCCGAGATTCGAAATCTTTTTTCTAATTACTTGGCCGTCGACAGCCTAACCTGTTGGTTTGTCCTTCACGTTAATCAGCCCGAATCAAAAGTGTTTTTGTTTGCTGATCGGTATACGTTGATGGGTTTAAAAGAGGATCAACAGTGATCCCCGATTAATATTAGATTTGACAGCATGAAACCTTTTTTAAGTCTACCTAAAGTCTATGGAATAAACCTAATTCCAACTTTTCTTAGGTTGCTTAGAACTTGTCGCCTACAAAACGTTTTCGAACCCAACATTAACATAAATACTTTTTTTTAACTGAAGTAGAATTAACTTTAAAAATCTCGTCTTTTAGGACCCCCTAGTACTATTGCTGATGGCCTGAGGACAAGTGTGGGCGAAATCACTTGGCCAATCATATTGGACAACGTCGAAGACGTCATTACGGTTACTGAAGAAGAGATCATATCAGCAACACGACTGGTCTTGGAGCGAATGAAAATTGTCATTGAACCATCGTCAGGTGTGGTACTAGCTGCTGTGCTCAGCGATAGGTTTAAGAAAATGCCCGCTGAAATGAAGAACGTGGCACTTTTACTGTGTGGTGGGAATTTAGATCTGGATAATCTACCATGGAGTAAGAACTGATTTTGGCTTGTAGAGCTCATGCGCAATGTGTAAATTAACGTCTGTAACTTCACCTTTAAAAATATAACCCAAATATTTATAGTTAGGAATATTTAAATGTCAGACTTTGTGGTACATTACTCAGAAGTTCGAAATTACAATAATGAGCGAGTGCAAAGGACTTGGGCTTAGCTGAACTTGGAAGCGCGATCTTAAGGTTGAAAATTACCAAAAGGGGTGGGAAACTGCCGGAACTTAGATGTAGAGAAACAAATGTTGCGAGCGAAGGCCCTTCGTTAGGGTGAAACACCAGTTCTGGCAGTTTCCCAACCCTTTTAGTTATCTACAAGCCGTTCAATACTGCCGACGCAGGACTCTTCTTTTATATCATAGTTTGAAATTAAGTTTAATGGTCGCGTAGCTTTTCTAGAACTGATATCTTGGGGGAACTCGAGGAATACAGACCCTGACAATTCTTCAGGACCAACCTTTTAGTTCTGAATGCGATGAGAAACTGAAAAAGACCGTCTGAGTCAGACATTTTAATAACAGTTCCATACATTTCTTTTGGTCGTTATCTTGGTATACAATCGACATTAATTTGTTCTCATCAAGAGGATTCTTGGTCATCACGACCTTCAATAGTTACTACGTCTATTTCGCAACCTTGATTATCATTAGCCGAAATTTCGGCTTTTTTCCGCTCACTCTTTTCTTCTTCACTGGATTCAGCTTCTTCGAGACTTCCAACTTTTTGAATCACCTTTTGTTCAAGGGCGTTTTGAATTGAAACCAAAATACACGAGACTTGACAAAGCCCAATTACCAGAAGAATGAGATTCAACCGCAACATCAAAGTCTTCACGGCCTGTCCTTCATAATAGGGTTTGCCATTGTTCACCATGTAGTCGCCAAAACCTACAGTTGTTAAACATATCCATAGGAAATATATCCCTTCCAAGATTGTCCAGCCATCATAGTAATACCTATGAATCAATAGGAATTGACAGTTTGTCACCGAAGTAGAAGTGATTGTCGGTGAATATTTACCAAACCGCAGAGCGGCTTGATTAATACAAACTTGTTACTACGGTGACGTGGACGATTAATTATTTTAGTGTAATATAAACAAACTGAGCGCTGAAAGGAAAAACGATTTGATTACTATCGTGTTGACTGCTACAAAAAGTCGTAGTAAAATTTGGCTTAATTTATGTAATTTCTTCCTCAAATATCCAAGCAACGTCTTGGTAGTGATTTCCTTTCTGTTCTGCTCATGAGTTATTAATGAATTTGATATGTACTGGTGTAACAAGTTAATATTTTGCACATTTACTGAAAAACATTTCTCTAACATCTCGCCCAAATTTCAGATAACCTTGGGAACTTAATTGGTGAAGTCTTAAAGCTTAAAACGGCATGAGGTGGAGGGGAATGGAAAGTTAGATCAACCCACCTCCGAAACTTCAGACCTGGCTACGGTGCTGAGCGTCTTAGATGATCTTGTTGTCATAGTAACATCGATGCTTTTTGTGTCCACTCCAAACGAAAAACATCGAAGAAAATAGGTGATTTTACTTACTTTGTCTTTAGGCATACTATTAGAAAAAATAAAGCCAGGATAAAAACGTTGAAAGTAATGGTCTTCACTTTTAGATTAGTCGGTGCTCTTTTAAACAGTTTTGTTTCGATGAAAATAACCATACTTTGCTGTTGTTCGGCCATTTTCTTACCACACGCTGATAACAGTAGTGCTATGTAAAATAGAGAAAAAGGAACTACTTTAGTGAAACTTACGGAATGTCCAATGAATAATAATCCCTTTACGCTATATCCATAACACCGGCTCGCTCTGTTGGATCAAATCGCCGCTTCGACCTAACTGTTTGGGTTCAGAACTCTAATCAACATCAATCACAAATCTGGGTATTTATTGTGGGTTCTTGGTGTCATTGTAGACGATTTGTGAATGTTTGTCAAGTTCGTATTCCGAGAAAACGATTGCTGAGCCCCGGAAGGGAAGTCCCAGTCGGGGGTATTGAGCTACCAATACCGTGCGTCTTGGTAACTAAATGGTCACAAAGCGTCTCATTGGTGATCAGAAGGTGCGTGTTCGATTCCCATCTGGTTCTCAGAAATCGTTTTGCTAACCATGGAACACTAGCTTGACGAACTTTCAAATGTCCTCTCCAGAATTCTGTGGGATTCCTGCATGATATTCAACTCCTCCAAACCTGTGAGTTGGAACTACTTAGAGGAAATTCTGGCGTTTTATTTCGCTTCAACGAGAAGTACATAAAATGCTCAGGTGATCACGTGACTTCGGTTCTTCAACGTAACAAGTTGCTTCAGCAAGCTAGTAGCAGCTTGTTAACAAGCTGAAAGATTTTTATAAAGCGTGTGTAGCTGAAATCAATTTCATATACCTGTTATTGGGATTGCAATCATCGCATAAAAAATGACCGTTAGTTGTCCCAACGACGTTTTGGGCGTTTGATTACCAAAACCTGAAAGAAAAATGTCTATTGAAGCAAAGGATAAATCAAATACCGAAAAATATTGACATCTTCATAACCCAAGAGTCGAGTTTACAACCAAACACGGGAATAATTACGATAATATTTCGACTTCATTTCAGTTTTCAATACTTCGACTTGGTGAAGTAGAGTTGAATAATGATCATAATTATTTCTCGTCTTGTTGTACACTCCAATCTTAAGTTCTTGAAATGCCAGAAATTTTCGGTATTACCTTCATCTTCTCTTTTTTAAATTTGTCTTCCAGCACTAAAAATCCTCTGCTAGAGACCTTTATCGGCATCATGCCGATAGTTAGACGGATGCAATGTGACGCCAGTATGTCGCCAGCAGTTGCAGCTGTATGGAAACCACATTCCTCACAAAATTGTTAAATATCCTTCCCCCTTTTGTCTGCCCAATAATTTCAGGCGCCACATTGTGAGCGACTGTCTTTACTTTGTTCAAGAACTGCTTAATTTAGATCTTAATTCTGATCATTTGATTATAGCCTGCCACTTTCGACAACACTTCTCTCTTCACCAACACCCCGCTTGCGAAACAAATGACATCGTCCTTAAGTCTTACTCACTTCCATAGGTGTGTTTGAATTAGACGCATGAGTGAGGAGGAAAAGGGTTAATTTCGCACCACGTTAAAGAAAATTTAACCTTTTTTGTTAGGTATCCGACTTACCACTGCATGTTATAGAGTGTAAATGACAATTTAACTCGTGCAAGAGGGTTCGTCTGGGTTCCTAAATTCCGATACCCTACCTCAGTTTAGTGCGATACGTGATTCTAAGAAAATCAAAAAACAGGAAATTTATTATACATTAATTTATCTGAATACCTATCGTGAAAGCCACCGTTCCTGCAAATAAATAAGATCCTACGAAGCTCCAGTCTTCCCATTTTTCTTCACCGGCATTTCGTAACGAAGTTCTCAGTTGTTTTACGGTTGAATTCAGTTCCTGGACTGTAATATTATATTTTTGGCTGATATGGCGGAGCACAGATAACAACCTCTCACTGTTGTTTGGTCGGAGAAAGCTTGACGACTCGTCTCGCTGCTCCAAAGCGTGAAATACTGCCGCTCCAATGAAAAGAAAACAAACGAAAATTACGATCTCTACCAAGAAGGTTTTCAACTTCGCCATCGACGCATAGTCTGTCCTGGTCCAGTAATGGAGACAGAATACCAATACACAAATCTTTTTTATAATTTTGAATTAAGGATCCAGTTGTGGGTTTTTTTACCTGCCGTTTAAATGGCATATATTATGTGTATTAATTATTAAGATAATTCATAAATAAGAAATAACGCGGGAGGAATTGTGTTGTAACGATTTCCAAACTAAGATCAATTATACGAATCAACCATAATGGTCAGCTGT
>JBAHVQ010000417.1:402118-421190 GCA_036872915.1 Nanipora kamurai | reverse complement strand
GGCATTACCAATAATCGTTCATCCCAGTACGTTTGACATATACCTATTATTGGTAATCCCAGACTGAGGATGTGTTGCACTGGCATATCGTCAAGATGAGACCGCGATCACCACCGCTTTTTAATATGGCGTGGTACGACGATGCAGAAAGGTTACCTTTGTACTTCTTGATTTATTTCAGTTATTTTCTACACCCTTTGATATCTAACATAGTTTCTGTTAGTTTAGTTACAGCGGGGAGCTTTTGGGAGAAATAGAGCTGCTCCAAGCGATTTATATTCATGAACTTGTGCTGGAAGGTCCAGTGCACAGGTAAGAATAACTACAAATTTTTCCTTGTAGACCTACTGCTTGGAAAAACGGCGGCTTTTAAAAGTCGTTTCTTAGTTTTTCCTTTTTATTTTTAGGCCTTCCTCACTGACATTAGTACTTCATCCAAGCACGGGAGATGATGACCCATCTCTTAAATATGTTTGTCTTAATCTACGTCTTGAAATACCAGAAGAGGTGAGTGGTCAGTGAATCTTTCAAAGTTAGCTATTTGCCATAGTTAAATGTGCTTATGATGTACGTTTTCTGATTGATATAACCTCATTTTACATCAATTCTTACCACTGCAGTATCCTTGTGTTGTTCCGGAAATATCTATTCAAAATCCCAGAGGCTTATCTGATGTACATGTGAATAGGTATGTATTAGTGCCTTAGAACAATTGGATTTCTGTTTAAACGTTGATGCATTAGTTTGAACGAAATCAGAATACAAGGAACCTATGCAAAAGTTTTAGGTCAAATCACTCACCATGTCAACCTGGCAGAACCTGACAAAATATTGCATACTCAAATACATTTTAGTGGCATATGTGGTATGCAAATGGATACAACAACATACATCTTATAAAAGAAAGCAAATTCTGAAAAACAAGGTCATCATCTTTCAACTTAAGATTTAAGTTTAGAAAAGACAAAAACAAGGAATTGGTGATATTTCAGTTTTATTACAAAGTCATCTTCAGACCAAGTGAAGATAGTCTGAAGATGATTTTGTAATAAAATCAAAATAAAACCAATTCACAGTTTTCATCTTTTCTTAACTGAAGTCTTAAGTTGAAAGATGACCTTGTTTTCAGAATTTGCTTTCTTTCATACTTTCTGAAGCTGTCGGCTGGTCATAGTTTTTGAACATATATCTTCACGAGCTATTAAACTATAGTGCTGTGTATGTAGTCCACAACAAATGTATAGAAAGCCAAAAAGGTCAGGTAACCGCTTAAATTTGATAAAAAACCTGACATTTTGCCATTAACAACAGGGTATAGTTTAAGAGTGCTCTCTTCATTACTTGTTGGGAGAGTTTCCCCAAATAACCTTGTCATGTAGTGAGTAGGTGACTTGTTATGGTTATGTAATTCAATTTAATCATTTCTTCTTTGCTGTAAGCATTCAAGAAAACCTTTCTGAACTGGCCAAAGGCAAGACTGGCTCTCCTATGCTGTATGATTTGATTGAGGTATAAGGACAACTTGACACTTAATTTTCCATTGGAAGAAAAATTGATACTTTTTTTAATTAAATTTCTTTAATAATTGTTCATTTATTATTTCCAATTACAGTACACAAAAGAGTGTTTGTCAGACAATAACATACCAAGTTGCCCTTGTGTTATCTGCTTGGAGAACTTCCATGTAAGACGGAAATTATTCATTTTTTTTTATCTTAGAAAACCTTCAGAGATTGTCTTCAATACTATATTTTCTTCCCCTTCCACCTCCTGCTCTATCTTCACTTATTCTCTTTCTTCTACCTCATCTTGTTCTCTTTCTTCTTTTCCTCCTCCTCCTACTTTTTACCTTTTTCCTCAATCTCCCTCTTCTTTTCTTTAACATTTTTACTCCCCTTCCTTCATCCCTCCTTTAGCTCCAACTGTTGCTCCTCCTTCGTCCTCTTTCTCCTTCTCCTCCCCCTCCTTCTTCCCCTATTCTTCAATCTCCTTCTCCTTCCCTTGTTATTTCCTTTTCCCCTTCCTTTCCTCCATTACCTCCTTCTCCTTCACCTTCTCCTTCTCTTCCTTTTCTGCCTGCTACTCATCCCTCTTTATCTCCTCCTTCATTTCCTCCTTTTCCACCTCCACCTCCTCCTTCTCCCCCTCTTCTCCTCCTTCACATCCCTCTTCTTCTCCCTCTTCTCCTCCCCCTTCTCTTCCATATTCTTCTCCTCCCTCTTCCCCCTCTTCTCCTCCTTTTCCTTCTTCTCCTCCTTTTCCTTCTTCTCCTCCTTGTCCCTCTTCTCCTCCTTCTCCTCCCTCCTCTCCCTCTTCTTCCTCTTCTCCTTCTCCCTCCTCTCGTCCTTCTCCTTCTTCTCCTCTTTCTCCTCCTTCTCCCTCTTCTCCTCCTTCTCTCTCTTCTCGTCCTTCTCCCTCTTCTCGTCCTTCTCCTTCTTCTCCTCCTTCTCCTTCTTCTCCTCCTCCTCCTTCTCCCTCTTCCCCCTCTTCTCCTCCTTCTCCCTCTTCTCCTCTTCCTCCCTCTTCTCCTCTTCCTCCTTCACCTCTTCCTCTTCCTCCTTCTCCACCCTCTTCCTCCTCCTTCACCTCCTCCTTCACCTCCTCCTTCACATCTTCCTTCACCTCCTCCTTCACTTCCTCCTTCACTTCCCCCTTCTCCTCTTCCTTCACCTCCTCCTTCTCCTTTTTCTTTTCGTCCCTATCTTTGTCCTTCTCCTCCACTTCCTGTTTTATTTCTTTTTCTTTTCCATCTTCCTTCTCCTCCTGTTCCTCGATTCTTCATTCTTGCTTTCATATTCCTTCTTTCTGTTTTCCATATCTATTGCCCACAATACTGTCATATCCTTTATCAAATACAAATAAGAGCAAAAATGCTTAAGTGAAACATCATTTGTTTCAAGAAAATTTTTCAAGCCAGAGTAGCGAAAACCATGTCTGATTATTCACCTGGCTGCGTTGGTAAAATTTTCACATCGTTTATTTGTAGGAGGGAAGAAGTTTCATAAAGACGAAATGCTATCATTATTTTCATTCGGTTTGCCTTGGAAAGTACATTAATCACTACTTGTCCGAAAATAAGAAGGTGGGTCTGTGAATGGGAACGAACTTTGGTAAAACATGGCTCACCGCATATTTCACGCACTGTGTTATATTGTCGTGTATTTATTTAAGGACAGTATATAAGATTTTTCTTTGCATGTGTTGTAGATTCTTTGTCCGATGTGTAGACTTGAGATTGACGTTGACGGACTTGACTTTGAAAGTGGATTTGAGTGTTCCGCTTCTGAAGAAACGTTTATCTACACACCGGATGAAAAACAAAAAGCAGCCCAGAGGGAAAGACAGAGAGTCTTGGAGTATCAGAAACGGAAAGGCGGGATTATTAACATTGAAGAAGAACGAAATAAATTCTTAATCGGAATTAAGGAAGTCCCGGTAATCAATATGTCATTTTATATATCTAAAATGCTGCTTCCTTGAAAAACTCTTGATTTTAATGAAATGATTTAGAAGCTTATTTTACCTTATTCCAGGAGGAACAAAGTGTAGAAAAGAATCTTCAAATAACCTCAACTCGTGAGACTGCAGTGACAGGTAAAAAAATTGAAACCCTTAAAATGGGAAGCAGTGAACGTCGATTGGTTGAAAAAAATTTCGAACGGAGGGAGGGAATAAGAAGGGATAAATCTGATGGAGTGGATCGGGCAGGGAAGAGTAGGGTAAATACTAGGAATTACGCAAAGGATGCCAATGAAACAGATCGGAATGAGAAAAGAATAGAAAAGGATTGGAGAATGAAAGAGGATTATTGCAAAGAATCCAGAAAACGAGAAGTCAGTAACGAAAGCAATACAAAAAGCCACAATCTAGAAAGAAGTGATGGCAGTGGCCCTGGGAAGCAAGGAAGAAGATCTCAGGGACGACAAAGAGATAATCAAGGAGGCGAGGTGACGACTCTTGGAAAAGACATGAACAGAAACGCGTTTTCATCGAGGAAAAACCGTGAAAATAACATTAGCCAAGGTGAGATTCAAAAAAAGAAGGAAAGATCAAAATACAAATCTGGACGTCGAAGTCGAGTGAACAATGAAGATAAAAATGAGAGGGGATGTGACAGAGCGAATGAGAATGAAATAAACAGTCATACTTCAGCTTTTTGCAGCGAGAGTACTGGAGACCAGAAAAAAGCATCATCCAAATCCTCACCAGAACCCCAGAAACGTGTGAACGATGAAGATGAGGAAAGGAGTAAATGTGCCGGAACATATGAGTATAAAATAAATAGCGGTTTATTTTCTCAAAGTAGTGAAATGGAACCAAAGGAAATTTCACCAAGATCAGCAGACAGTGGAGTAAGCTCTGATTGTTCCTCAAACCGAAATCAAACAAAAAGCAGGAACGATGATCTCGAGTGGGATGATGGAGTGAAACCTGATGGCAGAATAGGTCCAAAGAGTTCCAGAAGAGGTATACCAAGAAAGGCACGACAAGATACCCAAAATATTTCACAAGCTGCTAAAAAATATCCTCCAAAGACTTCTAATACCTCAGCAGCTAAAATCAAACCCAGGAGAACAGTCGATATGGCCGACCGGAATTTCTCTAACAATTCATCCAATCAAAAGGCACGTGGTCGTGATGTCACTACAAACCAAGTACCTTTGCGCCGACCTCCTCCTGGATTTGAAGACGTGACACCAAAAAACAACGTATTGTAATGCAACACGAATAAATAAATATTTTCTTGCAAATCATACCTTTGTTCACTTGGTTAGTCGATGTTATAGTTTTTCAGATGGTTTAATGAAGTGAGGACGCAACGGTTGAGTTACTGTGAATCAATACATACACGCAATCATTTAGACCGTTTAAAATACCGTTTTTTAGCCATTTTACGGCATTAGGAGTAAATTCAGTGTTCGGTAGATATTTCGAAGTTAACTTTACACGGTGGAAAGAAACAACGGAGAATAATTTCCTGGTGTGTTTTTGTCCTTGATCTCATCGAACTATCTTTTAGCCAGAGATTTTTTTGGAAAAAAAACAATCAAGCAATTAACAATAAAGCGCGACTTTTTGAAGAGTTACTCCATCGTCAGGTGCTGTGGACCGCCATCGGGTTAGCAATCCTTGCGACAGCTTGCTTTTTTTTATTCTATAAAATTAGCATTAACCTTGTTTAGAAACAAGAAATTATAGTTTTATTGTGACAACATACAGATTACAAAACGTGCTTTCATAACAAATATCAAGTTCTGTAAAGTGAGAAATAGTCAACTATGATTACAAGTTCATAGAAAGTACTTTCACTTACGTCTTCTAGTGCTAGAAAATTTACTTTACATCTCCCGTAAAACGAGCATGACAAACAAGATAGTCATAAGCGGATAGACAGTGCACTTACACTAAATGTATGTATTTTAGAAAACCGTTCATTATCCCAATAAAGTTAGAAAAACGAATAAGACACTACCTAATATCAACTCAAGATTTCTAGAGATTTCGTTGCCATGATCAGTTGGGTTATTGTTGGGCTCACACACGGTCCCAGTTATACTCCTCGTAATTGCCACATTCGTAACAGTCACATTATTTGTAACAGTCACTGTAGTTGTGATAGCCACACTGGTAGTCAGATATACAGTCCCAGGTTTCCCTGTTGTGCCAATCTCAGTTGTTTGATTAATCCCAGCAGTCACAGTATTTTTAATAGTCTCAAATGTCACAGTAGCCCCAGTAACCTCAGTTTGAGTAATCCCAGTGCTAGATACTGTAGGATCAATAGTTTTGCTAATGTCGACAGCCCGACTGGTCCCAGTTGTTTCAGAAGTTACAGTCGTCGATGCCCCAGTAGTCTCCGAAGTGCTAGTAGGTCGGACGACGCTTGTTGACTTTATGGGATTAAAGTTGGCTGAGACCATGCGGCCATTCAAAGGTTGCACTGGTCTGAAATTATCCACCAATGGTTGGCTGGAATTGTTGCTATCCCTGTACTTCAATTTACGGAATTCTACGAGCTATCAAGAATATATGTGTATGTGTCAGAGAATATTTGTTAATAGAGACTATGTGTTAGGGTGTATGTGTTAGAGAAGACACGTGCTATATTTTAACCCATACATTCTCGTTGTTGCCGTTTGGGAACGTTAATTATGACGTGTTTGTGGAAGATGACCTCAGCTAAGGCTGTCGAAACGTCATTCACTTCCACCAACAGTCTTTCTCAAGACTACACTAACCTGGACGATCAACTTCTACAAACATGTCACGATTCTCCCAGGTTCAAACCATTTACTTTATAACATTGATTATTTTACTCGGTCTAACGCTAGACGATGTCACTCGTTAAGGGGGGAGACTTCCTGACAACAGGTAATATAAGATTAAGATTGACTAAGAATATCTATCAGAAAAAAGTAGACCACAGGTATAGCAGACGGGGCGTGTGAGGGGGAACGGCTCTCCATAATAGAAATGGGGGTCGGACCTCCTCAATATTTACAATAATCGCCATCTTTTAATAATTTACTTGATCAGGTTGGAGCAACAAATCAGTATGGTAGTTATTAGGATTGAAATTAGTCAGTTGAGCTCACTTTCTATAATTTTTTGTTAAAACTAGTTTCAAAATGCAGGAAATAGCGATTTAGAGCCCCAACCAAAATCAAAAGTTTCCTCGGGGAGCATGCCCCCGGATCCTCCTAGAGGTGGGTTGAACTTCCACCCGATAATAAATTGGTTCCTATGCGTTTGTATAGTACTGCGTACCAGGTGATCTGGGCACACGAAACTGGACTGGGATAAGTTGTTAAATAGAAATCCATTTCCAATTTAAGTCAGTTAATATCTCATGAACTATACCAGATTTTATTCTTAAATTTGTAATGAAAATACCTTTCCCTTTATTGAATACTGACACAAAGATTCAAACAGTTTCACAAAAGACACAGAATGTTACAACTGATTAAAGATATGAAACTGGATTTTATCCTGCTGCTAGTCCGAGGCCTTTTGCTTGCGGTCAGATCGCCTGGTAGGCAGTGTAGAATGAAAAAAATAAATAAAAACGATATGGTATATGATAGTATCATATTTTACCTATCACTCCCACGAAGACCCTTCGTCGGAATGTGTAGTGTGTTTACATGAAGTATTGATGTATATACTTAGGAACCAGGCCTTACTTTTAGTATTTATATAGGCAGTCATTTTGTATTTTCTTTTAGTGTTAAGTAAAGCCTAATCAAGAAAGGTTGTGTCTTTATTTTTCTTTATTTTTCACATCAGAATGAAACATAAAACGATATGGTATATAATAGTATCATATTTTACCTATCACTCCCACGAAGGCCCTTCGTCGGAATGAAACATAAAATGATATGGTATATGATAGTATCATTTTACGTATCACTCCCACGAAGACCCTTACCTCGAAACGTCAATTCTACAAACTTTAATTTTAGTCCGTCTCCATACCCTTTTGGTATGATACTCGATCAGACAAAGCTTGGCTTAGTGCCCCACCAATTACCTACTGCTTCCTCCCCATTAAAAAGAACTAAATTCTGGACAGACACTAGGGGTATTAAACTCCAATATAACCTGGAATTGATTTCTAAAAATTGCAACTTGCTAGACACGCTTTTGTTAGACATGACTCGTCAAAAAATTCAACAGTTTTGCCCTCTTTTTAAGATGAATTTCTGTCTCTAGTGACGGTATTTGTGTTTACGTCTTCAATTCGGACGACTTGCCGTCTTTAGCTTTACCTGTTCTTTCGAAATTTCAATGGCGTTGTCAAAAACAGTCCAGGTCACATTTTCGTGGCATCCAGGTGTTGTTAAAGAGCCTTCGTAACGGTAAAATGTCTTCTTCCCGGGCAGAATTAATATCAGTTCGAATGGAGTAACCTTAGACATCATCCCTGAGAAGTAGAGAAATTTCATTTGAGTACCGTACCTCAGTTTTTATACTAAGACAAACCTGTTACCATACGGGATTGTCTATCTGTTAGTCACGGAGCTAACTATTACAGCTGACTATTTAGACACACAACAGACTCATAACGTTTACCATGGATCAAACGTTATTCAAAGCTTTAGTTTGTCACCAGGACAAAGTCATTTTAAAACTACATAGTCACGTGGCTACCTATCGAAACAGCTACCAGTACACCCATGGAGTTGCTGTGTTTTCTTAAGGTCGTAAATAAGGATAGATGTAAATTATTTATTTATAATTCTTAACATTTTCTACAACGGTTAATATATTTCAAACCTAGGCCTAGTTCGTTTATCGAATCTTAAATTCCCAAGGTAGAGACCAAACCACAGTAACACGTCCACCAACAGGTGTTAATTACACGTACCAGGATATGTAACGTTGTACTTGGTCAGATTAAGAAAGTTCTCGAACACGTCGTTCCTCTTACCTTCCTAAAATGGAGTGACAAGTGGTCATGACCGTGTGCTTTTTAACTTCAAATGAAAACAAGATCGAACACTTAGAGGAATTTTCCTGCACGAACTATGTACATTGTTCGTTGTAACCGTTGAAAAATGCAGTATAAACTGTAATGTATAGAATATGAGCGGTCATGCTGAATGAGTTATACAAGCGCGAACCGCTGTGAATCGCATACAATTCGAAAGCGAATACTGTATGTTGGTTTTAACGAACGTAAATGACAATGTTTACGGGCTATTTTGGAGATAAAGTTCAATTTTAACCAGAGTAAACTGAAGCGAGAGTTCATTTAAATTACGACGATTCGGTATCTGATTTGGATTTTGATGGATATCAAAACAAATAAGTAACGGTAATTTATCAATATTTTTAGTAATAAAGGATGGTCAATTATGATTCTGTAATAAGACGACACAACCTCATGTTATATTTAAATAATTATATTAATTAAATAAATTAATAGATATATAGTGTATCTAGGACATTTAAAAGTCGTTATAATTGTATCTGCCGGTTGTTTTTTAATAAACCTTCAGCGTCTAAGTAATTGTTCTATAAAAGCGAGTTTTATTGTTGATTTATAAATGTATATTGCTGATGTACACAGATATATATATATATAGAACTCGCTTAACGTAGATATATAACGATTTTCATTTAAATGGCATGTTGGGATGTTTGTCGGGCGGTTGGTCGGTTGGAGTGTGTGTTTCTCTATTTGTTTGTTTGTGCGCAAGCAAAGGAAAAGGTTACAAACGAAAATATCGTGCAATGAGCATTGGCATAATTATTTAGTTAAATACTTAGATAAAGGTTATACGTCTTCACCTTCCTTCTCGTTAGAAAACTGAAATTTTATTTCTGCCTAACACTTTGAGTTCGAACGCTTCCAACATGTTGGTTTGATAAGATCTGTTTGTCGAAGGGAGAAATGGTTCAAGAACTCATCTTTACAAATGCTGGCCACAAAAATCAATTGTTTCCTTCGTCATAGTATTAGTAAGATTAGCAATGACGATCCTTCGAAACTTACTTTTGTACAACATCTTCACGTGTACATGTCTAATGGAGCAGCTTTGCACTGATTTGCAGTTTCAAGATAACTCTACCCTAACCTTAGAAAAACTACTAATCGCTTTATTTCGCACAGATAACGCGTTTTTCGAAACTTTGGGAAATTTTTCAAACAACGTTGCCAATCAATCAAGTTTACTTGTTTTATCACTTTCGACCAAAGTAGCAGAGAATGTCCAGGAGACAGTAGTCGAAGTTTTAGGCGAGAGGTTGGTAAATTAAAGAAACCAATTCTCAATTAATTAAGTCAAGTGGTTACCAAGCGAGTTCAGTTTGAAGTTCGTCCAAAAATAGCCTTCGTCGACAAGTTGATGTAACCACCTGTTAACACAACACGTTACGGCCAGCGGTCTACTGTTTACATAGCAAGATGTGGAATGAGTTACCAGACTTTAGGAATATCAGAACATGGGAAGAACTTCAAAGCTGCAGTGAATGATTTGATAATAGATTAAAATTTATGTATACTTAGTTCATTGATTGTACATTTGCTATTTATACGTTGTAATTTTGAATTTTAATTTTCTCTATTAGCATGTATTTGCTCGAGGCCTAATCAGCTTCATATAATCGAGATTAAATAAAGTTACCTTACCTCACCTCACCTTACCCTACCTTACCTTACCTTACCTCACCTCACCTTACCTCACCTCACCTCACCTCACCTCACCTTACCTCACCTCACCTCACCTTTCCTTACCTTACCTTCAATATACAGGATCATATTCATTCTCGAATATTGGTTCATGAGTAGCATTTATAGTGATTTTTACCTTAATAAAAACGCCAAGTACGGCTAGACCATCACTTTGTTCTTTAGCCGTGGAGAGGTTGTCATATTTCACGTTTATATGTACCAAGTGAAGCTATATTAGCGAGAAAAGAAAATTTAACTGTTCATGTACGGACGTCTCCAGGATGACTGGTTAATAACAGTGAGGATTTTGCTATTCCTACTGCTTAACGAGTCACCCATCTTTTAAGGCTATTCTAAGAAAGTATCGTCAAAAATTTTTATACCTCTGCAGGATAGCTAACTCCATTTATTTGATGTTCGGCTCCTCGTGAGCTGTTTACTCCCCAGTGAAATTGGAAACCAATCAGCTTAAACGTTCCTGGAAGACCTCCTTCACTGATGGAAGGCACGGTTGCATTTGAATACCCATCGAATGATAGAGAGAAGGTGTGGCCGTCATTTTTGGCTGTGAAATTTGCAGCGGTTGACACGTTGTAGTTTGTGAACAAGATATCTCCTAGACTCGTGTTGTATTTTACGTTGTTGGTGTCTATATTAATTGGCGACTGTCGCGTTCCGTTACATTTCTGGTAATACTTGACCCAGTTGTTCGGACCTAGTGGTGGTTTAAATTTTTTAGTGTGATGATCGTAAATAATAATTTCATTGAGGAAAAGAAATCAAATCTTCTTCCCCCCCTCTCTCTCTCTCTCTCTCTCGTTTTCTCTCTCTGTCTCTCTCTCTCTCTCTCTCTCTCTCTCTCTCTCTCTTTCTCTCCCTCCCTCTCTCCCCCTCTCTCTCTCTCGCGCGCACACAGAATATTTGAAAAAACGTTTTGCATATTCTGGAGCTAAAACTTGCAAGGACCTGCCGGAAGGTGTAAACTACAGTAAAACTATCAATGAGTTTAAAAGACGCCGATCATCCTATGCTTCATACTAATTTTTAAGTTTTTATATTACCACTTCGGCTTTCTTAAGAGGCAGTGTAAAAACTGAAGAAATTCCGAATTTAAATAAATAATCTCTCTCTTTCTTTCTTTGTTTCTTTCTTTGTTTCTTTGTTTGTTTGTTTGTTTGTTTGTTTGTTTCTTTCTTTCTTTCTTTCTTTCTTTCTTTCTTTCTGTGAGCAGCCAGGAAAGCTATATCGTTATCTAATCTTTGTACAAACTGCATTGCTTTTTCATATTTTCCTATTTTATTATATGTTCAACGTTTTATGTAAAATAACGCGTGCACTTTAGAAACACGGTGATTAAACTCTCTCTCTCTCTCTCTCTCTATTCCTCTCTCTCTCACTCACTCACTCACTCACTCACTCACTCACTCACTCACTCTCTGCTCCATTTATATTAAATTCCAACGGCTCTTGTGAATTGATATTAAATCCCATTAGTTCTCAGCTCTCGAGTCTTTCCTAATCTTAACGGTCCTTATCGAGATTTATTAGATTTCGTTAGACAACACCGACTTATATAAAGTCTTGTCAGCTTTCAGGAGTTTCAATTACTGTTATTGTGATGTACGTCATGTAAATTTATTGTATTCAACTAGACCCAGGCCTCACAGAGTTTATAAGCGCACCGTTAAGTTTTTGGCGGCCATATTCGAAATTATTTTTGAACATACAAGATCGGAGAAGAAGTGGAGCTAGAGTCCTTAATAACCATTAAGTTAAACTTTGCTGGAGTTGTCAGGCTATAGATGTATGTATTTCGTCGTATTCGTTTGTTAATTGTACATTTTAGTGTTTAAATATTTGTAATTTGCTTACGTTTATTTGTACAGTTTTCACCGTGGTTTATATCGAATAAAACCCAGCCTTTTATCTCGTGTTATACCTTGGTTGACACGTTGTTCCCTCCCTGGGACACAACAGTTATCAACAATCATTGACATCCATATAAACTTCAAGCCTTGGTCATGATTTAATAGATGTTACAGGTTTTTATTGACTTGAGTTTGTTACTTTCAGCTTTTATCTGCTTTTATAGCTAACTCGCCGAGTTTGCTTACCATCATGAACTGTCGCTTACACCGTACCATCGACTGCTATGACTACTATGTCCGAGTTCGCTTTTATAGAATCTTACTAGCTTTCCTTTTTATTAACTTTCGTCGCTTCTTATTGAGTCACGCTGCCTTCCGTTATGCTCGATAGGCTTTCATCAATTTGGATCAACTGCAGCTTTATATATTTTGATCGACAATAAACCTTGGGATATTGTGGTTTATCTGATAAACTGCTTTATATCATAGATGCAACGTTTCCCACACTTACCTTTTTCACCCCAGTAATTCCATTCATGTTCACCTCCTGAAAAAAAACGAAGAAAAAATCTCGAAAACCAACCTCGATCCCACGCTCTGTCCCTTCTTCCCTGTCGTCGAGAGAGAGACCCTGGTTGCAGCTGCTCACCTCCCGACGACAAGGGAGGAGAAGAGAGAGAGAGAGCTTGGGATCGAGGCTGCTCGAAAACCTAATTGGAACGAAGGCCATGACATTTCTATGGCATGGTCTTTTGTATTCGTACGTGCGGAGGAGCGATAGTGGATTAGGGAGATTAAGAGAGCGCACGGTAATAAAATTAACAGTCCAAAAAAAAAAATATGAATCACTGACGTTATAATGAAATCTGCATGCTCTTTTATCGTTATATAAAAGTAACTCTATCTCAGAAGCATTTTTAGTTAAACAAAAAAGGCCTGAAATGAACAATGGTTTGAAAGCCAACAAAGAAGTATCGCTTTTCTTTTAATGTGACATATTCTACGTAATTATACAGCTATCAGAATGTTAATCTTCCCCACTTCTTGTCAAAACATAACATTGATTAACTTCATTGTTAAAAGGAGATGACCTCATCTTAGGTATCTAAATATAGATCACAATTTGTTTGTCATTCAGTTTGTTTGACAATGGTTTTGAAATAAATTCGAAGTATACCCGCGTTTTGTCTCCATCGTAGCTTGTTCTACCTTGAATATCAAGCTAGAAGATGACGTTTTTTGGTTTATGTCTTATTCAAGAAATTCAAAGTTGTTTTTTTTATAATTGATAAACTTGAAAATATTCTTAATTTACTTATCCGTAACTTTCGTGCCCTACTTTGAAAAATATATAGAAGTATAGTTGGCTTTTCTGCAGTTTTTCGTCTCATGTTTAAGCCAAATTCCGTCGTATTCTTAGCGATCGACGACAATGTGGCCCATAACTATGATGACCAATCGTTATATGAAAACCAGACAAAAAAGATGAAGTTAGTTCAACCACCCAGACTACAGACGGCCACATGACCGGCAAAAAATCGTTATGCTGTCTTGTCAGTGTCGCCTGAAAACCATTACAAAAAGTACTAAAACTAACGCATATTTAATAGCCATCTTTGACGAAAGCCGTTGAAAGTTTTCCAGTGCTGCATCCTCTTAACCGAGTTTCTAACGCTGTAGAAGAGAACAAATATGACTAGGTTTAAGGCCAACTATTGAACACTTACCTGCTGCATTGACAAAACCGACAATGGAAGAAAGAAAGGCAAGTTTCAATAACAGCACAAGTAACATGTCATCAAATTGATACCAAAACCTGACAAATAGAAATTATAATCACACAAGGAAATAAGAAATGCTATTTTATGTTTATCTCCATGCAATAAGGAAGGCAACCAGAACCGCGGTGCCCGCGGTAGTGAGGGTGTATTCCTTGAACACCAAGCCGTGAGGTTGTCGCATTCGATACCGCAGTTGCTTGTTTTGCCCAAAAGAAAAGGCCTTGAAAAGTAAATTGAAAAGACGCTTGCTGTTAGGGAAGTTTATTAAGCTTTAATCGTGAAAACATGGTTAGTTTTAAAAGGTTTTTTCTTTTACATTCGCCGATTCGGACTGCTGTTTTGCCACATGCTTTTGTTTTCTCAACCAAAATATCTTTTTTGGTGTCATTAAAAACGGTCATCCCAGTGTTAATTTACATTTTGGGAGCCTCGGAAACCTCGTTTTCGTGCTAATCTGCTATTTTTATGAAGTCCATGCAGCAATAAGTTCTTCAAACTTTATATTGTTATTTACCATTTACCATTGTTTCATGATCATAAAACTATAAAGTTTAGTTTCTTTTGCCATTCAAGAAGGCTTCTCTTTGAATTTTCGTATTCATTTCCTTTTTCTTTCTCACAAACTGAACCAGCTGGTGCTTCATCATGTATTTGCATGTCTGATGAACGGTTTAAGTGCTGAGAAGGTTTCTGTTACACGAGTAAACCTGTTTAGCTAAGGAAACCTGGCTCACGCAATCATCTCCTAAGAGCTCTGGAAAAAGTATCACAGAACCTTCCACCTTTCTTCATGTGAGAAATTTGGAGTATGGTCTTTCGAGCTTGCTAAATCCGCCGTCATCTCTTAAAATATCGTAAGTGATTTTACGCATAAAACTGAAACAAGTTCGACGTAATTCTCTAGACGAAGGAGTTTCGATTGAGAAGTTCTTTTCGCCGAAGACACAATTTTACGGATGCTCACTAGGTCACTTGGTACACATTTTAACCTCTCAAGAGTGTTTGTTGGATAAGTTAAACTGATGACTGATGTTAATTGTGAAGGTAATTTTTATCGGCAGGGCAAATAATTGGATCGTGCGTCTGTAGTTTGTGCTGCTATTTTTGGTTCACTTCTCGGTCAATTTTTGAAGGTCTGTAATTAGGTGCCTTCAGAGTCACACTTCATGCCCCTTTTGTTTTGTTTCCACTATAGAACTGGAATTTATAAATGGCGTTTTTAGGTGTTGGATTTCAGGTAGTTTTGAATTAATTATGAGTCCTGAAAAGTTAGGATCAACATTTCATGTTGTTGTCTTTTTGGATACCGCATGTCTTCAATTTTTAATCGTCGAGTTTGCCTATGGAACTCTATCAGGTATAAGTTCATAAGAAGTTTACGCAAGCAGTGAATAGTGAGAGCTATTACGTCAATAAAAAGCTAACCAACTATGAGTAACTTCGTGAATTCCGATATAAGATTGTTTTCCTAAGCCTTATCCTCGTCAAATATTTTCAATCAAGCTCACTTTGTTTGTGATTTATAATTTAAACCTATAGTAAACTTTTCCCTTGAGAGAGCATTCTGAAACCCAGGTAAAGATATAGTATATTTGAAGTTTGTAATTGATATTACTAAATACACTGAATGCCATTGGTGTAAAATGTCTTAAAAGTTCAGGTTGTTGTAAAAAGTTGAGTTAATAAGTATAGACTAGTGAAGCTTGAACATGTCGCTTGGCTGAACATGTTCACAAAATTTTGTTAATAAAGATGTTCTTACCCAGATGAAGATATATAAGCAACAGTTTCAGCTTAATTTATCAAAATACCAGTTGAAGAAAGTCCAAAAAGACATTTAAGAGTGCTTAACTTAACCCAAATATTTTGATTCTCGCTGTGGCGAGTCAATTATAAATTGTCTGTGGACAGCTATCGAAGGCAGTTTGCAGCTAAAGCTTGTCTTGTCACTCTGCATGCATTGTCATTCTGCGAATAATTACAAGAAGAAGGAAAAAAACGACTCCTTACCTCGTGAAAAATGAAAAACACCTGACCAAAAAAAAAGAAAGATCGGTATGTGTTCTTGCTGACGTATTGTGCTTGTTAACCTCGATGTATAAGTGGACTTCGTCTGAACGAAAAAGGGCTTTTAAGTAGATGCCGGAACTCTACGGTACAACCTTTGGATGACGTTGGCTCTACATTTTAATTAGTGATCGCGTAGACAGGAGATGATTACTTGAGTGCGGCCGGGCCGATTAGATGGGCTGATTGGTTTGATCAAAATCGAACCAACACCGTAAAGTGCTTTCCTAATGAAACGATGAAGCAGAATTGGTTTAGTATAGTCAAAGTTAATTCAAGCTATTTTTCATAGTTAAAAGATTTTCGTGAGGCGAGAGAACTCGCTCAGTCGGACCAGACTGATGTAGGTAATCACGCCTTTCGGAAAAGAAAATAGTGAATGATTACCTTAATGATTAGCAACGTGGATTTCTTTGTTCGTAATCAGCAGAGGTTCGCGCGTTCATTGTGTGGGCAGACGATCGTTAAAATTTAACAAAATCGTTTTCGAGAAAAATCCTTACGAGACCCCGATGGATATCGAGCCAGTTGTCCTTCGTTGACCAGTGATACCCGTCAGGGGTCGCGGTAGTTCAGAACCTGGATAGCTTATCTGGTGGATAAGTTCAAACGACTAAACAGCGTTATCCATGCACTGAACAGCCAAACTTAACTTTTATTTGCCGAGTAGAACTATCCAGTGAGTATCTACCTATTCAGTGAATAAAATTTAAGTTCAGTTGTTCAGTGCTTTAATAACGTTGCTTACTCGCTACGACTTATCCGGCCTAGTAAGAACTCCGGCCTAGTTTCTTTTAAGGTCTGGAATAGTCTGTTTGAAGAGAGTCTACAGTCGGCGGTATTCTTTGAGGTTTAAATATTTGGGTAATTACTGGGTTTGTAGTAGTAGTAGCAGTAGCAGTAGTAGTAGTAATAATAATCCATGTAACCCATTTTGGAGCGCAACAAACCTAATATTCTGGTTGATAATAAGATCAAAAGGGAATGCATTATTATTGATTTATCGTGCCTTTTCGATACTGTGGTTGGGGAAAAAGAAGACGAGAAGGTGGAAAATATCAAGATTTAAAGCATGAGATAAAGAAGATTTGGAAATGCAGAAAAGCGTTTATAGTCCCCATAGTAATTGGAGCTCTTGGAACACTCAGTCAGAACTTTAGAAATTGGATAGATAAAATTGAGATGAAAGAGAAAACTAGACTACTACAAAAAGCTTTCAGTGATCAATCCTTTAAAGTTTTGCATGGTGATAATTGATATACTATGTATAGTTTGTGGAACACCACGTTTCATTTTAATGCTAAGCTTTCGACCTGTTGACTCTGGACTTCATCAGAGCAATTGCCAAAGGTCCGTTGGCTCACGTCATGTATACGAAACAATTATTAGAAATCAATTCTAAATGATTTCTAATAGTTGTTTCGTATATATGACGTGAGCCAACGGGCAGTTGGCAATTGCTCTGATGAAGTCCTGAGTCAACAGGTCGAAAGCTTAGCATTAAAATGAAACTTGGTGTTCCACAAACTATACATAGTATACAAAAAGCTTGTTTATTAGGAACGGCTAGGATAATTAGAAGGGTCCTGGATGCTTGAGGCCAAGGGATATTGGCCCGCTGTTCAGGAAGTATATACCATTAAAGAACGAAAAGTGTAAATTTGATCTAAATAATAGTAAGAAGAAATCTTTATTTAAGGAAAATAAGTAATTCAGCAAAGCTGGTGGGGTCCTCCATTTACCAATATTAGTGACGAGTTCTCACTAATTTAGAGAGAACGGAGCTCAGGGCCCAGTTGTTCAACTTATGATTACCGCTAACCCTGGGTTAAAATTTAATTGGCTTTTTTGTTTGGCATGCTCTGCTTGGTAATTTTGGTTCAGACTTTCAGGGAGAAAACTTTTCTATATTGGTATGATATCTGAACAAGAAACTCTAAACATCCTTTCCTGCATTTGGAGTATTTCATCCACAAAGTTTTCACTAATCCTGAATTAACCTAATCTCCTTTTGAACAAATGGGCCCAAGTAGTTAGCTCAAAACTGAAGTACAGTAAGAATAGGTTTGCGTTGTGAGTCTTCTTGTTTATTTTCTTTATTATTTCGTTTATTTATGTCAATCCGTTAAAAACATACCGAAATAAGGGAGCGTTCATTATATATTGCCGGGTTTTGTAACGAAGTGAAATGGGTTGGGTATGCCAAATTTTTGGCAGTAAAAGGTTAGGTAAATTTTTTTGGTGCCGTTTGATTATTGGGTAACACTTTTAACCTTTTAATGTTCAGCGTCCGATATATCGGACACCAGGAACAAAAGAACAAAGCAAAAACAAAGAGAGAAAAAGAGAAAAAAAAATCCAGAAAGGGTTAACCCTTTCCTGCATAGTGTTGTTGTACAGCAACAAGTTATAACAATAGAACAATTGGAAGAACAAAGCATAAAACAATAAGAGAACAAAGAATAAAAGGGAAAAAAATCATGCAGGAAAAGGTTAACACAAACTAAAGGAGCACAATAA
The DNA here is from genome assembly GCA_036872915.1 of Nanipora kamurai. Taxonomy (NCBI): domain Eukaryota; kingdom Metazoa; phylum Cnidaria; class Anthozoa; order Scleralcyonacea; family Helioporidae; genus Nanipora; species Nanipora kamurai. The sequence continues at coordinate 402,777 of JBAHVQ010000417.1, read as the reverse complement.
ATCAGAGTTATATTCTGTAGTAACAGTAAGAGTAACAGTGGTGTAATATAAAACACAGATTTTACTTGTTTTACTTCTAAGTGGTTTTGTAGGCAGTTGATACACCTATTGGTTGGGTTGGGTTCAATTTTTTAACCCTTTTCAAGTTGGGTAATTAGAAAATTAGCCAGCTTCTCATTTTTCTTCGGTACCAACCCGGGCCATAAATAATGAACGCTCCCTAACAGCACTCAGGCACGCAACCTGAAATTTTTCTGAGGTGGAGGAGGGATACACGGGTATATGCAATTGACGGTTAAAGTATAAAATATATAGGAAATATCTATCTTATAAACTATATAAAAAATAACACTAGGCAAACGCTGTTAGAGAATACTTTTCACTGCAGAGACAAAGGTTAATTTCGGTAATATTTTTCCCCTTAAAAATGCCAGTAGTATTGCTCAGCAAATAGTTAGAAAATTCTTATTAGTTTTATGTATGGAGTGACTGAACCCCCGGAATCCCCCATATGCCCACAGCAATGATACGTAGGTGTACAAACTTGTAGATTTCAAACCCAAACCTCGTTATTAAAATGGCTAATGACATGTTTGTGGAAGTTGATCGTCCAGGTTAGTGTAGTCTTGAGAAAGACTGTTGGTGGAAGTGACTGACGT
>JBAHVQ010000417.1:360122-383124 GCA_036872915.1 Nanipora kamurai | reverse complement strand
ATGGCAAGTGACTTGATTATCTGTTGATGGCAAGTGACTTGATTATCTGTTGATGGCAAGTGACTTGATTATCTGTTGATGGCAAGTGACTTGATTATCTGTTCATAGCAAGTTTAATTGTGTTAATGCATTAAAATATCTTTTTACCAGTATTCTGCTTTCAAACAAGATACCTGGTAAAAATTTGATGATCACCAACAAAAACACAACATCGCTGGCTAGCATAGCTGACAAAATAGAAGCCACTTTTTTGTGCCCTGTATATATATATATGTGTGTGTGTATGGATTGTGTAAAATGCTGCTGTGTATAATTTTAACATGCTGCTATTTCTGAATTTTAGGTGAGTCTGGTCTTGGTAAGTCTACTCTGATAAACAGCCTTTTCCTTACAGATTTATATACTGATAGGAAAATACCTGCTGTATCAGGTTAGAACATTAAACTTTATTTTTCTACTATAAATATCCATATTCACTGGTTCATTGATTTTTTTGTTTATTTTATCATCCAGTTCCACAAGTGCTTTTGCATATATCTATGTCCACAATTCATAATGTTATATTTTATTTCATTTAATTTGTTTTAATATGCTGTACTTTATCAATAGAGAGGCTGGCAAAAACTGTAGAAATTGAAACTTCTACTGTTGAAATTGAGGAAAGAGGAGTAAAGTTGAAGCTAACTGTTGTAGACACACCTGGTTTTGGAGATAGTCTTGATAATTCTGAATGGTATGTAAATTATTACATGGCAACAGGAAAAACTGGTAATATCAGCTTTCCCACTAGCTTTTAGAACTAGGGGGTCCTTGAGACCTCAAGTTCCAAGCAAACTTGGGAATCAAAAGAATCGTTTTCAGGTCCTTTGAGAATCCCATGCACTCTATTACAGTTTGGTTTTCATCCCTACAAGTTTCCATAAACACCTAAAAAATCAAATAATTTGGTGAATCAGAGTAAATGTACACATAGAAGACAATGTTAAGCTACTGTAAGACCTTGTTGATAGATCTTCCTTAGATTTTTTTTTACATTGCTAGGATGAACAGTGGTGAAAAAGCAAGCATCCTTCAAGTTTTTTTGTGCCATGTTTGCATAGCTATGCTTTAATGGGAACCCTGCAAATGTGTATCATTCATGTATGGATGATTGATATGTTTCTTATAATTAAGATGTGATTCAGCTGTCAAAACTTTCACTTGTTTTATTTTTATTTTAGTTTTAAGCCCATCTTGGATTATGTAAATAGTCAGTTTAATGCTTACCTGAAAGATGAGTCAGGTCTCAACCGAAGAAATATCGTTGACAACCGTATCCACTGTTGCTTTTATTTTATTTCTCCCTCAGGGTAAGTAGTTGTAAGAGGAAACATAATCTACATACAAACATCCTATAAATAATAGCTTAATTAGAAGAATGAACTCGGGCAGAGAAAAATGATGTTAGATGTTACTCCGAGTGATGATCCCTGCTGGGCCAACTAGAGTTTTCTTTACTTTTCTGGTGTGGTTTGTCACTCAGAGTAACATTTAACATCATTATCCTACAAATACCTCAAAAAAAGCTTATAACACTTTTCACCTTCTATTCCAACACTTTACCATCATTAACGAACTATTTACCAATTGCTGGTAAATATTTGCTAATGAAGACCCTGACTGTTAGCATAACTCATTGAAAGCTTAAATCTTTATGAATGATTATTAACCTGCAGGTTGCAACCAATAGACATTGACTGTATGAAACAACTTCATAGCAGAGTGAACATTGTACCAGTTATTGGTAAAGCAGATACATTAACTCCTAAAGAACTAAAAGATCTTAAGAAAAAGGTAAGTAACAAACCTTACGTATAAGGCAACCACAGACTGTCATAAACCAGTTGTTTTTAACCAGCTCCCACCTCCATACGTTTTGACCCATTTCAACTGATTCCACAACTGACCTATCCTATCTACCATTCTCCACACCCCACCTCCATTTGGTTGACTAATAAAACACTGCAAGACCATACTCACTACCACCAGAACTTAGGTGTAGAAACACTGATGTTTCAAGCAAAGGGCCTTTGCTCAAAACATCAATTTCTCTACACTTAAGTTCTGGCAATTTCCCAATCCTTTTGGTTTTCTACAAGTCATTCAATACTGCTGATGCAGCACTTTACTTTCATGCTCACAACTTACTGTTTTTGTCAACTTTTATCAATGTTCTCTGTGCTAAACGTTATTGATCACTCACAACATTTTGCTGTTATCACACTCCATTCTGTGAGCTGCCTACCCTATCTATCCGTTTCTTCTGTTCTATCAGCTTTAAGAAAATCATTCAAAATGCTACTCTCTACTCACAACATGTTATCCTTGGTACACCTTTGCCTTTCTACAGCTCAACCTTTCTCGTATTGTCTTCCTGTTTTCAAACTAGTTGTGTTACACCACACTGCCTAGTTCTTACTATTTGCTGTTGTTGTCACACCCATTTCACTCCAGCTCTGTGCAATTATCAAATTAAACATTTATCCTGGACATGTGAGAAGAGTGTTGTGTCATGATTTCAGACATCTGATATGTTGTAATTTCATCAAGATTATCCATGAGATTCAGAAATTTGAGATCCAGATTTATCAATTACCATACTGCGATGATGATGAAGATGAGGATTTTAGAAGACAAACTGAAGACTTGAGGGTAATTAAGAATAATACATCTGCCTAAGTGTAACGGAGACTAAAAATAGAAGACTAAAGAAGACAAGATTCTATGATTTATGTAATTTTTGCATTGTTGACATTAGGCCACCATGCCATTTGCTGTTGTTGGTAGCAACACAACAGTTGAAGTATCGGGAAAGAGAGTTCGTGGAAGGACCTACCCTTGGGGAGTGGTAGAAGGTAATTAATTTGTGTTTATGCTTAAGGTTGGACACGAACGTAGTTCGTATGGAAGCTTGGTAAATGTCAGACGAGCTTGACAAACGTCCATTAGTCGTCTGATGTTTCCCAAGCTCCCATATGAACCACATTTGTGTTCAGCATTAAGTATTTACATCATTACTGTCGTATCGTGACTTCCACTGAGGCAGTACATATGAAGAACCTGCACCCTAGCTCACCATCTGAGTCTTGGTAGCTCAATGGTTAGAGCGTCTCACCAGTCATGAGAGGGTTGCGGGTTAGATTCCCGTCTAGGGTTCAGCAGTTGTATTTCTGAGAGAACGAGCTTGACGAACTTCCTCTAGTCGTCTAATTTGTGTTTATAAGCATTCACAAAGTTAAAGATAATAGAAACAGTATAAAATTTGATTGATAGAGATAAAGATAGAGATGGAGAAGGAGATCGGGGTAATGAGGGTGAAAATGAGATGGAAATAGAAATTGGGGTGGAGCTGGTAATAGGGGCGAGGATGGGGTGTGTGGAATGGCGGTGGAAATGGAGATGGAAGAGATTGGGACGAATTTGAAGATGATGATACAAGGAAGACTAGAGCTGTCATAACGGGACTAATATCCCCAGCGTATGAAATTAAATTACAAGACATCTTTACCGGAAGGACGGAAGGAAGGGCGGACGGGAGGAAGGAAGGATGGAAGGACGGACGGACGGACGGAGGGAAGGAAGGACGGACGGAGGGAAGGAATGACGGAAGGAAGGAAGGGAGGAAGGAAGGAAGGACGGAAGGCGGACGGACGGATGGATGGGAGGAAGGACAGACGAAAGGAATAACGGACGGACGGAAGGACGGATATAAAGGGTATAACGAAGACATAGACAAAGTTGTAAATAGAGACAGAACTGTGACCAAGGGTATAGAAATATAAAGATAGCGGTAGGAAGTAAGACATTGCGTCAACAGAGACCAAGGCAGAGGGTTTTTTCTCGAGGTCTCTTCCGAACAGAACTGTAATTTTTAAAAAATATTGATACATTTTTCTCTTATATTCATTCACTGATATGTTCAAAAGATTGTTTTCTATTTACTTTAAATTGCATGTTTAAACAATAGCAAGGGCTCATAATTGTACCCTTAGACCTGGCTTAAGCGACTTTTCAATTTCGTTAATTGTGTTAATGCTCTCATCGTCATTTAGTGGAAAATCCAAAGCATTCAGACTTCGTCAAACTGAGGACAATGTTGATGTGAGTACTCATACGTAATTTTACTCACGGGAGAATGGGAGACTGATACAAGGCCAACTTTGCCACAGATCTTGCTGGACGCCCTTTAGCCAATCAGCATGGGTAACTTTGGAGGATTTTGGGCCGGAGAAAAATAAGACATAAACTTGATACCTTCCGCGGACGCTTCCACACTGCAATAAATGGGGACGACGTCCGATTTAGGTGCATGGTAATTAATAAAAAGGAGGAAAATTTGACTCCACGGTGCATTGTGCTGACTGATTCTCTCAGATTATCATGCACTACGCCAGAAATCGGCCCGATTAATTGCAGTGTGTTAACGAAGTGTGAGGGTACGTTCACACTCTGCGATTATTCGGGCCGATTTCTGATGTAGGTGCATGGTAATTAATAAATTGCAGGCTAATTTGAGCTCAACGAGCGTTCTGCTGACTGCTTCTGATAACGGGCGGTTCATTGCGAATATTGGCACTCTGAGGCAAATCTCCTCCATAACCGTGTCGTGAAAAATAACAACAATGATGCCAATGACTGTATGACAATATTCTGCAGACTAATATTGTAATGGTTGTTCTAATATTTTTTTTATTTTGTATATATATAAAATGATTTAATGACATCACAATTTGGTACTTCCTGTAATTTTGCACCCAGTAATAATTATTTCCCTGCTTCCCTTCGGTACGTCGCTGTACGAATGTCCTCGTTTTTCCTTGCTACTGTAGGAAAATGGCGGCGTCCGAATTTGTGAGGACATGCTTATCGCACATCTGAGGATTCGACGAGGGCGCAATCTCTATTAACTTACCGACTCTATACCTTTGGTATTTTAATATTAATAGTCATAACGTGCGTGGGTATATACTTCTACTATTGATCTTCTAATACACTTAACCTGATGAGACGGGGACTGGAATGTTGCAGCCCCTTCTTCAAATCGCGGACAAAAGGGTCATTCGGGCAAATTTTTATCATAATTATTTTAAGCAAAATGTATGTATTATATCTGGATTCAGTTTTGCCATCACTCCTTCAAAATTTCTCCTCTACACCAACACTAAAACATTTTAATTTTTAGTACACATATGCAGGACTTGAAAGAAGTTACCCAGGATGTTCACTATGAAAATTATCGGGCAACTTGTTTATCGGTCGACGGTAACAGTACTGTTCAAAGAAATGTCAGGAGGTCAGTGACGTCTAACCTGATTCCATGAGTTCAGAAAATTATCACATTAGACTTTTACGAATTGTAATTTTACTTCTCCGTTAAAAGGTTGTTTACCTTCATTTCTTTTAGAGGGAGGGAGGTTAGTAGTAGTAGTAGTGAGAACACCCTAACGCACCACAAGATGGATGAAAAAGATAAAATGCTTGAGGAAAAGGAAGCTGAGGTGAGTAGTCTTGGTGACTAGGATTTTTTTCGCGCCCTTTTTATGCAGCCGCCATCTTGGATAGTTTGATAAATACACAGGATGACGGACGGATCAAATTAAGATTAAAATTAGTGAAAGACGTACAAGAAATTTGGTAAAGTATGAAATTATGAGCTAATGTGAAAAGTAGACATGAAACTGATGTTTTTTGTGTGGCATAAAGCAAAAAAGGCGAAGCGTTGCATGCCATTCTTGGCTCAGGTTCAAATCATCTCTGTCAAATGTTTTACTAAATGCTGTAAGTATTTTGATATCATATATCACCTTAGCGTCGACCAAGTTTAAAAGTTTCCAAAGGGAACAAAAATAATGGGTTTTTTGTCTGAATTAATCGCAGAAGTACGGTAACTATTAAAAATTATTCATACCCATTACAACATTGAAATTGTTTTGGTTGCAGTTAAGACGAATGCAAGAAATGTTAGCAAAAATGCAGCAGCAGATGAAGGAAAGTTCTCATGTTTAATTTTTATCAACAAGAACATTGTAGACCTATGGAATTCTCACCTTTGTATGTAGATATTCATAGAAATAGTGCAATTTCTAGAAATGTTACTTATATATACATATATATAAATATATATCTGCATAATCTAGAGGGTACCTCTACATAACCTTTGGGAAGTCGATGTATTAGTATTTCTTGCTATTTAAGGTTTTCCATACATTTTAAATGCAAGATAAAAAATGTGCTGGTGCTGGATTTACTTCGTTTGTAGTGAACGTCTGTGTATTGTTTTTACTATTCCTTATTAAAACAAGAAAAATAATAAAAGCCATTTTGTTATTCGAATATTTTCCTGTATAACCGCATTCTCAATATGAATAATGAAGACTGTTTAAGGCAATTAAAGCATTAGTAACATTTTTAATCACTTTTCAGTGTGCCTAGTTAGACTATAAATATAAAACTTTGGAATATTATCTTTGAAGGAGACAATAAAAGAACGGTCTTTTCTATATTGATGTATTTTTTTCGTTAAATGCGCTACCGTTTAGTATTTCACCCAAACAGAATTTTGCTTACCCTTGTCCCAGCACTAAACAAAAATCATTGATAACATACTTCCAGTTTCAATGAAGAAGCTATGCAAAATATTATCCTAGACATAAATCAGTAGGGACAGTATGGTAGCTAGTAATAAACAGTCCTTCTCACATATTTTTTTGTTGTTTTGCTTGTTTTTTAAAATATTCTTTTCTAACCTTCCATTGCGAGTATATATATTTCTCAAACATTTGTGTCTGAGGTTCTATTTTCTTCATACCTCAAAATGTCCGTCATAACTTCTTTCCACTCTAGCGAAGGATCGCTGTCACTATTCTGATTCCTGGAGCATCCTGTGATATCATTCCAGGAAATATCATCATTATTGTTCACGTAAATATCAGAATCGATGTTATTCTTATTGATTCTGTGTTCTTGGGAATCTGCAATCGACGCTATTCTTGAGTTCGTGTGAATGCAGTTGCCGTTGGGAATGGAGGAACTAGATCCATCGTGCATAATTCTTGATCTTAAAGCGGTTTCTTCAAATTTCCGTTGTCTTTCACTGTTGACAAACAACGTAGTTGGACGAACTGATGATCGAGAAATCTCACCATCAATGAATCCTTCATCACAGGTACAGCATTCTCCACCGCAATGACCACATCTGTTACTCAAATCCTCAACGTTTTGGTTACTTGCGTTATGATTAGCTGAACTTACTTTCGGTTTTGAATTGTTTGCAGATGTGAGCCTCAAGCTTCTTGGTTTTCCGTAGGAATTGAGTGGTACAGGGATTTTCGACGGCTGCAAAACTCCAGTCACAGGGGTGGTCAGTGGAGAGCCCACTGGAGAACTTTGAATGGCTATCTTTCCTAAACATTAAGAAAAAAAATCCAAATAATTGAAAGCCTGTTACGCGAACAACCCTTGTTGTCATTAGAGTAACCATGAGATGAGGGAAAACAATTTGTTTGACATTCTAAATTATGAACGTGGGGGTAATCTGGGGAAAGAGTAGGATCGAGAGGGATGATTTATACTTCAAAAAAATCTTACCTCTTCGAATGGCATCAGCTGAAAACGATCGTGGAAACAGAAGGTTGTTATCGTTTAAATCCTTTCTTAGAGCACTGCGCTTTTGAGCCTCGTTACTCTTATCGGACTCTAGATCCAGTCTTCTCCTGGCGGGAACAGGCGAGACTGCCGATCTACGCTTAACTTCGGGTGATCTCCTTCCGTCTAAACTCTTTCGTCGCATTCCGGTTGTATTTGTCTTACCACGACGTAAGTTTTCAGACGAAACTTCCCGTGATAGCTTTCCGTTCCCTCTTCGCTTTACAGCGGAATTTGGGCTATCAAAATCCCTGCTTAATCGTCTGGTTCGACTTAGAATGGCATCGCTTGTCTTCGACCGTCCAAATGTTAGATCAGCTGCTTTTAAAGAGGCTTTTGAAGCCGAAGCACTCGTATTTGGACGTATATTAAGCGATTTAGCTAGACCGGTTGTCATTGGTTGTTTTTTAGCTACTGGGCTAAGTCCACGATCTTTTCTTTGATGAGCTGCGCTTAGATCTGTTAAGCTTTTGTGTCTGCCTCCGAGACCTTTTGCTGTGGTTTCTCCAGGTGTCTTAAAAGTGCTGTTTTTAGACTTGTCTGGTTTAACAGGAGTTTCAAATCGTTTTTCCGGTGAAGTTGAAGGTGAAGAAAGTCCATCTCCGGTAGGAGCAATCGCTCGGGCGCCTGGGTCTCCAAAAACGCATACCATACTCTAGAGAAAATACAAACCAGACAGTAAAACTTTTCTGAGTTAATTAGTTTGAGGAGCATGCGCAGTTACGATCCAACAACTGATTTCGATGTACTATGTACAACAAACGGCCAAACTGTATGGAGATTTACCAGGCTCGTCTTGAAAATCCCCACACAGTTCAGCCGCTCATATTGTAAATTACTTATCCAATGAATGCATCTGAATGTCTATGTTTACGAACTGTGTTAGAGATACGAAGCATTTGAGGCAAGAAATTCGGACGATACTGTATCCATATTTACAATATTGATCAAATGTTTATTTTCTTTTGTTTTTCCTCTATGTACTATTTATAATACGAGCGGCCGAATTGTATGGGCATTTATAAGGCGAGCTGTAGTAAATCCATTACAGTTCGGACGCGAATACTGTAAATTACTTATCCAATGAGTGCATCTGAATGTGTACACTTACGAACTGTGTTAGGTATACGAAGCATTTAAACGAAGAAAATGGAAGGAAAAGATGCATGTAAATTCGGACAATGCTGTATCGATATATACAATATTGACTAAATATTCATTTTCTTTTGTTTTCCTTCATGAATTATTAGTAAATTGGATAAGTAAAAATATAGGCAGTGTATAAAACAGCGTAGACGGTTGACAGACTGCTGAACTTACGTTGAAAATTACGACGTTTCGAGCAAAGGCCCTTCAACAGAGAGTGAAACGTGTTCGAGAACACTAGAACTACTTTGAAGTTGCTATTACGACGTTCTAAACACTGCTATGTCGTGTACTCTGGTTCTGGGATAAGTGAGTGAATCAGAGTTATGACTTAGTCCGAAAAGTTGCATTTTTGTAACAGCTCGGTTGGATAGTAAATCATTTACGGTGCCTAACATTACTGTCATCCTAAAATACTTAACACATGACAACGCTCCCCTAAATAATTGTTTACTGAACAGACTTTATGTTCAGTGTTTAAGTAATTGTTTACTGTGCTAGTAAACTATTTACCAGGCTGACAATTTATTGAATATCGAACACAACCATGCTAGCAATGCCTTTGATCTGTGTACGCTCAACCATGCTCCTTCAACTGCTGTCGTGACTTAATTATTTAGAGCATTGAACTCATAAATTATTTTCCTCGCTAACATTGAATTTCTATAAATTTTTAATTACCTGCAAAGAGCTGCTCTGACTGGAACCTGGTGATAACCGCGAAAATGAGGAGGAGCTGGAGCTACTGTCACTGCTAGCGACACTTGTATTACTGGCTGAATGCAGGGTTAAATCTTGATTATTGGTGTGATCTGTGTGGTGGTTTGTGATACCACATCTAGATCGTCTGCGTCCACTACCTGCACCACTTGATCGACCTGAAAAAACAGTGTGTAATGAGATGACTTTATTCCAATTCTTCTGCGGTGGAATATGCTAATGATAATTAAGTAGAGTGACCAATGAACATAAAACCAAGTGGTTTTTATATGCGAATTTTTACTGTAACCTTAACACCGGCAGCTCGTCGATACTAAAAACTTAATGATTGAGCGGGAGATCCGTACTCGAAAATATACTGCCCGCCCGCGGTCTTTCAGCACAGACCGAGATGCGAAGCACTGAGGTCTGTGCGAAAGACAAAGGGCAGTATAATTTTCTAGCGAGGACCCACTAGCGAGTTATTAAGGTTTTTATTACATGGGTTGCTTCCCGAGCGGCCAATCAACGTCTTTTTCGCCTGTTCTGGAAACATATCAAAAGCTTGAATGCTTACAAATTCAAGCGGACAGTGTTCGTCTAAAGAGTCAATATCGCCGAGGTCGTACCTTAAATCATCTCCGAAATTCATTTAAGCTTGGAAAGAGTATTTGCTTGCATTCCTTCATTTTTAAATCTTCTTTGTTTTAGATAACATTTGTCTATTCCCGATAAAGATCGGTCTTTACGAATTTGTTAAGACCTCTCAGGGGCCAATCAAATTGTAGAAAAAAGCGTAATAGACTGCTTGCGAAGCCATGTAATAAAGTTTCTTAATATCCTTCATTTGATTAAACTCAAAGGGCTTGACTGTAATTGCATACTTAATGTGAACGTCTGGTTACCTCCAGTTCGACAAGGATCGTGTTTTTGAATGTAGTTTTCCAACGTATCCCAGCCTCCGCCAACTCTCACCATCACGTGATTGCGCATCACCTGGAAAAGTTGACAGGAATTATTTACAGTCGATAAAGTTTAATTTAAGCCCAGGAGGTTGATAAAACACTTCAAACTGAAATTAAGGAGTATAAAGCCAGTCATAACGATTACTACTTGCCCGCACAAATATTAAAACTCTGCTCTCGCCAACTTTGTACTTTCCATCGGCAATTTTTTCCATAGGGAATGGATTGTCCACGCACGTGCATTGCTGTACTGTTTCTTTAACCTGCGATAGAAAACATTTATATCGTTCATTTCTTCACATCAAACAAGCAGAAACTACTGGGGATAAAGCGCAGTGCAGGGAAGTTTCACTTGACAAGGTATATTTCGTGGAAATTGGTGAGATTTTACTTTTGAAGGAAAGTAGTATTTGGCTATCTCAAACTCAATAATTCATGCTAAAAACACAAAGGAAATCACTACCGAGACGTTTGGATATCAGAGGAAGAAATTACATAAATTAAGCCAACTTTCACCTCGATTTTCTCCTCAAATACTTATTCTTTTGAGATGCAATGTCATACACTCGAAAGTCGTGTTTCATCAGATATCCAAACTCCTCGAAGTTTGTAAAAAACCTCGGTAATCGCCTCGGTTTTCAACAACTTCTCGGTGTTTGGATGTCATGATGAAACACTCGTTCTCGTGTATGACATATTACGTCAAGGAAAACGTAACAAAGAGTCGCTCAGTATCTCTCTAGTGCTCCGTATTTTGCAACGGAATGTGAATTCCACGTTTATCTTTAATAAAAGTTTGCGTTATTGGTGACAAGGCGGGCAATTACAGAGCGAAAAATAGTTTTCTTAAGAATTTTTTTCCTTGAATTGACAATTTTATTTTCGCAAGAAAAAAGGTTCTTAAAATGAGAAATATCTGATATGCAAAGAAATAATTTCTTAAAATAAGAATGATCGTCTTAATAATTTGAAAAATTTTATTGACTTATTTTAAGAAAACTTTTATCTCATAATAAGAAAATATTTCTTAAAATCTCCTTAAGAAATATAAACAAGAAAATTTTATTATTATTCTCCCAAGAAAAAATTATCTTATTTCAAGAAAATTCTTAAATTAAATTGTTTCTTTTCTTAAAATAAAAAAGAAATTTTTTGCAGTGTAGTACTGCACATTTTTACGCTTCTTGTAGTTATTGAAGTTTTCAAGCTGTAAACGAAGATTAAGCAGGAAAATAAATACAGCCGAATACAAAGTTCGGCAAAGGAATAGAAAGGAACGTAAGCTGAATGACCTCTTTTTAAATGTTCTAATTCTATTAAAGGAGACGACTAGGCGCTATTCTGGTCCAAAAACACTTCATGAAGTAAGTGCTAGTTCCGAGTACACAAACTCAACAAACATCAAAAACTTGTCCACCCATACGTAAGCACAAACAAGTAAAACTTACCAAGGAAACTTGTCAGAAACAAAGTTTGTGGATCGTACATACGAAGACACTTGTCCAGGAAAACTCTTAGTTGTGAATGAGGGCATAAAAAAAATCCTTTTCAACACTACTATTTATCAACGTACGATACAAAGTACTTGTGTTCTAGAATGAAATTCTCTTCAACCCATTCATGCATGATGTTTTTAACAACTGCTCTTTGTTGCCTATCTTAATCTTTTGTTCTGATTTGTCTTTGTACAAGACCCACATGCAAGAAAGGATTTACCAGATTGAGTAATTATAAAAATAGAAAAGGAAGTAATTTGTCCAAACAACAGATTGTGAACAAGTACAGGATATTTTAACTGTAGGGCGTCGTCGACGTGAAGTTCACTATTTTCCTTACAATGCCTTCCGGCAAACGTTCTCCATTAACCCAGATGAAGTTCACCTCACGGAAGTTTCATAACAATTCTTATGACACCCAAATGAATTTATTTAAGACACTAGACCCATAATGTCAGGAACGTCCTCTTGTGTAAACTGAAATAAACGTGAATGTTAGATGTGAATACGGTGTTTATGCATGCGACATGTTTTTACTGTTTCTTTAATATGCAGCTCAAATTTGGATGAGGGGTTTTAGCTGGTTTATTTTATTTTTTTTTTAGTTTTTAAACTTCAGGGATTGAGAGATTAATTAATTCTTTCATCCTTTTTACGCGTGATTCAAGTTAGAATGAACTTTTTCTGTCAACTAAATTACAGGTACTTTCATATTTAAACCAGCAGCAATATGGCTGCTATGTTAATAAAATGTTTGGTAATTCGTTCTCTAGACTGCAAAACAGAATTATTCAAAACGTTCAACATAGTAATAGCTCCAAGGTCTCCCTAGAGTGAGAATAACAATCTTGGACAAAGCACAGCAACCACACGACAAAAGAAATTCCATCCTCCGCGCCATTTTCAACGTTTTTCTCTAATACGTTCTCGACTGATGAATTAGAATTCTAACAAATTCCTGTACCTAAATAAAACAAAGCTATTTTGGAGTCATTAACGTGCTTAAGTGTGCCGGTAGGTTCCTTTTCACCCACACACTCGCTTCTACGCGATAGTCGAAGTTAGACCCTTTCTGATGTTTTCTTCGTGGTTTGGATCTCTTGCAGTTCAACACAATAACATTTCTTTGTACGTAATTCTTTTCAATTAAAAACCAGACAGTACAATGCGAAAACGTTATACCTATTGATACTGTGGCGTATGAAAATCAAAACGTTCGACATAAAAATGGAAAATCAAATCTGCTACGTTTGAATTTGTACATTAGTGCAGGAAAAACCTAATCCAAAATGCAAAATAAACAGAAGAAAGTAAGGTGCGAAAAGGCTAACACTTTAACCTTTTATCCGCTGTTATAAGTCATTTCATTTTATTAATGGTTTTTACAGCTTTTTTAATGAATAATACTGGTATGACTTGGGTATTTGGCAGAGGTTGTTACACTTTTGAATTGTTTTAGAAAGCGACCGATGTTTATTCTTCCGAAATTACTGTTCTGAAAACGCAAATCTGTCACTATTGTTGGACAAGCATCATGGTTCGACGTGCTTTCAAAATCATGTTAGAAAGATTATTCAAAATTTCTCTTGTTTAGTATTTTTTTATCATCTCCTTTCCTTCTAACATGACAGAAGTTCAGGTGCCAATCGCACTAGATAGTAGATAAAAAATGTTTAGAATTCTAATTTATATCTGATAATTCTTGAGAGGCGTATCAAGACATATGATCGTTAATTTAAAGTGAAGGTGAAAAATTTGAATTTTTGATTGCCGCTTGTACTTTTAAAATTCATTTTTATTCGGTCCACTCTAGCAATTTCATGACTAATTGAGGTGGAGCAGCAGGCTGTCGAAAGTGAACACCTGATCTACCCGGATTGTCTTTAATATTTCATGTTCCTTCTCGTATTATGTCAGTTTTATGACGATAATAAAATAAAATACTGGACGTATTGGGTTTCAAAACAAGAACATTCATCTTTAGAACCGTTCTGCTGTATTCTGCGGCTGACTTTCAGAATTTTTCCATAGAATTGCCAAAGAAGTTGATAGTGCATCGAGTTTACGAATTTGGTGTTAAGTCGCTGAAAATCTAAAATTCGTTCGGTTTTTGTTTGCAAGGCACCAATGACATGATTACATAAAAGTCTTTGACCTCTGTTACTGACGACATATGTCGAAAGAATCCGTTTTACAGCGATTAACAACCGACTTAATTCTGCAACTGCCCTTACGCATAACTGACAGAATGTTAAATGTATTGCTAAGAATAGTTAAATGCATAGATGAAATGTAGATCTAGACAAAAAAGTCTTTCGTTTCGAGACGGGAGGGATAATTAGGGAAACCACCTGCGGAGCTTGGGGCGGTTAATCATGTCTCTTGTCTTGTGACGGCTTAAATTACAAAGCAAATGCAATAGACAGTGGACATTGCTCTTCAGGTAGAGTGCACAGCGTCCACAGAAAACGAACAACTCGTCTTAGCTGGGGCACATTAACAAGACATCTGGACAATATCGCATTATGAATCATACAGTGAGTCACCAGTGGGTGGACGAAGTAGCTACATTGACTGCACTCACTAAGACATACATGACAAAATCTTATTGGTAGAGCCAGTGTTTTTATAAACAAACTTGACAAAAGAAAGTGAAAACGGGATAAAGTTCTCTCGTGGTATCAATAAATTAACGAACGAAAGAACGAGATATTTGATTCTTGACGCTAGAAAACCGAAGCAATATAACCGTATAACCAGCTGTTCATTCGACGCTGTTTAATTCACGCTTACTTTGGGGAACTGGGGTTTGACTTTGTCAAAATTTCTACCCTTATCAATTAACCACTCAACTTACCAAAGTATCCAAGTTCTTCGGAATGAAATTTTTTGTTTTACGTTTGGGCTTTGTCTGCTTCGGTTTTACTTGAACTTGTTGAAAATCCTGTTGACTATCATCTTGAGCTTGTGACAAAACTTGCTGCTCCATTGCGATTTCTTCGTCTATCTCTTCTTCCATTTTTACCAAATCTGGTGGCTCTACGTCAAATTTTGCAGCCCTTCTAGCTACATCAAGTAAAGTAAGAATAACAGGTTTCTGATACTTATGTAAGACCAAATCTTCAGATTCGAAGATTATCACGTCTGGGATGCCTAATTCCCGGCACCAGCGGATAAAATTTGCGACATTATCACGACTGACGAAAGAACCATAAGTGGCTCCTCGCTCTTTGTAAGTCGCTACGAACGTTGGAAGTTTCTGACCTTCCTCCGGATTACTCTTCAAATATCGTTCGGCAGCTCGTTGAACCATGTTTGCCAGTCTACATAAATGAATACCGTTATCCAAAACGTTCATGAAAGTTTCAGCCGTCACTGAAATGTTCATTAAACCAACAAGCCACTCAGAAAGATCCTCCTTCATGGCGAATAGGTACGTGTCAAGCTTCTCCTTTCGCTCGCGTTCGCGTAATTCTTCCCTCCATTGCAGGTTGTTCATCCTCACACTCGTCTGACACCTGATTAAAGTAATGTATTTATAAAAAGCACCGTGGCCGTCCTTCTTTAAATTGAATAATTATCCACACAGTCTGTGAGATCATTGGTTCGTTTCCTTCATAACTTGATCGTGTGGACGTAACAATAATTATTCGTACAATATGCTGTTTACTTTCACACAGATGAACCTGTCAACATCATGCCTCCAATAGATGCCTCGAATCAACGAAGAGGATGTTGGCTGTAGTATCAAACTCAAAGAGAAGTAAACGAAGCGTTCGAATTCAAAGCCTGGTTATTTTCGGACGTTTTTTTGTACTACCGTGACTTGTTAAGTGACCCACATAACGTGCTTTGACCCATGCTTCCGTTGTTGAACACGAGTCGAAAAATAATACAGAAAGGGAAACGGTCGGACACACTGTTGTTGTCGCAGCTCACCAGATCGTACTGTTGTCGTTGAAGTGATCACAATCACTTGGGGGGAATCCTTTAGAACAAATTTACTGAACGGAAAACGTTGCGATAATGAATGTTGGATAAATGTTCATGCACGGTACGTCATGTTAAACACCTTATTTCACGTGTGTCACCAGATTGTCTTAATAACCATCGTAAACAGTGGTAACGTTTCTTAAATCTAAGGCGACAATGACATTAATACGACTTAGTTTACTCAGGTAATCTTCCTGTTTAGAAGTCTCTTCAATTTGTCCTTACGTTTGGCTCTCGCACTTCACATTTCACCGTTATTAACAACATAACTGCTCATAAAGGTATAATTAGTTGACGTTTTAAAAAAATATTTTTATCTCTAGTTCAGTTGCCACGTTTATGCATTTTTTGCTATTTCTGGTAAAGATGGCAGAAATATGAGAGGACCTCATCAAGTGATTGTCTCCTGCTATCTAAAGTTACTGTGAAACCGCTCGCGTGCGTTCTTGATTTTGTTCTCGAACAGTTCTTATCAAATATTGAACAACGGGCCAGTGGTGTATGATCACAATGCGGATGACAGATATTGCCTTTGTGAATCATGGAGTGAAAGCCCCATAAGACGCAACAAAGACGTTTTGTGGGAAATGGAACTTTGTCCCTTCGATGGAAATAAAACCTGCGCTGCAGGGAATTGAGTCGCGTCCTCAAACCATCTGAGCATATTAATTATTAGTGTATAGAAGCTGTTAGCGGGAGACTGAACTATGAGTTCATCATACATACATGAAGGTGGATGATAATGTCAAGTTAGGTTTATTATGAATAATATTGACATTAACGTTCAGTATCTTGAAGATTCGAGGTTGAGAACATCCGGTGTGAGGCTGTATAATGAAGCGAAAATTGTCTGTTTAGACACAAAGACATGCTCGTTTGTTGTCATCATGGCTGCGTCACTTCATTCCAAGATGCGACAACAGCGATAAAGGGTTCAACACGTCTCCCACCTTTCACATTAAAATAGTTGTCTCTTTGTCTGTTGTATTGAATTAAAAGGGCGGAAGGAAACGCTCATCGAACCAAGCCCATTCCGACCGTTGATCCACACTGAATATTAACAAAGGCAAAGCGTGATCTTTTTGTCCATTTTTTTCTGGAATGTCAAGTGAACTAATCGCTAAAGCATAGCTCAAAGCCTATCTTTTTAGAAAGTATCAGTTATAGTCATATCTATCGGTTATATCTAGTAGTTGTCAGATTCATGGTAAATGAGATCTGAGTTCGTGTTCCATTCTTTTTCTCTTGTTCTCTTATACTTCGTCTCGTGTTTCTAGTAACTCGATGGGGAAGCGGAGAATGGTTTCTATTGTTTTAATTGTAAACTGAAACAAAACAGCGTTGTGGTCTATGAAATTTAACCACGTTTACTTGTATCTCTTTTTCAGTCCATCCGTTTTCATTTTAACAGAAATCGCATAAAAAAAATGCGTCCACTCGAAACTTCGTCAATACTACCGTCACAAAATAAGGTTTTTATCCAAGCATACGGTACCTCACCTCACCTTATTTCACCTTACGTTACCTCACCTCATCTTACCTTACCTTACCTTACCTTACCTTTACCTTTACCTTTACCTCACCTCACCTCACCTCACCTAACCTCACCTCACTTTATTTCACCTTACGTTACCTCACCTCATCTTACCTTACCTTTACCTTACCTTACCTTACCTTACCTTACCTTTACCTTTACCTCACCTCACCTCACCTCACCTCACCTCACCTCACCTCACCTCACCTTACCTTACCTTACCTTAGTTCATGATCACCACGGTTTTCTCTGATGTACCGCGGTTCTTAAAATCACTTAGTTACCTGGGATGAGGTAATCATCATGAACTAAGTCGGAATTCAGGGATATAAATTCCTCGGGCCCTCGGGATTTACATCCCTGAATGCCTCCGTTCTCGGTATTTATCACTTACTTACCTTACCTTACCTCACCTCACTTCACCTCACCTCACCTCACCTCATCTGACCTTACCTTACCTTACCTTACCTTACCTTACCTTACCTTACCTTACCTAATCTCCGGATAGGAAACTAGAAACCTCACTAACGCTGTTTGTAACAACGGCTACTCAATTATTCGAAGTAAATAAGGCTCTTTATTTTTCATCTTTTTGTAGTGACTACGGTTATCGCTGATGTGGCCAAACTTTACTATGGTAACCTAAATAAGTCGTCTGGCTAGGATTTTCTAAAGGTAGAGGGGACTGAGCACGTTTTCCGACAAATTAATGTGTGTGAACTGGGTGGCAAAATATAGGGTTAGTCATTAAAGTATTTTATTTATCTGTTTGTTCATTTGTTTGCTTGATTGTTTGTTTGGGAGTAGGCTGAAAGAAAATATCAGCTTGGTTAAACGCTTGGCTGAAAAGTGTTTGTGCTAAATGAACATAAGAATCAATTTAGGTTGAAGTTATCTCGTCTAGAACTTCTCGAGTCGCGGCTATCGTGTTTAGAGAGTGGGTGGGAAACCATTTTTTCGCAAATTCTTAACGCAAATTTTCCGTCGGGCGACCAGGATTTCCGATTGACATTCTGGTGTAGACGTTTCGAGGTACGACTGCCCTGAATCCATGACAAAACCCCCACATGACAAAACCTTGTGGGGTTTTTTGTCGGGAATGTGGGGGTTTTGTCGGGAACCCGACCGCCCCAGCTTCCTCTTCGGCTAGACCACCGCCGAAAAATCCATTTTTCGGCATTTCAATTCAGATACTGATTCTGAGTACTGATAATTTGATTTCACTTTCAGTTAATTTAGAGGTATATCACTTTCAGTATATACCTGTGTATTTAACTCCCATATCCTTCGTCTTGGAAGTAGTTCCTTTACACCGCTTGAAGTTCAACTGCCCGTAAGCCAATTCTCCTCAACCGATATTCTCCAATATTTAATTGTCACGCCAATTTTTTGATAAGTATCAACCGAACAACAATGATTTTGGAGAAATTTCAAACTGCAATATTGTGGATATGGGAGCAACTGACGAAACTTCTGTACACTGTGTATCATGTACCGATGAACATCTCTCAGTATCTTGGTTACAAAGCAGAAGACGTGGACTGTAACCACGAAGGAATGCAAAGGGCGAATAAAGGTAGCGTCGATGAGCACGACAATGTATTTAGAAGACGAATTCTTTTACCAAGAAAAAGAATGTCGAAAGATTTCCTTAACCCAAAGAACGAGAGCAAGCACGATTACCAAAAAGCAACCTCAACAGTTGAAAGACACCAAGACCGAAATGAAGAGAGTGTCGAAACCAGGCTCGGTACAGGACAATACTTTGGTTGGTATAAAAACTGTGAATTATTTATATTTCATGCAGTTACTCGTACAATCTTTGCGCTGAATGTTAAACAAAAATTTGTGCATGTGGGGACATGGCGTTATTTAAAACTACACGCGAACTTTCCTCCAGATCCTCCATAAAAAAACGAGTTCTAAGCCGCAGGCGGTAATTGAACCTGATCCTTACGAAAGGCTTATTTCGTATTTCTTGTGACAACCTTCGATTAGGGGTCTGAAATCGTTTTTTCCTCACGAGCTTGACGAATGTTGGCATGCATGTCATTGATCAATCTTGATAATGATAGATTTTCTTGGGAATTGTGCTAAATTGGACTTTTATCAATCCTACTTTAATAAAGAGTTAAAACTGACGACAAACCAAGCTCGTTTCCACAGGAAAACGATTTCTGACCCCTAGACGGGAATCGAACCAGCAACAAGAAGGTTGCGTATAAACCGACTTTGTGTTTAGCATTTAATATTTCAATCACTATTTTCATATCGTGACTTCCGCTTAGGCATCTCACTGGTCATGAAAAGCTCCCACATGAACCGATTTTATGTTTAGCAATTAATAAAGAATTAAAACTGTGGCCAAAATAGAAATGGTCATGGTCAAGACTTTCGTTAAGATCTGTGAGACCGGAAGACTGAATCGATTTGGAAAGTGATTAGATGGAACTGGCTTTTGTTGGCGTTTCACAAACTTGATATAGTTCTCAATTTAATTTGTTTGGTAACTTTGAGCTTAAGCAAAATAACATCCAGGCTGGAGCCACCTCCATCAACTGAAATCAAATAATTTTGAAAGTAGCTTACCAAATTAAAAGTGCAAGAGAGTCTTATTTCGTATTTCGTGTATCGACGTTTTTTCAATACAGAGAATGGTTCCGTACCCCCTGACCGTTATGGTTGTATGCCACTGTCACGTGAATTACTTGTTACAGTCGATTTCACTACAATTACACGCTCTGTTAATCTGTTTTCATAATCCTGTTGTGTGTTTTCATAACACAGTTAAATGCAGACGGTGTTCTGTCACCTCATTTCTTGACGTATTCTAATGCATTACTCTACCCGAGCTCTAATCCCTGGTCAGTTTTAAGTCAAACGTTAAGGGCTCTAATGTAGTTTTAGAGAGGAAAGAATAGTCTTTCTTCAATGATAAAGGGACCGATTTATATGTTCACAAAATAATTAACTCTACCGCTGTTTTGTAATATGGCTTACTAAATATACCATTCCTTTCTTCCTTTTTCCATTTCACTGTAGGGGATACACAAGATATTTACAAATTACAGGTTAGTAAAGGATTTTCAACTTTTTCTTTTTATTCTAGACTTCTGTTTCGCATGATTTCATTGTTTCATCATGATTACTGTTTTTATTTCCAGAATCCTTATTGTATAGTGATTGCCAACATAAATTTCCGTGAAATTATGGCTCCCAGAAATGGTGGCAACGCAGACGTCAAAAATATTAAAAAATTACTTCGCGAAAGCGCTCGTTTCAAAACAGTGATTACTCACACAGACTGTACGCGAATGCAAGTCTTGAAAATTATCGAGGACGCTGCAAAATCTGAAGAAATTAGTAAGTCTCTAAGAAGTATTTTTTAATCTTGTCATTCCAAAGTATTATCATGATGGGTTGACATATTTTAATTTAATTATAATAATTGATATTTTTACTAACTGATATTAATCTAACTGCAGGGCATCACGATGGGTTCGTCTGTTTCATTTCCAGCCATGGAAGTCAAGACGGCATCAGAACAGTTGATCGAAACGGTCATGTTACGGTAGACGAACTAACAACGAGGTTAAACGGTAAACAATGTAAGGCTTTGAGAGGGAAGCCAAAGCTCCTGTTTATTCAAGCATGCAGGGGGAACAGGGAAGACCCGGGTGTCTCATCACCAGGTATAGAGACGGACGCCGATGATGACGAACCAGTAATTCTGCCGAAACTGCCTACTGATGCCGATTTTCTCATCTGTTACTCAGCAATTAAAGGGTATTTATCCTACCGGAGATATTGTACCGATTCAAAGGTCCCAGACCCAGGCTCGTGGTTCGTTAGCGCTCTTACCAGTGTGTTCACTGAATGTATGCAGAAAGACGATTTGATGCAAATGATGGTCAGGGTCAATGATAAAGTGGCAGCAATGGCAACTGGAGGAAACGATCACGTGAATGGCTTGAAACAAATGCCGTGCCAACTGCACATGTTGACCAAAAGAGTGATGTTTGGGAATCACTAGAACACACCATGATAAAGGTTTTGATTTCCAAATGAAAATCTATTAACATTGGAACATTAATTTTTTGGTCTTAGAGGAACAAAGTTTCGTAATTTTACAATGAGGATACTTATGCCATTTTTAGTGTCTAATTTGTTTTCCGAATTTGTGAGTTGCATGGTAAAAGTCTTTGCACTGTGACATGTGTTTTTCCACTCAAAAGCGCTAATTCCAATAAGGTAAAGAAGGACGGACGAGTTCGAAAAGTACAATTTGGTTCACTAATTAATTTAGTTTAATTAGTTTAATTAATTTAATGCGAAGGGATGAAAGACCCATTACAAAACGCTTGATAAATTATTTGATGTAGAAATATATTGTTAATGTTGACTAATTTGGTACAACCAGTTGAATAAAATTAATTTTATGTTCCGATGTCAACCATCTCTCTTCAAATGTCCTATAGTTCTAATCCGAAGTAAATATCATATGTTGAGCTACCGCAGTCCGCCGACGTTATATATTTTAATTATTTCCGACATGTAAGCGTTGTTAATGAAATCAGCAAGCATACATCCTTCGTTCCTTCATGATCTCTTTTTACAACCTTCGCCGAATCGCGGTAACCGCAATTAAATGTCTCCCAATTAAAACGACTCAAATTTGTAACAACAAAGATTGAACTCATTAAACTTCGAGGAGATTTTTTACTACTCGTGTGGCCTGAAGTTCGTTGGTACGTGTTGTTTACTCAAATGGTCCTCAAAATCTCACATTCTTCATATCAATAGCTCATTCAGAAGTAATAGTGAAAATGTATAGGGACACCACAATATTAAATTTAAAATTGTTTTAATATGAGAAGTTTAAAGTCGCAGTTGGATTATGCTATTTCGACGGGGGACATTCTGCAAAAGATAAACGTTATTTCCAACTTGGTTCAATAAGATTTTCAGAATTAATAGGATTTTTAGGATTATTTTCAGAATAATAAGATTTTCAGGATTAAATCTTTAGCAAAAGTGAATGCATTTATGGAAAGACCAAATTTGGATTCTCCGTTCAGTCCTCAAGTTAAAGTCTCCACAAACATTCTTCCAATCCTGACGAGAAAGTTGCCCAACAAGCAGCTCTAAAAGGGGAGTAATTAAGCGCTGGCTAAAGCCAAGTTTCCATAGAGGTGTGATTGTCGCAATTGCATCGTCGAATGTTGCAGAGACAAAAAAAGTCATGTGACGGAAAGATAACCAATCAGATCGAATAATCAATAATAAACTAAGCAATAAGATTTAAAGAATGGAAAGTAAATTGCTATTTTTAAGGTTGATAGTAAACCCAAAAGGGGACGAACCGACAGAGGACCCGAGTACAATCAAACGAAGGGCTGGTTTACTAATAGACTGTTAAAATGGAATCAAATGACTTGCCATGTCGTGGCAGACCGCGACAAAACTTCTTCAGGTTAGGTATAATA
>JBAHVQ010000417.1:337604-359761 GCA_036872915.1 Nanipora kamurai | reverse complement strand
ATAAGGATTGGGATTTGATTTTAGAATAGGAAAACTGTGGTACAGCTTCATAAAAGGATAAGTTTGAAGAAACTCTACGGGAAGATGATGTGTGGGCATGTTGTAGCTTGGTGTGTGTAGATGGGAATTGCGCATGTTCCTCAAGCTTAGATATCGCACGTGATCAGATATACATAACACCTGGACAGGGGGGGCACCATGCGTGGGTGGGTGTTGGGAGTGTGTCACGTATCTCTTGCACAAAGTATATTTTTTATGTTCCTCAGTATTAAGGTTTGCTGACTAATTGTAGGTTGGCCATGTCGGATAGCTCAGTAGACGAGCTGCTTGAAATTGCAGCGCTATCGGAAGATATCGTCCATGCAACACCCAACTCAGAAGCCAGATCACAAGCAACGTCCCGAGAAAGAAACACCGATATTCGTAATATTGTCAAGTTGATTTTTTAATCGTGAAGATACCGAAGTTATACTATACACCTTTTTGTACTTTCAATCATTCTGTAGGTGGACATGAAATTACTGAATCAGTTCAGAGTGAAAAGCGCAGTACGTCTGATCAATGTGAACTGGACAGAGAAAATTTAAGATACCTTTTTTCATTGAAGGTAAAGTTCAGGTTGGGATAACTTTTCAAACATTAAAACGTCTTAAAAATTCGTTTGTTATACTTTATTCTGTCCCTTTAGAATGCCTACAGTGTCATTGTCAACAACCTTAGCTCAACAACACAGGATTTAGGAGATTACTACGACAGAAAGATCCAAGAATTAAAGACGTTCTTGGAACAAATTGCGAACTTTTCTACAGTTAAGGTGTTCCAGAATCGTATAGGAGTAAAATTTCAGAGAATATTTCAAGACGTTATTCAGGATCCACAATTAGGTAAGTGTTTTAATTCATCTAATTGTTGAACATTACCATCTGTAATTTTAAAAAGTGCAATATGCACATTTACTATATAGTCATCACCTTCACAATAAACACCAACTACAATATCCTTAACACCAACAACTACAACAACAACAACTATGAAAGCAGTGGCAGAAGCAGCAATAGTAGCACCAGCAACATCAATTCTGACAATAATAAAAACAACTAAATCATCATATGTTAAGAAGGTATACACAAGAATAGATTAAAAATATATCGTTGGTAAAAATCAAACATTTTCGACTACACAATCACCATCAGATTACCAACGTAAATCATCATATGTTTAAATATAACTAACCTGCAAGCGACAGTCACACTTCGCATTTATTTGAACCAAATTGAAAACTCCAATTTTTGTCAAGAAATAACCAACCAATTTTCGAACCAATAGTCTCACCTAAAAAGTTTTCTCTAATAATACACCGATCCTTCTACTTTTTCTTTAAAAACAACATACTTGGCTATTTTTATCCTTTTTCGTTTATTTAGAGAATTACGACAGCCTTTTGTGCTTTGTAATATGTAACCATAACTCGAGAAAGTTTTTTAGAAGTAAAACACCTGGCAGTGATTATTTCGAAGGAGTGGTGCCGTCCATCATTAAATGTCCACGGTTAAACAAAAAGCCCAAATTGTTCTTCATTCAAGAGATAACTGCAAACAAGAAACTGAAAAAAGGATATCAATGCCCAGATATTGATGGCGGCAACGAGTTCTTACTAGTTCACGAAAAAAGCGGGTTAAGTGATAAAGGTCTTATTCCAGGATTGCTAAAATTATTCCGGGAATTTGCTGACCAAGAGAACATTCTATCAATGCTAGCAAGATGTAGTTATTCCACGATTCACGCACAAGTTCAAAACCTGAGCAAGCCCATCGTTTTCGATAACTGCTATGGTAAACCAAAGCATGTCGAACAGAAGGATATTTGAGATTGATGTGTTCTGACGTCACCTGTTGTGACGTAACATGACATAAATTTAATATCGCAATGTGCATTTCAATATTGAATGTTGTAATATTGTAATGAGCATATGAATATTGAATATTGTAATATTGTAATGCACATACGACTGTTGAATATTGTAATATTGTAATGAGCATATGAATATTGAATATTGTAATATTGTAATGCACGTATGATTGTTGAATATTGTAATATTGTAATGAGCATATGAATATTGAATGTTGTAATATTATAATGAGCATATAATATGAACATATTTCAATATAATATGATTATTATAACGCGTGTATGAACATTATGATATAATGAAATATAAGATATAAATATAATAATGTAAAAATAAGTCATGTTTTTCATCATGCAAGAGGTGTTTTTTAAACTTCCATAAGGAGTTTAGGGCGGCCGCCAAATGAGGTGATTTATCTGGGGAAAATTCCCCTTCTAGCGCTCTAGATATAGCCTGATGTGGGTTCACAGCTTTTTCGGTTCTTGCCATTATCATTCCAAACAACAGACGAATAACCCAGGATGCATTAATTGTGCCTAGGTTTCTAATCAGCTTGAATTTTACTTTTCAATGTAAAAAATATTCAATACGTTTTACTTCAAACCTCCGGCACATGTCATATGGACTCGTGTTTCTTCCCTTTCCTAGGCAATAAAACACATCTTGATGTTCTTGTTGAAAAACATTGAAGTACAAAACCAAGATTTCTTTAGTACAAATAACGGTGGTAAAGTAATTCATGGGAAATTATTGGAAGTGGCTAAATTTGAAGAATTTATTCATTAAACCGATGTATGTATTTCATTTATGACTGAATATTCTTGTCGTATCGTCCACAGGTTGACCAAACATTGGTTCGCCAAGATCCTCACTCAGCTCCGCTATTTTTGATGGGTTGTTGTAGTATGTTACGGCCTGGGCCATCGCATGGGCTCGCTTCTTCGGATTAGCACTCTTAAAGATACCTGAGCCCACGAACACACCATCCACTCCAAGTTGCATGAGCAGAGAAACATCGGCTGGGGTAGCTATGAGAGAAATAATAAGAAATCGCTGAGGATAACTTACACTCGGTTGTTTTTTCAAGTAAAATTTTTTTGTATGACTGAAGTTTATCTTTGTCAATAATGGTTACTGCTCATTACTACACGTGTTTATTATGGCAGTCGTGGTTCTTATCCTTTAGTCACTTTTTTGGTAATTTATACCAATGTTACGACTTATAGCTTCGTTGGTTTGTCAAAATAATCTCTAACCAAGGTACCTCAAGGGTTACATTATCTCACTGGCTATCAGAAGGTCACTGGTTGGATCGGGGTCAAGGGACGTAAATTACCGTTTTCCTTTGTAATATTTCACAATTATACCACGAGCTTGAGTCGTATACGAGCCCATCGCCGAGGCGCCTAGCACCGAGTGGGCTATAAAATCATATACGACGGGAATGAATAGTATAATTGTTTTACTATATAGACAACCACCATATAAAGATTCAACAATTTGAATGACATTCCCCGTTTCTTGCTCATTCACTTAAGCAAAACCGTCCGCCATTTTTTTGTTTTTTTTCATTACCAGTGATATATGAGATCATAGCTTCCTAGTAGCAGAACCAATCAGATTGCAGAATGGCTCATATATGGTCGTTGTCTATATAATAATATGATCAGATGATCATGATAATTAGAATTGCATTAATAATTATAACTTATGACCTCCTAACTTATAGTAAATGACGGATATCAATTTGATATACTAATATCATTCTTTCTACTTACCACTATAATTTTGTAATTATGTACGACATTTTTTCCAGATTTTTCAAAATAGCCCGGTTCTTTGCCGCTGATTCTCGTAAGCTAGTCTATTTGTTTTGGTTGTGACAAATTATATTTTGAATAATTACGAAGACTAAGATTACCGTTTCGAATATAGCTGTCAGTTTCGTTCTAACAGTTTGGTTCTTATAGGCAGAAGTTGAGGAGATGACTATTTCCTACCTAATCCACCTGCAGCGAAGTTAACTACAGGCAGTCTTCCCAACTCAACTGTCTTTTTCAGCAACTGGTAGGACACCTTCAGTTCTTTGGCATAGCTATAAAGCTCGGAGTTGTCCATTGATTGAGCTCGACCAATTTCACTTCGAATCTTTCGAGCATGGAGCACGGCCTCCGCAACATCTCCTGAAATTTCAAAGCACTAATGAATAGTAGTTTCTTTGAAAAATTATAAATAATTATTCTATGAATTTTAAAAGTCACTGACCTGTACCAGCCTCTCCTTTAGTTCTGATCATAGCAGCTCCTTCATCAATTCTTCTTAATGCTTCTCCTAAATTTCGAGCTCCACAGACAAATGGAATCTTGAACGGATGTTTGTCGATGTGATTATGGTGGTCAGCGGGTGTTAGTACTAAATAATAACGCAAAGTTACTTAATCGCACAATCCACAAGTTATTCACACACAGTGCAATTGATCTACAAATGAGCACCAGTTGCAATGCACTGCAATATCATTCAGTGAATTGCAATGAATCGCAGTCGAACGGCACGCCATTAAAAAAAAGGAAATAAACTCCGAAAATAAACATTTTGTTAACAGAAGATTCGAGAAAAAACAAAGAGAAATTGAAAACGGTGATATTTCGACTATTATCTCCCTGGCAAGCGTCCTCGAAACATGTTCAACTTGCAGCTTAAACGGTATTGCTTTTTAGCACATTGTTACGTCTGGATTTTAAGCAACGATTCAAACAGCTTCGTAAGACTTCAAGTCTCCTGTGCCCACAAAAACTCATTTGGCGGGACGCTTGCCAGGAATATAGTAGCCGAAAAAAAATCGAGTACAAAAAAGTACCTTCCGATTCATCGATCATGTCAACTCCAATCTCTTGAAGAATCTGAGCTTCGGCAAAGTGTCCAATACGAGCCTTTGCCATCACTGGGATAGTAACGGCGTTAATGATCTCTTTGATCATCTAGCAAGCAAAAAGATGGTCAGGGTATAAACTATCCAGAGACAAATATTGTGAGGAATTTTGAGGTGGTTTACCTTGGGGTCCGACATTCGAGCAACTCCACCTTGCTTACGAATGTCAGCAGGCACTCTTTCCAAGGCCATCACAGCGCACGCCTGCAAAACAGACAACACAAATCACAATGATAAAAAAGTAGAATGCTGGGTGGCTGAGTTGAGCGGCGTTGTACAAAGTTAAAACTTGCAAAAGGGTTACGGAATTGCCGATACTTCAGAATAGAAAAACCGACATTTCGTCAGACTGAAAAGTAAAGTGATATAACAGCTAGGTGATATTTTTATCGATACAGGAAAAACAATCATCGGCTATTTTAACTACGTTTTTCTATTTTAAAGTTTTTACAGTTTCCCTACCCTTTTGGTTTTTTAGCCTTAACTCCTGCCACGGAGGACTTTTATTATTTTGCTAACGCCAGACGATTTTACTCGTCAACGGGAAAAATGTGCCAGAGAAGGTGTTATACAACATAAATCCCATAATACTATTGAGAAACAGAAACGTTCTCTGACCAGAATTTTTATTTACGAGCTTTCGTCCACCAGTCTGTGGTCTTCAACAGAAAGAAAATGAAAATGAAGAAAAAAAAATAATGGTGGTATTAATAATTACAAAGAAAAATTATTGTTACTATTTCTCAATATTATCATGCCTGAAATGGTTTTACCCTACTCTGGCTTAATGAACAGTAGTTTTGTAAGCCACGTTCAAAACTTTTTAAGCCAAAGTAGCGTAAAACCATGTCTGACTATTCACCTGGCTGTGTTGGGAATTTGTTCACATTATCATGTCTTTACCTGACCTCGCTTCCTCTATATTTTTCCATAAACCACATACTGTAGCAATGATCGCAATGATTTTTTCTGGGTCCAAAAATCGTTCTTGTATTCTCGCAGAACACCAAAAGGGATGGGACACTGCCGGAACTAAGGTGTAGAAAAACTTACGTTTCGAGCGAAGGCCCTTTGTCGGAGTGAAACCTGACGTTCTTGTATTCCTACATTCACTTGTTCAGGGAAAGTGTATAACGCGTAATCCTAACCCTGAAGTTTACTCCTACTTTGACTGGGTGACAAAAAATGTTATTCAAATTCTGATGTGGTATCCTATGAACTGTAACACAAATGTACAAGAGAAAAAACCCCAATACATGAAACCACTTTTCAGCTGCTGACGATCTGACGAATCATTAGATACGTTTGGATTTTCAGGTGAATTTTTTTCAGACTTACACTGTTCTTCAGGGCTTATTTTCTAAGTTTCATTCACTAGTTCTGCAGTAATAGCCCTTCTTTCTACTTCATACCTGTCCAGTGACAACATTGTACATCAACCTGGCTCTCGCATTGATCAAAACCTGACAACTGCACCCTTATTTGCACCAAACAACCCTAAGAAACAACCTAGTATTCATCTGTTTGGTAACAACTTTGACATCTTAATTTTTCACTGAGTTTCATCACCCAGGCAGCCCACCTGCAGTCCTTGTAATAAAGGAAGCCACACTAGGTAAACTACCAAACTTGAAAAATTTCCTCGGAAACTTAATCAATTTAGCATTATGTAACTTCTGATGGCATTCAAAGTAATAACTTACTCCAGCAGCTTCTGCAATTCTTGCCTGTTCTGCATCCACTACATCCATCACAATGCCACCTTTTGCCATCTGAGCCATACCAGCTTTCACTTTGAAGGTTCCTCAAAGAACCAAACATTTAACAAAATAACATTTTGCATTTCTGTATAAGAAATTCAAATGAAATTACTGCGACATAAAGTATAACATATACTATCTTTGGAAGCTTGGTGTGTCTTGTTATGAAACAACATCTATATATTCTGTGTAAGCTCTGATTGGCTAATACACATGTACAGTGAGGAATATCCAAACAAGGAGAATTTCGTGCCAAATATTTACCTAAGTTTGTGTTCTTTGTTTAATCCCTTTTAATTTATAAAAGAAATAGTTAACAATTTTTCTGTGTTTAGACACTGTAATCCAAAATATACAAGGTCTGCAATCCATAAAATTTTTACAAACATGGTTTGATACCTGTCTGGTGAAGCACATCTGACTTGATGTGGGAACTCTTAATGCCATTCAAGGATAGGTTTGTGACATCTGGAGGGATATCTTTAAATCCAAACAAATATTAATTGTTTTAAAAGAAGGTTATCGAATGATAAAAAAGTCAGATACATGTAGTAAATTGTCTGATTTTTGACGAAAAACTACTGGGTCAAACCTCGTTCCGATTCAGAAAACAAAAAATAATTAAAACCTATTACACAATCTATTTTTAGATACTAAAAAAAAAGAAAAGGCAAACAGTTAAATATAAGCAAATATGTTGACTGGGGAGATGTTCTTTGATCAAAGTAACAAAGTCTTCCAAGATGTGAATCTCCTTGACGTTCGATGAAGTCTATTGTATGCTACTGCTCCAGAACAACATAAATACATTAATTACTTTAACCTTCCTCTTATGTGTATGCCTGTATCTTTAAGTGTACCGGTATGTCCAAAGCAGACTATATTTTATACAGGGGCACAACCAAGGAAGTGGCAGTAAGTGTAATTGCCCTCCTATTTCCAGGAAAAATGTTTTAGCTGAATCGAATGTTGCAGTTCCCCTTAAAAATAAGTCAGTATTACAATTTACAGTGGGGAAACCCAACTTTGAGGAAGGCAAATAAAGAGCACCTGGGAAGATGTGATATGTGGTTTCATAAGAGAATGGAAGAGATAAGCTGGACAGAGAAAATGAGTAACAAAGATGTATGAAAAAGCAGTGAGAGAAACAGTAGGAGTGGATAGGATGTTGCTTGAGACTACTCAGAGGTATGATGGGTTGTCAGGGATATTATGTAGGGAAGAATGGAAGGGAATACATGCATCGTGTGGCCGAAAGGGGGTGATGAGGCTGGATAAACTCAAGGAAGGAAATACATACCAAAAATTAAAGATAAAAGCACAAGATAGAAAAATATAAAGAGGACACTTAGTACAGTGTAGTGAAGACCTTCTTGTGGGAAGTTAAATGCTCTAATTGACTAAGAAACACGGAAATGCATGGGATATAAAAAAGATATGACCATTGTTCATTTGGTTTCTTGCGCATTAAAGCAAATCCTATGGCCAAGCCTGGTTGTTGTTGTTCTCTAAAGAGAAGCATTAATTTCTTCAGACTGGCTGAAAACAATATAAAAATAGAATGCTACATAGGCAATGTTAAACAAGGTATACAAGACACAAGGGTAGGGAAATTGCCAACAAGTAAAGTTCATACAGATTATTGTACTAACCAGTTAGTACATGTATGTCCCAGTATGGACATACTGGGCACATATGGACATACTAACAACTCTGTTAGTATAATCATCCCTTTGAAGGTCAACCTGGACATACAGGCCAAAAGTTCAGACAATAAGCTGAAACATGGTGTAGCTACAGTTTTTATCAATTTAATAAAATGTTATTAGTAAAATAAATCTGTATTTAAGGTGACAGACCTCTATTTTCAGATCTGTATTCTTTTGTTCTTAGTTTGTTTTTGCTTTGTTCTCTTGTTTGTCCTTTTGTCCTTATATCAGACACTGTGTGTTAAAAGGTTAAATATTTCCAAGGAAAACCTGCCTTTAGCAACTCCCACTCCCATCCCCTTTTCAGGTCAGGTATGGTTCTTTACTGATGTACATGTACTTGTTAGCTATTAGAGGATTAGGACATCCGAATTTTCCGAGAATGAAGGCTTAACACAGCTGCTTCATCAGCAAGAAACGACATGAAACTATGAAAATAAACATGTTTCCTCACTTTTTTTTAATACTGATCAAAGATGGTCAAAGCGGCTATTGAGAATTTCGGACGTAGAAAAGCTTGTTGACTCTCCCTTCGTTTCGGGGAAGAAAGGGGAAAGAGGAACTTGACATTGTAATCGTTAGAGAGGTCAAGCCCCGCACACAACTATTTGAAGAATTTTATATGTCTGGCAGAAACTTGCTGACAACAAAAATATTAAGCTATCATATAAAGTGATGTAATGGCCCAATGATGCAATAGGTCACGCAAACTTTATGTCTTCGCGACAACAGTGGTAAAATATGTTTGGCGTTTGAGTCATTTTTTCATGCACTGGCGACCTGGAACCAGAACCTTGTCTTCCATAAATAAATAAATAACCATTATTTAACACTTACGGTTTTCTACGGGCAATGGAATTGCGCTTGACATGATTAATTTTGAATAAATCTAGAGAGCTTGAAGTTGACGTTAGTGTCACGTCGAACCATGAATAGATTTGTCGATGAATGATAATGTGTTCCACTGCACGTGAAACAAGGTGACTGTTGGAGGGAGGGGTACTATGAGACACCTTACATTGCTGAACAAAATATTAAAAAACGACTATTTTTTGCTGAAAATATGAATAATATCCTATTCTATTTTTAACAGCTGTAATAAAACGACATATTTAACATTCAAATGCACGTTACCCCTGCTCTTTACATTTGTACCTGAGTACAAATTTGCCCAGGTAACTCCCCCTATTTTTTGGAAAATTGTATATTTATTACAAGCAGTTATCCCTGGCCAGGACTGCGGTTAGTTTAGTATGTGTGAACCAAAGAAATTGTTCATTGGAATACTAGCAATCCAAGGAGGTTTCAACGAACACAAGATAGCTCTGTTGAAGTGTTTAAAAACAAACACTGACGCTTTCGCGAGTATAGACCTCGAGATCGTCAAAGTCACCCAACCTTGTGATTTAGCGAAACTTGATGGTTTGATTATTCCTGGAGGTGAAAGTACTACCATTGGTAAATTTCTTGACCAGAACATGATACAGAAACTAAATGAATGGGCGAAAAATGACAGTCATGTCCTGTTTGGAACTTGTGCTGGACTCATTTTGCTTTCCAAGAATCTAGAAGGCCAGACAAGCTGGCAAACTAAGGTAAATGTAAGGGGATGTTACAGTATTTCTTCAAACTTTTAGGACCTTTGAGCACTAAATATTGATTTTCAGTCATATGTAGAGTAAAGAATTATATTATTTGACACGTAACTACTCCAAGATAACACTATTGATCAGAGTTGATTAGTGTACATGCAACTTAGGTTGACTGCCAATCCCATATTAAACCATATATTACTGTAATAAGGGTAATATTAGCTACTAATGTTACCACTATTATTGGGTTAATGCTCAACAGTAAAAACAAATAGATTTTTGTAAAACCATACATTTGTACTTGGCAATAACTTGAGAAATCAACAGATCCCAGTTTTTCTGAAGAAATTTGTTTACATTTGGATTAGGATTAGAATCTGTCATTAGGATTAAAAATTGTAATTAGGGGAATGATCAGGTTTGGGGCTGCATGCTGGCATATGTTGGTGACTGAAATTTTCCATGACCTGTGGTCTGGGACCTCACGAGTTATCATCCAGCATTACTGGTGCTGAATGGAGTGGTTTGTTGGTAGGAAAAATACCTTAGTATACCATGCTTCAGTATAATGTATGATTTAATCCACAACTACATATTACCTTCCCTCAAACTGCTTCTAGTTGGATTTGGGCAAATCTGAGACATTTAAATGTTAAACCCTGTATGGTGCTATTGTATATACATGTATTAGCATTTTGAAGACGTATAAGCCTAAAGATCTTGCCAGATTTTTCTCAGTGGATTTCTAATAGTCGTTAATGAAAAACTTTGGCAGCTTTGGTTGTACTCAGGTCCATGTTAAAGCTCTTTGGATACATTCCCAGGTCCCATTTTGTTGATATATTTAAAATCTTCCCACATATCACAGCTATTATTTTTAAAAAACATTTACATTTTCCCAGCAAAATATTCACAGTTATGTTTTTGACATCTAAGCAGCTAGTTATCTATACCTTGCATACCACACATTCCACTCATCAATGGTCAAATTTCTATGTAATTTCCAGTAATTTAATTGTTGATTTCCAAGTAAATATACATATAGAAAAAGTGTAGATGTATACTATCAGATGTGGCTGACAAGAAACTTCCAACATATTTCTAGCTGGGCTTCCTGGATGTGACCACCAGCAGGAATTTCTTTGGAAGACAATTGAACAGCTTTGAAAGTTGTGTTACAGTTAAAGAGAAATCAGTATTTAATGACAGTGTTAGTAACCCAGAGGTCTGTAATGGAGTTTTCATTCGAGCTCCAGCTGTTTTGTCTGTGAATGGAGCACAGGTTAAAATATTGGCAACTGTGCAGGCTCCTGGTCAGGATAAAGAAGTGATTGTTGGGGTACAAGATGGTAACTGTATTGGTCTAGCTTTTCATCCAGAGCTTACTGAAGATGAAAGATGGCATGCTTACTTCTTAAAGTTAGTCATTGGAAAAAAGTTGGAGTCATGAAGTTCAAAAGTAAGCATGTCATTCACTGCTGCCCATATTTATTATTTTAGGTACGTTTTTTACACATTCCAAGTTGCATTTAATAATAAAGGTAAATATATACAAATATTGCAAAAGCTTTTCTTATGTAGGAGTAAGTCTACAAAACCAAGACAAGGTTTCCTAAAACAATGATGGTTGAAAATTTTCCAAAACTTTATTTCTGAAATAAAGTTTTTCTGATTAAAGCATTATCCTATTTTGTGAAACAGGTTTCACGAACTTTTGAGCTACTGACCCTTTGTTTTGGAAACTTGTTTCATTGCATGCTGCTGGTTTTTAAATGCTACAATTAAGTTCTTTAGTTAGGACACCTCACTACAAATAATTTACCTAACAAATTTATTTTAAAATTTAGATTTAAGGTAATCTAATAATTTCAAATTTACGTATTTATCATTCTATATTTATTATAAATAGAGTAATGTTTAACTGCAACATCTTGTACAATAAAACTTGCATACAATGGCTGCCAAATTGGGTGATACATAATTACATGTTATGTAGTAATATTTCAATCAAATGTTTAGAACTTGTCTTCCAGTTGTATTCTTGGGGATGGATAAAGCACCATGTTGATAGCCCTGAAAATGTTTAAGATGTCTTGTTGAATGTCTTGCTGAAAATTACAAACTAAGATTCCTTTGTATCTGTAAGAATGGATCATTCCATCAAACATCCACACTTTGCCCAAAGAAGAAATAAAATATAGGTCCTCCCACCCTTTTCAGACATCCCAGAACAACTGAAGTAAATCAGAGGTCATTTTTACTCCCCTCCCCTTTGGACAGCACAAGTTTCCTTTGCCAGGGGGCAATCTGGATCTTTTCTGGAATGACCAGATAAACTCTGAAAGGCCAACATAATGGTGATAGGTAATGGTGCATTTACACTCATATTAGCATTTGAAAATTTACTTGGGCTTATACCAAATGAAACAGAGATGTAGAACTTCACTTAGCAGTCAAAGACACTATTCACACCACAGTCTCCCTCAGCCACATCAAATCATCAAGTAAATATTTGCATTGAAAGGTGAGACCAGTTGATATGTCATAAATGTGGTTTGCGTTTTCTTAAATTATAAGACAGTAGCTTTCCCCAGACAGCATTATAAGGATGACAGTATTGTGTTTCTTCGTTGTGGCAATTGACCAGCAATCTCCCTTCATTTGCCCATTTAAATATTGATCCTTCAAGATTGTACACCTCATAAGAGAGATCAGAGCCCTCTGTTTCTTTCATTCTTTTAAGTTCATGGTAGATTTTCTGAGCCATATTTGAAGATCGGTATCCTAGTGAACAATAGGCCACAATCTTTACACATCCATCAATACTTTTGTCTAAAAAATAAGAAAACATTCCAAAAACATAATGCTGCTGTACTTTTACAATAATATATATATATGTCATAAATAATATGTGTGCATCTAAACTTTGTAAACTAGTTTGAAATATTATTAAATAACCTGACTAACTCAAATTTGAACCATACAAAAGGCTGAAGAGATCAAACAATGACCAGTGCTCTCTTCAATCTCTTAAACATGCGAAAAGACGACTAAAATGAATGCTTCCCCTAGGGGGTGGAGGATGTTCTCTTGAACTGATCCAACATATTTCGTATCTCTCTGGGTTACAGCTGAACATTAAATAAATTTATTTCAAATTACCCTTCAAGGTATCGTAAATGTTCGTAACCACTTGAGTGATTGGTTCGTCTGGCTTGACTGATATAGCTCCATGTAGATGACTTACTTGATATTCCTCAGTCTCTCGAACATCCTACAGAAATCGATTCACGACAATCGTTATACCGCTTATTGGAAATGATTTTCAAATTTTGTTTTGAAATCGACTAAAGTGCACTGAATGTTAGATTCTTACCAAGAGAACTAAATTGCGAGACTCGTCTCCTGTCATCCAGCTTTCTAGTACTTCGGTGTCCAGCTGCTTAACTCTTGGATATGTATTTCTTATCGCGAGGAGGGTAAGATGCATCATAAATGAGATTTCGTTTGTTTTTTGGTCACTGGCAGTGGCCATCTTGGACTTACGACCAGCTCCATATACAGTATATGGAGAGAGAACTTCCCGCCCTCAGATGAAGCCAAACATGGCGGACATGGACGTGAAATATTTAATTTTGTAGGTCAGTTTCAGTTCCCTACGCGGTTTTGCACGTGTTTGCTCATTGCGTCCATCTCTTTAAAAGACAGAAATGAATATTTCAATTTGAAAGGTTTTTCAAAAAGTGTCAGAGCGTTTTACATTATAGTATAATTTTCATGAGAATGAATAGCAAAACTAACGACAAATCTTGTAAAAGAGTCCCGAAAAATCACTTGATTTCACTTTCTGTTTTTACCGGTTGCAGACGCAGACCTGCCAACACCTGTACAAAACCTGGAGATGGACTAAAAAGAACCTGGAGATTTGACCAGAAAACAGGATATTTAACACAATGTCTGATTTCGTGATCAAGTCTATAAATATAGATGATATTTAACTGCAACTACTAGTACAGTAATTACTACACCCACCTTTCGCTGAAGCAATTTTGAAGCAATTTTGATCAACCTGCGGAACGCCATGGACTCAGAAAAACTCTGACCTCCAGACGGGACTCGAACCCATAACCTTCTGAATGCTAGCGAGACGCTCCAACCACCGAGTCACTAGACCTCATATGGCTGAGCAAGGTTACTTTCGGTATTTAAACCTGGGACGAGCCAGTCGGCAATGACTTGCTGGACTGCAAGCCGCCAGACGTCGGTAACCTTCAGTTAGATGTTAATTTGAATTTTCAGTTTGCAGTTTGATACTAAATTCAAATTAACATCTGACTGAAGATTACCGACGTCTGGCGGCTTGCAGTCCAGACAGTCATTGCCGACTGGTTCGTCCCAGGTTTAAATACCGAAAGTAATCTTGCTCTGCCATCTGAGTTCTGGTGGATCGGTGGTTGGAGCGCCTGGCTAGCATTCAGAAGGTTGCGGGTTCGACTGTCGTCTGGAGCTCAGAGTTTTTCTCAGTCCATGGCGTTCCACAGTTTGATCAACAAAAATTTCCTAAGACTTTAATAGTATCAAACTGCAAACTGAAAATTCAATTTTGATTTTTGATAAATAGCAATCTCGTACCCAGACTCCACGCGCAGTGCAAGGGAAGACGCGCTGCGATCGGTGATCCCGAAATCGCAATTTTTTGGACGCAAACGAACTTTTAAAAGCTTCGTTTAACCACAGATCATTTTTCTTTCTTTTCTGGAAAAACCAGGAGATTTCAGATCTTTGTCGGGAGACCGTGAGAAAAGGTAAAAAACCGGGAGAGTTGGCAAGTCTGCCGTTGTTTACCATTTTCAGACGGCTTAGCATACTTGCAAGCCATACAGCATCCCTGAATCTTTTTAAATACTCGGTCTTGAAAAATTCTTCTGGCATTATTTCTGTTGAACTAATTTTCCGTAGTTGTGAATGTTTCGAAGCTGAACCAAACATAAAGGACTGGAACTGACGTAGAAGACCGCGCAGGGGCCCGAGTTTGACGTACAAAATTGGCTCACACCCTGCGAAGAATGGGAACGAAAGTACGAATTTCTTAAATTAAAAGTGAAAAAACAGAAGTGCAACCAGAGTGCATTTTACCATCAGCTGGGCTGGCGGAGCTGCAAGGAAAATCTGTTATTCCTTTTAGCTGTCAAGGGCCCAAAATTTAAAACCAATTAAAGCAAGATCCATCAAAAAATTAGCATTTTTAGAAACTGTTTATTTGATCAATTTATTGAAAATTTTCTTCAACTGTTTTTAAAAATTGGAAGCAACCCGATAAATATTTGACAAAGATTAATATTTTCTTTTATTTTCCGGGATAAGCATGCCCCAGAAATAACTGACAGGATGACAATATTGGGTCTCTTCATCTTTAGAGTCCACCAGCGGTTTTCCTTCGTTAGTCCACTTGAATATTGCACCCTCAAGGTTGTAGACCTTCATGGGGTTCTTTGTCAGGGGACCTTGAACTTTTTTTGCCCTTTCAAATTCGTCATTGATTCTCTGAGCCATGATTGAAGCACGCATGCCGACTGCACAGTATGTGACGACATCTACGTGGTCTTTAAATCCTAAAACAAGACATTGAGAATTAAAAATGAAAAATGCAGAGAACGAAAAAAATAATTAAACAACAGAAATTAAGGGGAATTTTAGCCAGGTTTCGACAGGTAAACAGAAGTAGAAGTAGTTTGACGTGTCGGAAGCAAAAGGTGTAACATCGCCTGTTATCGGTCACAAAATAAGAATGGACCATTTTGTCAATTCTCCCGGATAGTCGGCTACTCAGAATATGAAGCTCAAGTTCGATGGTCCAAAAGCAAATCACGGACAACTGTCTTCTCTCGCCAGGATTAGTTGGAGGCGAGCTGCCGTCCAGAACTGACTGCATCAATCAAGATCTTACAATGACAATAAAGCGCAGTCGAGATGAAATTGAAAAACTTAGTGTGAAAGGCTTGTCCACACTGGAGCCGTAATACGACGCCGTAATCGTACGCCGTAACACTTGAAAATTAGCTCCATATTATTTTAACGATGTCGTTTACATTGGACGCCCGAACATTGCGTTCAGTTTGAACGATATCATTAAATAATATGGTGCTAATTTCCACGCATCACAGCCTACGGTTACGGCGTTGCATTTCGCTTCCAGTTTGTGGCCGCTGCCCCCACTGCCCCCGTGGCTCCGGCGTCCCTGCCGAGGACTTTCCCCTTGACGAGTAAAATCGTCTGGCGTCAGTCAGAGTAAAATACTAAAGTCTCCATAGGTCACTGAGGACCTATACCGGAAAGAGTTAATAGCTCCAGGATGATAACTGAGTGTTCATTCAACTGACACTCTGAGAATGTCAGTCGTGTACACTGAAGAAACTTCTGAGAAACAAACACTCTTTGACGCAGAAGAACAACAAACATCTCATCATTCAAGACCGAATATACGAAAGAAAATAAGCGTCGGCTAATATAGGCCACGACAATGCAGTCATACGAGTAGTGTTCGCAACTTAAATAAGCCACGGCTTATTTTAGTAGAAAATAACTTCACACTGGAGCCATTATATTGACCTTTGCAGGTATTTTAGCCACGGCTAATGTAAGTCTGGGGCTTATTTCCTTTCTTATAAACGGCTCTAATATTACCATTACAAAGGCTCGGACATAGAAACATGAGTTACATAACTGAGATTTCAGATTTCAAGTGATTAAACGAACCTTCGGCTTTCTTCCTTATTTTTGCAATCACTTCATGAGGTGGTGCTTCAGGGTTAATCAATACGGCTTCCGCCAGGTGACTAACCTTGTATTCTTCATCTTCACGAACATCCTACACGAACAAAATTGAGGTACTCAGCTCACGACACAAGGCTCAACATGTGCTGATCAACATTTTTTGCCAACACTTGTTAAACAATTTTGATCGAAATTGATACAGGTTCTGTTCTGTTCATCAAATTTCCAGATCTTGTAACCACAAATGCTGCATTGTGTGTCATTGGCATTGCACTACATTGGTTGTTACTTTATTTCAGTGTGCAATTAAGGAACTGAAAACAAGAGAATCTATTGGTATTACTAGTAAAACTAAATTGTCTTTTTCTTCGTCTTTCATCCATCTGTCAAGAGTGTCTGTGTCTAGTTGCTCAACTTTTGGAAAAACTTGGCGAACAGCATTAAATACAACACGCAACATGAAGGGACTTCTGGACACCGCCATTCTGTGATTGAACGGTGCAGTTATTCAGGCAGATAATATATGCTACTCACTCTCTTGCTGTTTATTCATCGCTGCAATAGCACAATGTTGGGGGGTTTGGCTTGTAAGTGATTAGCAGGGACCTCGGAGTGTTTTTCAAATTGGGTAGGGATATTGTTGAGGTGGCTACTGGTATGAGGAATATGATTGTAAACCTATCCATATTAACGTTGACAGATTGTTTTTGCGGACCCTTCTATCGATTTCACCGATTTTGCGGACCCTTTTATCATTTCGACTTTTATTTCTTTTATATTTCTTCCAGGAAATAGAAGTGCTATAATTGCCAAGACTGGATCACGGCGATTTCAAGTTCCCCTGGGACAAAAAGATCGTCTAAAACACCTTGGAATGTGAAACAAAGGCGTTAGTTTCAGATAAATTCAGGTTTTTGACTCATGAAAATTACGGGTATGAAAGCATATTTTCATCCCAGAAATATTCAGGTTTTAGAAAAAAATTAGACGTATGGTGGAGTCATACGCAAATTTGATAATTTTTGATGTCATTTTTACAAATTGAGGAATATCTTTCTGGCACTATTGCCTCCTCATTTCGTGAATTTTATTTAGTATATGTTGAGTATATTAGATCTTCAGGCATCCAGTTAGTCTGTCATGAAAAATCTTACCTCGTATACCAAGGTTGCATAAACGTTAATACAGCATTATACGAAAAATGACGACAAAGTTGGTCTCGATTTAATTTGTCCTGATGCAGAGCAAAGAAATTCAGTAACGCAACGTTTCAGTTCACACTCGAACCATCGTCAGTTTTGATTAAGAAAAATGCAGCATAAAAACCGAAGGGTATTTCTTTGTTTTGTATCTTGACAAATGTAATTCTTGTGATCGTTCATCCAATGTTAAAGTTTCGGTAACTTTCGGGGCACATTCAGGTTGTTTGAGAAACGTGTTTTAAAGTTTGTTAATCTATCAAACGTTCAAATCGCTCCACAGCGAACGATGGTGATTTTATTAAGGTATTTTTAAGGCGAATCACCAACATCGACGTTCACCGATCTGTAAAATCATCAATTTGACTTCATTTTCAGTCGTAAGATTGGCTAGCTACCTCACAACCAAAGACAGTTTCCCAGATAGTTTGTTAGGGAACTTCTTGATTGAAATTTTTTGGAACCTTTTTAAAGACAAAAGAAGTGAATAAATTTTTTTTGTACCCCACAACCCGATCCTGATTATAGCTTAGTGACCCTTTGGTGTCAAAAAACAAGTACGGGTTGTGCGACATTTTACATCGGGTGATAACTACCCACCAAAACGTGCTGTAATATGATACTTCTTCTGTTGCTGGAAACACTCTGCACTAGACTTATAATTGTTTGAAAGATAGAAATGCCTATAATTGAATGAAGTACAGCATGTAAAAAATAAACGGCAGGAAGTTCATCTTAAACAGATGTGATTCCAGTATGTTTGACACGACTCGTTTATTCATTTACACATAAACACATACCTCAAATCTATACACTGTAAAGGGCAATAACACTGACACAATGTTTTTTAATTCTTTGAATTGTCTGACTTTTGCCGCACGGTTTAAGATCTTCAAATCTTTCAACATTAAAAAAATTATCTAAATAAACTGCCTGGCACGGTATACAACGCAGATAGAAATATATCCTTACTTTCTGTTACAACTGTAACTCACTATCGTGCTAAGAAGTGTCACGACTTTTGTCCTTTGTTAACAAGAGGCACATAACGTACGCCCATCAATCGTTTACGAACTATTGTTCCATCGTCTTTTTTGTCAATTTGTTCCAAATACTGCTCTCCATATTCAGGTCCTACTGGAACAAAAAGACGTCCTCCAGGTTTCAGTTGATCCACAAGAGCTTGAGGAACCTTTGCTGCGGCAGCTCCCACGTGAATGGCATCAAATGGAGCTTCTATCACATCAAAAGAAGAAAAACCATAAGGAAATTTTCCCCTTAAGAATGGGAGTAGGTATTACAAAAATTACAGGTACGTGATAGGTGATTGGGTACAGTAATATATTCACTATTGTCACTATAGTTGTTTGACCAAGTGAAGAAGTTTTTACAAGACTTACGGCTGAACAGCAACGTAATATTATCGACATGGTTGAACAACATTTTTGACAATATTGCATGTGGGCAAAAAAGAAAGGTGTTGAAATCTCCCAAATGAAAATACATGCTATTTCAAACTACCATACACTGGCTTTTACTCAAAAATAACACAGTGCAAACTCAAGTCACTTATACAACGGTTATGTATCAACTTAGAGATCGCACTTGTTTTTCATGATTCAAAATTAAG
The DNA here is from genome assembly GCA_036872915.1 of Nanipora kamurai. Taxonomy (NCBI): domain Eukaryota; kingdom Metazoa; phylum Cnidaria; class Anthozoa; order Scleralcyonacea; family Helioporidae; genus Nanipora; species Nanipora kamurai. The sequence goes on along the minus strand of JBAHVQ010000417.1, from coordinate 340,259 downwards.
AATCTTTTCAGTTTTAAAGACCCAATTCCTGGAGAGCTTAAATCTTATGTGGTATATCAGTTTACTTGTGCAGGATGTAATTCCCATTAAATTGACCAACCACTCATCATCTCAAAACTCAGATTAATGAGCACACACAAACTGACAAACATTCACACATATTAAAAAAAAACACCTTCAAAAATGCTTTGCTTGCAAACGTCAGTATAACTCCTTATGTTTTAAAATCATGGACTCCAATAAATCTGTCCTTTCTTTTAAACTCAAAGAAGTGCAACATATTAAGAAACTCAAACCTGAACTTAATGTTCAAGTCCATCATCATAACACCATGTTTAGCTTATAATTCTAATAGACATATATATTTTTTTTCTTTCCATTACTTTTCCTAACTGTTCTTGTCCACCACACTATCATTAACAATTCTACTTCTTCTTTCAATGCCTACCACCTCCAGTAACTAGTTGCACCTTTGTAACTTAATTAATCATTCTGACACACATGTGTGAGAATTTTTATTAGATGAGTCATGTACTTGTAATGTTTATCAGGTCACAGGCAGGTAAATATTGCTTGTAAATAACCTGTTATCATTTGCACTGAAGATGGCACAAGTTTTGCCGAAACATGTATGTAATAAAGAAATTTTTCGTTTATATGAAGTCTATATTAGCACTTGTGCTTTTATGATCTTATGGAGAAATTAAAATTTAAATGTACCAAGGAGAGTAATCTTACCAGATGGACAGCCATCCCAACCATCTCCAACCACGAGTTTCACTCTTCCTTCATCCAATAGATACTTGTCCTTCTTTTGGATATTTTCCTTTGATAAATCAACCAAGCCCTTAATATGATCAATTCCAACAACTTTGCCAGTTTTACCAACCATTTGTGCCATGCAAGCACAAAGGTAACCACTTCCTAGCAAGGAATACAAGCACTTGAACATTTACAATCATATTGGGCCACTACTCTGGCTAGGGTTATGCATCAGATATAATTTAAATCCTTGAAAGCTAATGGTTTACTTTTGGAGGAGCTGTGTGAGTATATGAGCAAAATTATGGTGTCTGGTAGCATCTGGTACATAGAAATAACTAGTATAAAGTTTTACAAGGCACTGAGGAAGACTTCACCAATGGAAGTCACAACCATTAGGCAAGTGGCAACTCAACTAATGACAGAGACTACCCCATGATCCTGCAAGCAGCTGGTGCAAAGGAGACTCTAATATGTCGTCATGTCCAACAACAATAGCCAGGTTTCCTTATTATGACAGCTCAGCACTAATAACAATACCAAAGATTGTACTTCGGTCAAAAAAAAAGAAAACAAGATACCATAGTTCCAAGCAAAAGCCCTTCATTCCTTGATCAGAATAAAATTTGAGGTGGAAGCACTTACCCGAGCCTACATCCAAAACTTTGCTTCCTTCCTTCATGTTGTTTTTAAGAATTTCGAGTGCATGAGCGTGCATGTGTGGAGCACTGATTGTAACTCCAAACCCTATGCCTTGTGGAGAGTCCATGTACGGAGACCTTGAACAGTAATTTCCACGATCCACTCGTCTCATTGCTTGCTCAACTTCCGTACTTTTTATGATACCGTAACCTTTTAACTGGCTGATTAGATCCTCGTTGTCTTTGCCATGAGATCGCCACTCCATGCCAACTGGTCCAACTGTCGATTCGTATTTCTGTTTTTCTCCACTGATGCTCTGTGCTCCCTCGTCACTGCCTTCACAGCTGCTATCTTTGGAATAACAAAGTTCACTAGCTTTAGATAACTGTACGAGAACGGGGAAAAATCGAACAGCTGACAATAAAATTGGGAAGGTAGACGATAAACTTCTCATGCTGTTGATCATGTAGCACTGAAATCCCCTTGCCGTAAGATGTCGGTTTACTTTCGGGGAACTATCGGAAATGTGAGGTGTTGGAAGAAAACCATGTTTAGTTGTTGCTTGGTGCTGTATATTTCTCAGAGCTGTACTCGCAGACGTCTCATTAACAACATAGCGAGGTATAATTTTAACAGAGCAAAACAATATACTGTCAAAGCAACTGATTCAAGCTCATGGCTTCCCGCGTTTCAACGATCTAAGTCTGGTTCTTTCTATCAAGAGCCACCAACTTTGGGTAACCAATTCTTGGAAGATTTCTTTCTTCAGTCCTATCTAAAGAGGGTCTTACCACGAGAGGTAAAAATACCTAATAGTTAGCTCCTTTTATTGGACCTTCTCAAAACAAGTACCACAAGGAATCTTTGGGAAGTCAGTTACTCTGTTTTAATTTGTAATGATTCTCTAAATCTACTCCTTTTCATCTCCACTCCATAGATATCTTCAGCTATCCACAATGCATGGCACTTCTCTCTTCAGCCTATCCATCATTACTACAGTCACCATTGCTATCACCACATCCCTACCATTACCATTATCACCTTTACTTTTACCTAACCATTGCCATTCTCTTACCACCTTTATATCTCTTCCACTATCCCATAACCTCTGTTGACATCACCATCTTAACACTCATTACTACTACTACCATCAATATCACTTCTACCACCATGAATATCACTATCACTGCCACCTTTACCAACACCATCTTTATCACTACTATCACCATTACTACCATTACCACTATCAAC
>JBAHVQ010000417.1:321624-335680 GCA_036872915.1 Nanipora kamurai | reverse complement strand
CTTTCTTTCTTTCCTTCCTTCCTTCCTTCCTTCCTTCCTTCCTTCCTTCCTTCCTTCCTTCCTTCCTTCCTTCCTTCTTGCCATCCCTCCTTCTTTCTTCTTCTTATGTGTTTTCTTTATTGCTTTCCAATCTTATTTTCCAACCCATTTCCTTCTGCGTCTAACTCATCGCCCCCCTGGCTGCCAAAATTATGGTCTTCCTTCCATTCTTTTTTACTTGACATCTACTCCTTGCCTTTGTTCACGTGCTTCCTCTTCTTCTCTACCTTCACCTTTTTCCACCACTAATGTTCATGTGTTTGCACTCTTTATACACTTTGATTTCCACTCATTTTATTTCTTTCCAAACATCCCTCGACGCTCTCCCTCCCTATCTATGAACAGGGGCGGACTGTCCATGTGGAGCACCGGGAGAATTCCCGGTGGGCCATACGATCTGAATGGCACACAAGTCAAGGAGTTGAGTTGTCAAGCCCAGGAGCCAAGTTACGGACATTTTGTTTCGGAAAATACTTTTGATATAGTTGTATTATTGGATAACTATATTGAGACTCCAAATTTCAAAACTTTCCGTTGGAACATGTCGGCGGATCCCCGAAATGCGTCTCTCCCCTTCCAACAATACCGATAGTGGGCCGCTCTCATGACACTTCCCAGTGAAAATTTCGAGCCCAGTCCACCCCCGTCTGTAAACGCTTCTTTCTATTAACCATTCATCCTTCTCTCACTCTTTCATCCTCCTTTTCAAACAAGTGCACTCTCCGACAATGTCATTCACTTACTGGAACACTGTTCTTTAATACAAGCTCTAGTTTCTGTTGACGGTCCATTGCAATACGATCCTGGTCTGCATATTCTAGTTCTTCTTCGATAACCAACACCGCAGGACACACTACAAGGACCATAAGATGACCAAGCTTCGTATCCGTTTGTCACATCATTTCCACTGGTGCTTAACGGCGTTCCAGTGGGAAAATGTCCAACAGGGTTTGCCTGAATTCGCTTATCGAGTAGAAAGTCTAGGTTATTTATTTGTTTTTGCAATGGCGCATGATCACCTGTATTGTCGTGTCTGAGGAATGTATTCAACGTGGAATACGCATTTGGGGTAAATTTACTTAACCTGTTCTGGATCGGTTTATTTAGTGTCGCAACCGCAGATGCAGGGACCTCCGTAAAGACATCGGTCTTAACGTTGTTTGTTAGTCGGAGTTTCTCGTTAGACATCTGGGGAGGATTGTTCACCCCAATTTCGTATGCCGTGACTGCTGAGTTTGTAGTATGAGGCTTTCCCATTTCAGTGTTTAGTGAAGAAGTGGTTGTTCCAAGTTGTGAAACTGTTTCCACAGGTTTCGGTGTATCACCGCTTGTTGCCGGAGGCTTCGGTAAATAGTTGATAAGTGCCGGAGGTTGCGGTACAGCATTAGTCGCTTCTGTAGCATTTACTCCCAACTTTAATGCCGGTTTTGCTGCTTCACCAATAGGAGCTTTTGGTGTTTCTACTGGATTTGTCAATCGGTTCTTAGCTGACGTCATTTCCGTTGCTTGTGAATCTGTTCAAAAAGTTATGGTTTCTGTAAGTTAGAGGCTGTTTATATGGGAAGCGGGACGTTAATTGGGATCTGGCCGTGCATGTATTTCTCTATTATTTATCATGTTGGATTTATACGGAAAGAGAGTTTGCCGGGACGTTTTTCGTCCCGTCCCGGTAAACCAGACAATTTTTACCATGTAAACACTTCGTCCTGCTTTGCCGGGATGATATTATGCTGACTTTGCAAGAGTACACCCTCTGTCAATAGCAAAGATGGCTTCCATACTGAAGAGAACTCAGTAGCACTCCTAGTGGAAGTGATTCCCACGAATAATGATAAAAATGCCAAAGAAATCGTTCATATACTCAGATGAAATGATAGGTAATTTAATTACATATCTGTAGGAATCAAAGATCGATTGTGAATACACAAACAATGATTTCGAGGCAGATAAACGAAATGAAAAGTGAAACGTCCCCAGGGATCCTACATGATATGGTCCCGGATGGAAAAATTTTCATGTAAACCCGGGATGAAAAACGTCCCGTCCCGCCTCCATATAAACAGCCTCTTACTGGTTTAACGGAATTCTTGAAGCTCATGTGACCTTAATGTTACGCAAGAGAAGGGCAGACTAAGCACCTGTCCTCCCTTAACCTCTCCAAAAGAAAATCGCCAGTCAACGTATTTGCGTGAGCGATTTTTCTTAAGCTAATAGTTATTTTGATCAGAGAAGGGTCAGTGAGACCCAAATATCACTATTTTTCACCGTGGGGTGTAAAATTTACAGATGAGTAAACTCAGAATATTTTAGAATGATATCAATGGAGTCATCTATGGATTGCCGACCTTATCTTTTCACTATTTCTCTTGTATTCAAAAATATGTTCAGCTGTGGGTCTTAAAGCACAGTCTAGTTTCCCGCGCTTTTCTCAGCTTTGACTAGTGCCTACGAATGAGTATGATGGTTCACAACGGTGTTCCCTTTAGTGTGTAAATGTTTGAATCCGTTCTATTAAATTAGACTACACCAACGTCTGGAGCATGAATCTCTTGAGTCCTTCGGTCTTTCTTCAGAAGCCTCCTTGACCCTTAAACACTCGAATTATTTTTCCTTTTGTCGTTTGCTATCTCTTTGTTTTATCTTTGTTCTCTCATTAGTTCTTTTGTTCCTGGTGTCCGACGTATTAGTCACTGGGCATTAAAGGCTTAACCACTGTCTTCCCTCAAATAGAAAGTTGTTTTTGTATGACAGGGATCCTGAATGATTACAGATTGCTTCTATCTCAACTTTTTAAACACAGCGAGCCCATCGTACCTTTTAAAGATGGACATACATCCATCAAGATTTTACACTCATTAGATGGCATCTGTTAGTATCTTTATGATCTTAAAACTCTAAACAATGTTTTCTTACTTGATGGTGGAGTTTTTCCTCCCATTTCTGTCTCTTCTGGTTGCGACGATAAAACAACGTCTTGGAATTCTTCCCCACAGTAGTTTGGTTTCACCGTGAACACGTTTTTGGCATTTAACAACACATCATCGTCTCTGTCTTGGACGTTTTCAGCGTAGAATATAACGTGCCGTTGTTTGTGATTGGCGTGTTTAAAAATAGTCTTCAATTTAAATGCGTTGGCCGTCACCAGATATCCCTCGGGTTTCAGGCTCGATACAACACGCACTGGTCCACCAAGTTTATTAATGAATCGCAAGCTTATACATTTGTCTGTTAAAAAACACCAAGGATCTGTATGAGACTTAACAGTGACAACAGGTGAGAAAGAATGTACAACTTTCACTCTTAGTAGAACCAGCCATTAACTTAAAGTTATTAAACTTTATACCAGTCAGTTTTACAATCAAACATGTCGGCCGTTCACTGAGCCTTTGTCTTTATCGACAAAATTTTAGTTTGGTTGTAAAAAATAAGGATAACACTGTTTTTTAATTGAGTATGCTCCTCGAGCTCATAACTTGGTAAAAGCTCTGGGTCCTAACGGGAATCATACCCCCAACCTAAATTCAAAATTCCCCATTCAAAATTACCTCAGGAAGCCATCAAGTCTTAGGGATGATTACATAAATCAGGATGAATCGTTTGGGACAGTTGTATCTTGTGGTGAACCTGTGGTAGTTTAGCTACACACCGAACCTCTAACATTTCCAAAATTAACTGCAGCCGAAGAAACTGACGAAAATATAACCATTTTAAATATAAATATAAAATTATTTTAACTTATAGCTTAATCGTTTTCTCACCCTTTAGTTTTTCCGCCACTAAATTTTCATTGAAGCTTTCCTAGAAGATCAGTTACTATATAGGGCTCTCTGCAATTTGATGTCTCTATCGGACAAAACCTGGACACTTTTTTTACAAAACCTTGCTTCAAAGGATTTTTTTAATGAAATGTTTTACTTATTTGCTAGTTCGTTTTGTCGATCTTTTTTAATTATTGTAATATTGGCGGAGACCTTAAAACGTCCATCTTTCAGCCTTGGATACAGACGTTCTCTGGCTTTTGACTGTCGAGAAATTGTCATATACCTGTACTTTGCGTCGATGGTAGTGAATTCACCACCTTTGATCCTCCACTCGGAACCGTCTTCACAATATTCTTCCTCTCGACAAACTGTTGTCTCACCGGAACGTACACACAGTTGTCGACGAACGCCTTAGTCCCGACCTTCTGTATCATAGCTTTCATTGTGTATGGACTATCCTCAGAATGGCAAATGAACCAGTTATCACGTCCAAGTAGTTCATAGGCCCTTCCCTGAGGACCTTGTCGTTCACGAAATGTGGCATCTTTTTCTGAATTTCAAAAAAAAATTACATTACTTTTTATCCAACTAGCGAAGAATGAATTCGTTGGAAACGGAGGCTTGTGAAGTTTGTCTTCGCTTGAATCAATTTGTTTTTTGTGAAGCATAAAAAACAATTACCATCCCAAACGTTGCGTCACCAAAATTAAACCGGTTAAAGTCACTGCCTGGTCATACCTTACCATCTTAACAACACTGAACGGTTCAAGAACATTACAATTTTTCTGAAAAAAGAGGGATATTTGAAAAGCAAAACCTAGAATAAACGATTGCCCGTACGGAACATGCAAACAAAGTCGGTAAGAAGAAGTGTTTAATAGAACTTTAATAATTTTGGAAGTATGAAGGCCATCTATTCCACCATCACTGCTCCACTGTAGCTGAAACAACTTTTACAATAATCGGTGTGCTGACGATGCCTTGCATGCTTATTTATTCCCCACACTTCTCAAGCAACAGGACGAGATAACCGCTCCGTTGATAGATTTAAAGCTTAAAAATTCAGAGCTTTATACATGTTTAGCACCTAAACATACCAAATAAACTGGAATCCATTAGGTTCTCCAAATGAAACTTGTAGTTCTTGTATCTCAAGTAGGATCCAGGCTTGTGAATCGACTCGAAAGACACGGTATTAGCATCATTAGTGAGGCCCGGTCGCTTTACTTTGAACAATGTTGGTGTGTTACTTAGCATTGAGAACTTGGCTATTGTGCTGATACCCATAGTTCCATGTCGGTGTTCGCCTCTGGGCGTCGGTACATACCCACTGTCTGCAGTGTAGAATTTCTCGTAAGTCTCCACAGTTTTATCTGACAAAAAAATTCATTTCCAGATGGGTAAGCGAGGATTTGAAAAGGGGTAGTGGATCTGGATGATGTGACCTCATAAAGAAAAACTGCCCAAGCTATGGCTAATAGGAAATACGTATCCTCAACTTGTCGCTTATAGTTCTTTGAATTGTAAAGTTCACTTGACCCCAAACATCGCAACCTTTTCACCATACTATTAAAATCTTGTCCCCAATTGTAGTTATCTTGTAATTAACCTACCATCAGCATGTTTTCACTGGTTCAATACAAATCGATTCGAAACGAAGAGCTCATTTTCCGGTCAGAGTCGTAATGGTCATAAGGGCATATTTTTTCGAAATTTTGTGTATAGATTCCGGCCGACATATATAGTTCTCGCTATGTTTCAGACCTCCGCACTGAGAATAGTCTACATATATTGGTGCGCATGTGTGTAAGCTTGTAAACTTCATTCTGTATCAGCACCATAATTTCCTGACTACAAGAAATTAGTGGCTAACTAAATTTAATTTAAAATGAATTGACTTGTTTGATTTGAAAAATGCGCTGTAAAATCGTTAAGGTTAATTGGCTGCTGATGAAAAAGAATTAGCGACAGAATATCTATTTATTGTCAAACTACAACTTTCAGTATTCACGTTTCTATTCTACCTTCAACATTTGCAGTTACTCGTTAGGTGCCTTTAACAAATCCTTGATACTGTTAACTTATACGGTTGTTTCTATGAAATATACATATAATTTCTGTTTAATTTTTTACGTTTTATTGTTTGCACACTATATAAACCTATAATATCGTAGATATCATATGTTGCATATGTTTTTTATAGATTTGACTTTTTTTAGATCTGTCTGCACGAACTTGGTGATATACTTGATCCTAACAAATTTTACTTCTATTATTTGTTGTACCATTTCAAGCGTACTAATATTTGATCATGCTAATCGGCAAAGTTCAAGAGGCCGTGTGGAGTCGTTTCTTGTAATCCACCAAATTATCCAATTAAAGAAAAATCAACTTGGGCTTGTTCTTTCTAATTGTTGTTAACAACGTATCAAGTGTTGGTCAATTTGTTAAGTAGAATTGAATTCTAATAATTTAAATAAAATAAAAATTACATCATATCTCACATAGCGTATCCTTCCTTGTTTTAAACAGTTATTTACAATACTTTTCTTATTCATCTAAACCCTTAAATTATCAAACAGAAATCTTTTATAGATCGTCATTTGTTTGAAAAATCAATCGGGGATCTTCCCTGTTTTTCTATCTCTCATATCCTAAAAATCACCATGGCGTCGAGACTTGAATTATCCTTAAGCAAAATGTTCATGACATACCTGCCGTTATCTCAAGACAAGAAACTAAGACCGCGCCAAAAACTAGAAGCAGCATATCCAAGGTCACTAGTCGGATCTTTGCCTGGAAATATAGTTAGTGATTTACGAAGAATTTAAAGATATATCAGAACATGTTATTTGTTTCAAATCCTGTTCATGTCAAGTGTTTTGGTTGAGTTGAGTTGTTTTGATCAGCTTATTAAACATAGATTAATGTACCTGCTCCAATAACACTGACCACCCTTAACCAATGAATGACTTCTTGGGTGCATGGCACACGCTGATTTTTGATCATTAATTCCTGTAGATCGAGCCAGGAATGAAATACTATACTTGGCTGGGACGTTCATTGAACCGAATGATTTATTCGCAGTTTGTTCTGGATCGTTTAAATCTAACTTGCTCTCGGAAATTGCCTTAAAGAATCAATAGTTTTTAAATAGGGGTTTCCACAATTCCATAAATATGAATTGGTGTGTTTTATTGATTGATTTACATTCATGCTACTTAAAAACCGTTCATGCTTTTTAAAAATTTATTCCAATGTGAGCCACCGAGATGATGTCTAACAAATAATTATCACCCCGTCCTGGCCCTTTGCATTTTGGAGTTTGATAACACAATAGTTGTGCTTTAATCAACCAGGATGTTCTTACGTGTAATGGGGGGTGATAATTATTTCATTTTTCTCAAGTCAGCAATCTATTTCTATGTTTAAGCCCCTCTTCTCTCCACAAAATTTTTTGTCCAGTCAGATTACCTTTTCTCCGCTGACAGAGCCTCTGCTAGTACGGTAAGTTAGACCGGTTTTTCTTGGTCCCGTTGAAAAAATTTCCGGCCTGGAGAAAGTTTTTCCAAAGTGGAGATGATGCTTTACGTATTGGCACACTGTCATGCACTTCTGTCGGGCAAATTGGAGAAAACTGCAGGTACAAATCCACGAGAGGCTTCTGAGAGCAATGTTCAAAATGTAGCGTAGTTTGTGAACATTTTAGTAAAAGACAGTCAATAATTCTTGACGAAAGTTTAGACTTTCTTTTTTATCAGAAAGTTTAAATATTTTAAAAGTTTTGAAGGAAACAATCCCTCGACGGCGGCCTCGGAGCTGCGTTTTTCAAATTGAGGGAAGGGGCAAAAATATGAGACAAGTCGATCGACCATGTAAAATTTTTTTATGCGGCCTCCTAATTGCGTTTTTATGTGTTTTTCTCTTTTTTCTTCCGTCTTAATTTCAATCTGGTGTCAAACATTCACCAATTGAAAAACAAATTGCTATTGGCGAAAAAGAAAATTGCGCAAAAAAAAAAGTTGGGGGGGACAGTTCCCCTTTATAAAATGGGGACAACTATCTTTGGGTATCGGTATTTTCCATTTATCCAATTATCGCTAATTTTATCCGGATATTTTTTCCTCGATATCCTTGAATCACTTTGAAGAGTCCAAAGGTGGTCGACAAAGGAACAGGTATACGTGGCGTTGAGCCATTTACTTTTCACAACTACAGCTGGTAAAAACCCGAAAGAAATGGGTTTTAAACTTCGGCCGAACTATGCTTTTTATATAGTTGCATTATTAAGTTTTTATCCGCAAAGTTCATGGTCTTTTTTTACGAGTATTGAGCCCTATGAAGAGCAATGTTACCACGAGAATGTTAAGAAAGGACAAGTTTGGGGATTTCTTTATGAAGTTTCAGAAGGAGGGTTCTTAGATGTCGATGCTAAGGTAAGATACTACAACTGTTTATGGACAAGATTGCCAATAAGCTTGCTGTAATATCAAGGAATACATGGCAATTATTGTCGGGCAGCTTTCGCAGTTAGTTTAGAGTTGACAGCATTTAAACCACACTTTTCTGGCATGCACGAGGTAATCTTGAAAGTTTCTTGGTTTCAATAATTGCAAATGACGCCATTTAGTGTCTGTACGTCTCCTTTCAATCGTTAATGTACTTTCCCATTCCACTTAGTAAGCTGTTCATCATTTTGCAGGCTACCAGGTGCGTGGAATAATCAATTATGTCAATTAATAGATTATTGGCATTTGTTGAGGCCAGTCTCACCGTCGGTTGATGTCAACTGTTAATATCATTTGATTAATCTATATTGTAACTTATAACAGAGGGTGTGAAAATTGCAGTAACCTTATATCCACAACATATTTGGATGCTGGATGGTATAGGTTCAGTATCCTGGGGGGATACTACAATTAAATTTTGTATGGTTACCATACAACATCTGATAGCACTTAAGATTATGTTCCCCATCCATGATTTTATTCTTTGCCATTGTTTTTACTGATTTTACCCCATTTAAGGTGGGAATTACTCACTACCTGTAGCAGTTTTAGGAATTGAAAATTAAGCCAAATTTACCTTTCTTGGTCACATAACGTGACTGCTTACGATGAGATAGCAATACATGCTCAAGGCAGAAAGTAAGTGGTATTGCATTGCAATTTGTGATGGAAATGCATTTTGTGATGTAATACAAATTTACGGGAGAGTGAGCAAATTGCAAAAATCACTGGAATCTAAAAATGTTTTTTTCCATGGGAATAAAAACTGATTTGCTATTTATTTCATCAAAATTACTAATCATTTTTTGTCGTTAATTAGCAAGCTGCTACACATCTAAAAAATCTATTTTGTGCCTTCCGTATTTGTATACAAAACATCCTCTTTTTTCAGCAAATATAGATGGGATACTAGTTTCTAAATTGGTAAAGCAGATCGGGAACCTGGTACCATTTGGATACTAGAAAAAAAGTTCAAATTTCATGCCCTGAATTTTAGTTGTCATCAGTTCTATGGATTGCTCAGTAAGATGCGAATATTTATGAATTTTGAGTTTGTGGTTTTGTATTATTAAAGTCTCAGGAAATTTTTTTCGCTGATCAAACTGTGGAACACCATCGACTCAGAAAAACTCTGAGCTCCAGGCAGGACTTGAACCTGCAACCTTCTGAATGCTAACCAGATGCTCTAACCATTGACCCACTAGAACACAGATAGCAGAGCAAGGTAACTTACGGTATTTAAACCTGAAACGAGCCAGTCAGCAATGACTTGCTTGGACTGCAAGCCATCAGAAGGTTGTGGGTTCAATTCCCATCTGGAGCTCAAAGTTTTCCTGAGTCTATGATATTCCACAGTTTGATCAGCAAAAAGATTTCCTAAGAAATGAATTATTGATTTTTCATTATAGCTCACTGCTCCTGATGGGAAAGTGATGTATTCTCAAGAAAAGAAAACAGATGATTCGTATTTCTTTACTGCTGACCAAGATGGCCGATATGTGTTCTGTCTAGCAAACCAAAAGTCATCTTTAGTTCCAAAGTTAGTCTATTTCATGTTTGACTTTTTAAATGATGAGAAAAGGTATCAAGAAAATCAAGGTGGTGACAACAAAACAGGTATCTTGAAAAACATGTAGATTTTTTTATATTCACTTACCATGGGCATGCAATTTGTTAGCTAGTACTCTGGTTTGATTTCCTCCAATAGTATGATAAAGGGGTAAACTGTATGTACGTGCTGTACGAGGAGTCTTTGATGTTTGTTTTGTGACACAAGTTTCATCTTCAAATTTTTTCAAAATAATATATCTTAGCAAGAACAATTATTAGCAAATGATTATTGTAACCATTATTTTGATTCAGTTAATAGACAACTCCAGTAACTATTAAAAGTATGAACATGTTTTATTGAGATTTTTCACATTTTCATCACCGTTTTAGTCATAATGAGCATTCCTGATAATGACCAAATTCTCATAACCTACAAATCTCAATAAAACATGTTTATCTTAAATGGAGTTACTGCTGTTGTGTATTTTAAGAACAGTTGGTTTTCAACATTGGTTCCAGAGTTTAAGACATGGTCATACATGAACATCAAGGACTATAGTGCATAGTGTAGTCCTAAGAGCAGGATTTTTGTTTTTGGCCTTAGTTTCCGAATTAGACAAAGTTGTTGGTGACTTGAGCGTAGAACTAATCAAGCTGAGACGTACTCAAGTTAAGCTGAATGTGAGGATGGAGACACACTTTAAAAGTAAGTTTACACTTTGTTATCTTTGAATTTATAGTTTCAGAGTTAGAGAAGTTGATTGGAGAATTAAGTATTGCCTTTGTAAAAACTAAACGTAAACAAGAGCAGTATGAAGTTCGGATGGACTCCCATCATAACAGTAAGTGCTATAATTGAATTTATGTACATGTACACAATCATAATTATACACATCTATAATATACATAAACTTACCAGTAAATATTGGTAAATTTATACACAATTATTTTTACAAATGCAAACAAACAAGTTTATTTACATACCTACAAACATAATTATATACACGTGCATACATGGATAAACACATACATAATCTAATTTGTAGATTCTCATTTCATTCAATATTCTTGCTCTCTCACTTTGTAGAGTTTAAAATTTAACCATGCTCTATGTAAATATTAGCTCCTACTTTGGAATCTGTCTTTCCTACCTACGTAAAAACCTAGCAACACACAAACTTCTCTGTGTGTGTGTTTGTGTATATAAATCTGTCAGCAATCGGTTGACGAGGCAGGACTCGTAATCTTAGTATTAATATCAATAATCCACATAAAGCCTGGCTTTCTGCACACATGTAATTATTATTCTCAGCAGATGTTGTGTTAACAATGAAATGTTAGAACCTTTAATAAATATTATGATTTCATTTGTGTTTTACTTATTGTGATGGCTTTTGTCAAGATATTATGCTGGGCATTGATATTTATATTAATATAAATATATCATGAAACATTCCTCACTGATAAGTCCAATCCCAAAATAGGTCAATCACAAGAACATCTTAAAAACTTTATTATCAAATTTTTGGGGGTATCTAAAGCCCCTTTATCAGGATACTTGATATAAATAATATCTTGATAAAGGGGCTTTAGATACCCTGAAACATTAATAATAAAAGTTTTTAAGAAGTTCTTGTGATTAACCTAATATATGCATGTCTGTGTCTGTGTCTGTGTTTGTGTCTGTGTATGTACATAATTATATGTGTGTGTTGGTGTATTTTTATAAATATTGATGTAAATGTGATATGTACATCACTTAGATATGCATGTAATTATATACTGAATGAATGCAACAGTCGGCATCACCGGCAAATGCTTAATTGTTTTCTTATTATCTCCTATCTAGTTAATGTACACACAAACCGGATTGTAAGCTGGTGGTCGTTCTTTGAATTTGTGCTCATTATTGGGATGGCTCTAGGACAAGTTTATTACATCAAGAGATTCTTTGAAGTCAGAAGAGTTATTTAAAGCAGAGTTTTAAATCTTAGATTACTGAACTATGTACATTTTCTGAACTTGTGAACTATGAATTATATTCTGCCCCAACCTCCACTACCTTGGCAATATACAGTATCTTTATGTGAAGGAAATGCTACACCATGTGTATTTATAGATGATTTTAATGCCTTGTGAATATTTCTTGACTGTTTTTGAATTGTTGGAATAGTCAGTTTGGTAATAAGAAATACAGAAGCAGGCAGTTCTCAACAAAAGGGGTTTGTAATGAGTGCATAAGGATTTGTTATCAGTAAAGGAACAAAACTGTGTCTGGACAGTAGTCAGTTGGTTTTGTTGTACCAGTTGACATGATTAACTCCTTCACTGCTACATCTCTCCATTTGACAAGTAAAATCATTTGGTATTAGCCAGAGTAAAACAATAAAAGTACCCCTTGGCAGGTAAGAAGTTAGTGTCTCTCAAACTCATTAATAATTTAGTGGGACAATTTAGTGGCTGAGTGACAACTGGTGACAACTTGTGTTGATAGGATCAAGGTTATTTCCTGCTCAAACACTATGGGCCCAATCTGGGACAACACCAACAATGAAGCAGGGGGAAAGGAGTAAGTAATACATGTAGTGAAATAAAAAAAGGTGCCCCAACAATCTTTGCAATAATTGTATACCAGAACATATCAGGATGGGGATGAGATAAATATAACAAGTCATATTGAGAGAGGGATGCCTATTGTGATATAAGCAATATTTAAAAACCAAGTAGGAGTGGTTTATCAAATATATAATATGAGGCAACAACCAAGTATTTTAGATCTGATAAAGCACAATCTACATTACTTTTAAAGTGAACCACTTCATACAGTAATCAACAAAAAAATAACAAATTTGGCAATTGTTTTCTGTGCAGCAGTAATTTGATGAGAAAAGTGAGCAAGATCTGTATCAGATATATAACTTACCATTCCCTCATCTTTCAACTCACTTCTTAATATTTGGATAAACAAGATGAAACACTCAAAATTTCTTGGCCAGATGCATGCAAAACCAATGCATGCAAGCATGCTAATCAAATGACCACCCCCCTAAAAATCTCTTGCATACATTTTTGCAAGTTTGAAAGATTTGAAAAGGAATTGCTCAACTGTAGCATTTTTTTTAATATACTGAAGTAATCCTGTTGCTACCCAATAGTATTACACTCAGTATTATGTTATACAATTATTTTATACCGCCCATATCTACCAGAGGCTGCTACCTAGTTCCCAGGCCTCCAGGCTGAGGTGGACGGAAAATTTGGTGCTGATGGTTTGCACATGAGAATGTCCTGGTTGTGTTGGTGCAAGTTTAACAGGCGAATCTCATCATCATTAGCTTACTGGAGTCAGAAAATTCCTCACTGGAATCTGGAAGAATCTCAAAATTGGTCTTAAAGAGAAATGGGAGACTCGTCATCCCCAGGCCTTCCGTGACCTGGTGACGCCCTGGCTGCCAACCAGTTTCACGTCGGATTTAGAAGTATCGGAAATTGGTTATAAAGAGAAGCTATGGGAGGTGCGTTGTTCCCCAGTCTGCCGAGGAGACGCCCTGATAAAAAATTTGCAGATTTTCGTGGTCATAAAGTTGTAAGAATTAACCATTCTTGAATTAACCAAGTAACATAAAATGTAATACAAAGTTGCGCACTGCAGTTGTGGTCTAGAACCAAGTGACGTGGCCGAACATTAAGGTTCCACGTGACTTGTTTAACAAGATGGCGTCCAACATGGAATTAAAGTATTTTCAACTTTTTCTTGTTTGTCTTCTTCCTTCTTTAACTTTTTGCTACTTTATCACGGTGGAATCTCACGATGAACAATGTTTCTACGACAAAGTGACATCAGGAACAAAACTGAATCTTTTATTCGAAGTTGCAGAAGGAGATTTTATGGAAATAGATGTGACGGTAGGTGTCGTGGCAGAAACTGTGCGCCCGTTTATAAGTTCGTAGTAATCTGGAACGTAATCTTAAGTAGCGCACTACAAAAATTACATAGTGTTCGTCACTTTGGAATGCCTGTAATCATCAATCCTTGTAATTGTAACGGTCTTTAACATGTAACACCACAGCATGGTATACTTTAGGCACGAGTCATTCTCGGTGTGCTTCATTTACTATGAACAGACATTCCAACCCTCCCGAATTGTCCGGGAGTCTTCCGAAAATTCGTGCGATCTCCCTGTCTCCCGATTTTAA
>JBAHVQ010000417.1:282440-296654 GCA_036872915.1 Nanipora kamurai | reverse complement strand
TATTATACTACATAGTATATTATATATATATTATAAATATAAAGCAAAAGCAAAAGTGTATCATGCAAGAAACACAGCTGACGATTGGTTTGAGAGTGCTCGATACAATGTAGGTAGAGCGAGATAACTTTATTAAAGTTATATAAATATCTATATATCCAAATATATATATATATTGCACGAACTTTAATATTTTTTACCATACTAGCTTCCTTGTATGTGTAGTTAATGACCAGGTACCGAAGATGATTTAAGGTGTTTCTGATGATATTGAGAAAATTATATTCAGCTCACTCAACTATATTATCCACTTCTTCCCTAGCAGGTTGCAACTGAAGGAGAAACCGTTGATCGAGGATATAGAAAGTTGCTTATAACACAAAAATAAGTCATCGAATTGAAGCTTCAGCTATGAACAACGACAATTCCGAAAACACATCACGAAGTAACATCTCTGAACTCTTTTTTGAAGATCCTCTTGACTTAACGAACTATTACTTCCCGCTTGGATTCGTGGCAGCTTTGATAGTTATAGTGAACAGCTTTATTGTAATTTTGGTCAGTACGAATCCCAAACTTCGTACAAACTCGAATGCACTGTTGGTAAGCCTGGCGGTAGCTGATGGTACCACTGGTCTGCTGGGGATACCATTACTGGTCATAGTCAATCTCGTTGACGTACATGAATCAGTTGTGTGCTACATCGCCCTCGCCATCCATACCTGGTTCTGGTTTATGGCCGTTTGTAGCATATTCCACTTGCTCTTGATTGCATGTGAACAATACCTTGCCATCCTTAGACCATTCAGTCACGACAAAATAGTGACCAGGAGCTCAGTAACTTTCACATTGATCTTCATTTGGACCATCTCCATCGGTCACGCCTTAGTTCCTTGGGCATGGATTCTTCCAACCGGAAAATTCTTTTGTATGGAAGAGAACGAAGATGTGGAACGACACGACAAAATTTTCTCAATCACCAGCACTGCGTTGTTTTTCTTTCTGCCGGTGAGTTTCATCATATACATTTACTTTCGTATTATGCTGGAAGCCAAACGACACATGCGTCGCATCAAACGAGAATGTTTTATGTCCCAGTCCGAGCACAATGAATCATCGCCCTGCATTCGTTTCCGGGGTTTTTTTATGATCGGTCTCATGTCGGTTGTTTTCATCGTATGTTGGGCCCCGTACTTTGTCAGTGTCCTTGTGGTTACAATTCAGAAAGAGATCATCTTGCCATTCTGGTTGGATTATAAATTTACAGTGCTCCGATTCTTGCCGTCTGTTCTCAATCCGCTTATGTTTGCTTATTGGAAACGAGATTTCAGAGTCGCCTGCGTTGAGCTGTTTTACTGTTGTGGTGACAAATCTGCTGATCAACTTGTTTCCGCATCGTTTGGGAAACAGCAATTCACCTTACTGAACAGGTTGTCTGATTCAAAACATCAAAGCATGTAATCATCCGAATTCTTTCATCTTTGTAAATATGCTCTTGAGAAGGAGTACGAGCTAGATTAGAAGGAAGATGCATGATAAATTTTGTGTTTTCTAGTTCTCTAATGGTCGAGTATTCCTTTTGTGTACGGTTTATTTTAGATTAAATGTAACTACGCGTCGATCGACAATTTTGATATTTGTAAATATTTTCTTTACCGGTTCTTAACAGAACCGGTATGACTTCAGTCCGGAATCATGTAAACACCCCTTAGAAACATTAGAAACACCCCTTCACTAGATCGCATTTAATCGTGGTTCCAGTACTTTGATGTTTTTAAATATTGTCTTGAGAAAAATTACAAAAAAGGGCCGAGGAGAGTAACTTCAATGAAACTTGATAGTTTGTAGAAGCCTATTAAACTACAATATAAAAAGCAATTTCAAGCTTAGTACCCGTAAAATGTTGCTGAATAGGATAGCAAGGATGTTCTTAGATATCTGAAGAAGAAATGTCTTACCTTTCGAAACTGGTCGCAAAAATAAAATACAGGTCAACACATTACGTTAATAATAATTTGTAAAACAACGTTCATCCATAAAGTAAATTTTGTATTGACGAGTTCTTTAGTGAGAGTCCATTTCTTTTTTAAATAGTTCATTTTATAATTATTAGATTGGACGTCGTTTGCCGTACGTTGAATAATTTTATATTTGTAAATATTTTGTGCAGAACTAGGGTTGAGAACTGAACGACCAGTCACTGTAAGTTTGCAGATCGTAGTCATTCGTTAAAGTGTGACAGAAAATGGCGAAACTTTACATGACAAGAACATGACTGAACCAGGACGAGTATCTGACCTAAGACTGGAATAGCTTTGTCGGTTAGTCTCCTGAAGTACCTAAATATAAGATCGATGCACCGACGATAATCTTGTACTACGACGTAATAATCTTCCACCATTGTTTTTCTTTCAGTGTGGCAGGTAGAGTAGAAAACCGAGTTTTTGTCCGATAGCTTAGATAGCTCAACTTTGCTTCCACATAACAAGTCTCTTCAGAAAAAAAGTTTTTAATACAGAAAGAATGACAATGTAAAGCTGTTTTTTGTTATTATTATTATTTTGGCTTAGATATTTCATATCTACGTAAAACTCAAGCAGGAGTGTATCGGATATAAAAAATAAAACGACAGCCCTTTTTATACGTTAATTGGCGGCTAAAGTTTGAGATTTAATGTTTTGTAAGCCAAAAATATTTGACGAGAAAAACTTTCGTGTCTTTGACATATAAAGATACAATTATGATTTTCCTTTGTGTTTTCCCCGTGAATAATTGAGTTTTTGAAGGTAACACGAAGAGTCATTTTCGTGTAACATTTAAAAAACGAGTAGGAGTGTTTTAGATCCGACAAAACACGTATATACAAATTTTTTTGAATGGCTTCAAAAACAAACCACTCAACACGGTAATTCGTGTAGAAAGTTTGAAAATTAACGACACGGTTATAATTTTCCTTCGTATGTTCCTCCTCAATGAGTTTTTGAAGATAACATGAGTCATTCTTGTGGTTACCTGTGAAATTTTCTCTCGATATTTAGTATGGGGATAATACTGTAGAGTTATTTTTATTAACTTATTCTGACTACTTTTATACTAATTAATGTAACTATTTTTAGAGTTATTCTTGTTATTGCTGACGTATTGAATGTGGTTGTTCTTATTGTTATTGCTGCTGTTACTTGAACTGTTGTTTTCCTTATTGTTGTCATTGTTACTGCTATTGTTGATTATTGTTATCGTGTTAGCTACAGACCGAAGGTTGTACCTTTCAAAGCATGTTAAATATAAAGATTGGACTCGAAAACTTTGTATTAATGATTATATAACAATCTTTAAATATGTATTCATCCGTAGAGTAGCTTGCCATACGTGGTAAATTGTGTCTTATATAGTCATCCAGTAGTGATGGCATTTTAGTAATTAGTTCATTTTTTGAATAGATGTCACTCTGTGTTACAAATAAAACTGATCAGAAATCCGACGTGCCGTGTTCGTCCATATGAAATTTCCACGGGATGTTTCAATGTGATCTCATGTGAATAACATGTACAATTTACTCGCATGAAAACACAAACGTGTAAAATTTCAAAATGTGAAAAAATCACATGTGAAAATTTTCCACATGTGGAATTGAAACGTACATGTATTTAGTTTTTTTCGCATGTGACCACATGAAATCACACGTAAGACGTTTGACTTAACTGTCCATAGTATACTCATAAGGAAACTTTTGCATAGTGACCGTTTGTGGTCTACATAATAGGTATTTGACCTTTGGGACAATATATTTCTGTAAAAAATGTTTTCCAAGTGTGAAATTGGAACATTTTAAAACTGATTTGGGATAACCATGATTTCAAAAAAATGTTACGTCTTTAAATCAAATGTTCTAAAAACCTTCATTTTCAATCAAAGAAAAAGCTTTTTGCACCTTTGAGAAACAGCAATCTCTTGCTTCACTTTCACAGGTAATTTACTGTTTCCAGTCTTTGCTACTGCTCCTGGCAAATTACACTGGTATACCTGATTATTTCAAAATATATATTTACATGGACATGTTTTATAAAACTGAATCAGAAAAAAACCCAACTTTTTACATGGTTCAGAAAAATCCTGTCCCACTTCACTACAGCTAATCTTGTTTTTCTCTTAAAATGTTTCTACCTTTTCAAATCATTTGTCACTAGTATTGCTGAACACCTAATAATTTATTTTCACCAGGTAAAAAAAGAAGTTACAGGTTAACGCTTAGCTAGGGAACTTTTTTTAAGCATAGCCGGGGTTAATGGCTGGATAGTGAAGGTGCTGTCCAGGAGCTTGTCCATAAGCAACACTTGTTCCTGGATACTGTCCATAATATCCTGGTTGTCCTGGTAAGTTCCCTGTCATCCCTCCTCCACCAGGGTTACCGCTGGGTTGTTTCAGTTGGATCTCAAAACATATGCAATTTATAGAGTTACATTCAGGCAAGTTACAATTGCAGGCACAATTACAATCTCCACACTAGATGAGAAGAAAAAGTCACCATAAGAATCACAGGAATTCTCACTCGTAGAGTTAAATCCTGTAGCAGGTTGGTTTGTTGTTTTGTTTTGTTTTTTTTTCAATTTTGAACTATATTTTCCATTAACATTACAGTCTGGCTTCTTTTCGGCATTATATACTGAATAACTTTTTATATGAACCTGTATCAGATAAAACATTACCTGGCATTCTGGACCACTACAATCTTCACAGAGAGCTCCACCTGGCACACTGTTCATGCAGCAACAGAATGTTTCGTCACACCACTAAAGTAGTACCATTACATACAGTCTAATTAATTATATAAATATGAGTTCTACAAAAGTAACAAAATAGTTCACCAGAAGCAAAAAGAACATAGTCAAAGGGGTTTTATATACACAATTTTGTGAACAAGCTGTATGTCAGATGTTGTGAATAACACTAAAAATATAGATCTTATTGACCAAGATACATATAATAAATGTTTAAGGAACATTGAGACAGGTACGATGTTTATAGTAGCATTCTTGTTGGATTACAATTACAATGTGACAGACTGGTAGATAAAATAATAGTCTATTATTCTGACTATATTTATGCATGAATGTAGATGAGAATAACAATATTATTTTCTTCCTCTAACCACAGCCTTTTATTGACCATTAAACAGTGAAAGGAAAATTACTTACCTCTTTTGTTGGACAGCATGAGTCCATGCATGAAGTCTTTGAGGGTACATTAAGATCACACAACTCAGCCAGGTGTGTGATACAAAGGCAAGAACAACAGCATGCTTTACAGAACATTTCATTAACCCATTCAGGACAAATAGTCAAGCCTCTTGCCTTCAAAACAAAGCAGGAACATACTAACCTCTTTACAGGTTAATGTTACTACTGTTTATCAGACCAATGGTTAGAAACAAAATGTGATACAAAAATATAAATTTCAAAAATATAATTTTTTATATTACCTGTAAGCATTGACGTATCAGCACTCCAATGAAAAACACAATCATATAAGCTCCAACAGCTATAAATACAATTGCTGCAGTAGGCAAACTTGAATTCTCATCTGTTGTTGGAGGTGTTGTCTTTGCAAATGCAGTATATGAAATATATTTAATAATTTAGTAACAGGGATGTTGAGAAAATAAAGTAACAGGATTTTTTCACAGCAGAAATGGACCCAGACATATCTGGATTTAAAAGGAAATTTCTGACTGTTTCATGTTCATTGTTAATTATTCACATCCAAATTATTTTCAAGTCATTGGGAACTTCTGGGATATTCACTGAGGGATACTATACTTGCCCAGACCGTTACATTATTGTGATGGACTCCATACGATTATTTACATCTAACTTTGAAATAACCTGAAGCAGTTGCATTCATTCAAAAGAAATTTGCAACTGTACAAAAATACCTTAGGATTTTTTTTAACAAACCATCACTGTTTTACCATGGCAAATCCTATGTGGGCCAATAACTAACCCAGGGACCCTAAGGATTGGTTATAACCTTGCATCTTGGTGGTCCAGTTTAGTACACATCACCAAACCAGCTATCCCAACTTTTTGAACTCTGTTTCATATATAAATTTTGTGTATAAATTTTGAACCCAGGGCAAATAGTCTTTTTCATCAAAACAGAGCATCATGGGGCAATCAGGACTAAATTGAAAAAAAAATACTTGAGCCATGCAGTGAGTTTCAAAGAAAATGCATGACTCATAACTGTACAGCTCAAGTATTTCTTTTCAAATTAGTCCTGATTAGCCATGATGCTCTGTTTTTGTCGGAAAGGTCTATTATCTTCCTGGGATCATTTAGATAAGAAAACACCACACAAGTTTCTCAATACTTACTGCAGGTGTTGGTGCCATCACAGAAACAATGTAAACTGTATTTGAAGATGAGATATTAATTCATAAAACGAGTATAACTGTCGTTGTCCCATCGTTAAAAGTATTACCACTTGAGGACAGCTATTTGGTCCAATTTCGAGCTGATAAAACCCAATTTCTTCATATTAACAGGTGCCCCGTAGGCCTACAAAATACAGGCTGTTTTTCCTCCTTCGAGTTCTCAAACAATTAAGGTTAAAAACAAAAACAACTGAAAGAAACTTTGAAGTTACATGTAAACGTTTCTATGTTAAATTAATACAACACTAACGAAAGAAATGGAAACAAAAAATTCAGCTGCTGAGCGTTAAGTTTTGCTGGCTCATTTCACCGTTTCTTCACAAAGGATGCTGGGCTCTAGTCTTCCTTCCCGCATCTTTTTCGAAATTCAAATTTAGAGGTTCGGAAGTTTGTTCGGCATGGAAGAAGATGAACATCGCATTGTTGATGTGTTAGAGGGGAAATTAAGCGGCTTAAACATTAAGGAAGGTACGATGACTATGTTATAAGATCGATAATTAGTCTAGCAGAAAACTGTTTGCAGAGAAGTTCACAGACGACACAAGAACGTTTCTCGAACTGTTGCCCAAAGAAAAACGATTCTTGAGCCCCAGATGGCAATTGTATCCGCAAACTTCTGATGACTAGTGAGACACTTTACCATTGAGTTACCAATCCTGAAATGGTGAGCCAAGGTGCAGGTTCATCGTACTTGCTGCATATTAGAAAGCCAAATTTGTGAATATTTTTGTACATTTGTTCGAAATTAGGCTTTCGCTAGTGATGAATTGTTCAAATGATTCCTTTCTTGCATTAATGCTTAAATAAACTAAGTAAGTAGTATTACTGAACAGTATTTATGGACTGGGAAATCTTTACACAAAATTATTTCATGACATTTTGACTGTTGTGATGTGGCTCATTCACATAATGTAAACCAATCATATATTCATGAAATGGAAGAAATGGGGCCCTTGTGATTTGAATGAGTCATGGTCAATTAAAATTTCACCACCCAGTACTCAGAAATTTTGTCATAAAAGTAGATTACTGAATAGGCAGTGTTGACTGATGACAAGAAGGTTAGGAAACTGCCCCCCATGAAGGAACTTGGGTTTAACCAAGTGGTCTAATAACTACAAAATTCCCTGATATATAATATCATAAGTGATTCTATTATATCAATTAATTTATATTTTTTTAAATTTACTTACCATTGATTGGTTTTGTTAGAATCAGCAGTTAAAGCTAAGCGAACAGAAAATGAAAATGACTCATTGGCAGAGCTTAAAGCTAAGTACAATTCCTTGTTAATGAAAGCCAAAGACAGATCAAGAAATGGTGATGTAGAAGGAAGTCTGAAATTGTATAAGAAAGCTTACAAGATCCATAAAAATCAAAAGGTTGCCAAGAAGATAGAGAAACTCGAGGTAGACTAATGACTGTTTTTCCTTCCTAGAGTAACACTCCTTTCCTTTGATACCAGTTTGCCCTCACCCTGAGGTATAAATAAAATTATCTGACATTACTTGGGGAAAAAAATTCATAGCTGCTTAACGTGTACTCAAGACTTAAAAGTGTAACTATTGGAAAATTTTCTTCCTCTTCATTTTTTCTTTCTTTACTCTTATCTTTCTTATTCCACTTTCTTACTTACTTCTCTGCCTTTCCCTTATTTTTCCACTTCTTCCCTCACACCTTTTTGCTCTTCCTTCTCTTCTCACTCCTTCTCATTATTTCAATATCTCATCATTTCACATCCTGCCCCCTGTCCCTCTTCCTGTTTTTCCTCTTATTATTATTCACAGTCCTCACCTTCTCCTTTTTCTCCCTCTTTACCTCTTCCATTTTTTCCCCTCTTTCTGGCCTTTCTCTTTCTTCTCTTCCTTTACCCTTCTCATCTTCCTTTTCCCTCTTTCAATTCCACCACTTATTTTCTCTCTATTGCAACTCACCCTTATCTATCTTATTTTCTTTATTGTTCTCTTATCCCTCTTCTTCTCCTTCAGCTTACCCACTCCTTTTTCTCACCCCACCTCGCCACACTCTGTTCTCCTTCTCTTTATTTTTTGCTATGTTCTGCTATTTCTGCCATTCCTCTCCCTCCACCGCTTTGGACAAATAAACAACTTGCATTTAAGAAGCAATAAAAGTTTACAACATAATCCTCTAAATATTCCAGAAATAAAAAAACTTCCATCCATCCAGTACTGTCTAACCTTATCTATTGCCTATTTTATCCCATTCTTTCCAAGTATCACTTTTTTTTTATTCTACAGGCCCTCCTTCAAGAATCTGATAGTGAAGATTCAACTGCAGATGATCGTTACACAGAAGTTGGCAATGGTTTCAAATTGTCTGAAGATATCTATAATAAACTGTACCCATATCAGAAAGAAGGTGTTGCATGGTTTTGGAAGTTATTTCAGCAGAAAAAGGGAGGGATTCTTGGTGATGATATGGGCTTGGGGAAGACCGTTCAAGTGATTTCATTTCTATCAGGAATGTTTGAAGCAGAATACATTTGTACAGCACTAATTATTATGCCTGTTTCCCTTTTAACTAATTGGGAGAAAGAATTCAAGAGATGGTAAGAAATTAAGAACTCGTTGCTGGAAAATTGTTGTAGTTGCACCCATGTACAATTCATTATTAATACATGGGTACTCAGGAATATCCACTGTAAAAGCCAGGACCAATCAGGAATGAGTAAAATCAGATGTAGTTGAATTAAATACTGAGAAGACTTGTCTCATGTGCTAGATTATTGACATTGTTTCAGAAAGCTACCAAAAAGGAACTGCGAAGACACGAATTAATGACATGGACGGGTCGGATTTTGCTTGGTAGAATAAAAGTCAAATGCTTTTCATTTTGTAGGGCCCCAGAAATTAGAGTTCGTAATTTTCATGGCAATAACAGAAAACAAAGATCTGATAATTTAGATAGAATACAATCAAGAAATGGTGTTTGTCTCACAACCTATGGTAAGTCTGGTCCAGCATTATAGGTCTTGAAAAAAGTAAGAATGTTGAAAAGACGAGAGTTCAAAAGATGGTACTTTTCGGCATACCTAACTACCCGTACACCGCTTTAAAGTTGATCATAACTTGAAAACATGGGCAAATTGGGATAAATACCTCAATGTCTCATTTAACACATGCAGCCTCCACGTCATTCTTTTGAACTACGAGTAAAACTGAATTGAACTCCACAAGGGTCAAACAATGACATGAAAGTAGAGTTCTGTGCCTGCAGTGTTGAAGGATAACTACAAAGCCTAAAGGACCAGAAAATTGAAAACTGACAACTGACATTTCAAGCCAAGGAAGGGCCTTCGTCCAAGCGAAACGTGAGGGCCTTCACTTGAACCGTGAGTTTTCTTACCTTAATTTCCCAGTATTTCCCTGACCCCGACGAAACACTTTGCATAACAATGTCTGGAGAGTAAGTATAACCTATTGCACTGTCTATTTCTTTGTTTTAAAAACTTTGCTGTTCTCCATGCTCGCCAGTTTTCCACTGTTCTGGGTTATTTTGGCCAGCTGCGAAAAGTCATATTAAGCTGCGTCATTCAACCGGTTGTATAAAGATTTTCTGTAAGAACCCAAAACACATAAATTTAACGAATTTCCAAGTGCCCTGTAATTAATTTCTTCAATCTTTAAGTTTGTTGATCGAATCAGGGTTGCAATGAGTGCAAACTGAATTCAAAACGTTGTTTTCCAAAGGGTTGGCAAACACATGTCACAGCATGTTTAGTGAAGACAGACATGGACGACCGTTTACTTGGGTAAGTAACTAGCCAGTTTTTGACTTTAAAAAGTTTAACCTTAGACTATCGTAAGTGTTCATTGTAGGTCAATAGGGTTATGGTAGTGATGATGATGGTCATTGTGATGGTGATGATAATGGTGTTGGTGGTGACGGTAATGACATTGATGGTGGTGGTGGAGGTTATGGAAATAGTGATAAAGAGGGGATAATGGTGATCCTGAAGATGATCGTGGTATGGTGGTGATAATGGTGATCCTGAAGATGATCGTGGTATGGTGGTGATAATGGTGATCCTGATGATGATAGTGGTATGATGGTGATAATTGTGATCGTCATGATTATGGTTGTATGGTGGTGATAACGATGATCATGATGATGGTGGTGATGGTAATGGGAATCGTGATGATGAAGATCATGGTGATCATGGTGATAATGATGATCATGATGATGGTGGTAGTAGTGGGGATCTTGATGATGATGGTGGTGGTAAAGGGGATCGTGATCATGATGATAATATGGATCATGATGATGGTGGTAATAGTTATTGTCGTAATTGTGACAGTGATAATGATGATAATCATGATGGTGACGATAATGGATTACGTTGGTAATAGTGCTGATGATAAGGAAGATGATGATAGTCAGAAGTGGAATATTGCGGTAGTTTCTTGAAATTAAGGTCTTTAATTTTGACCTGATGATTACACTATCTCAATTCAGGTTATGAATTTGTTATTAGTACCTCAGTAGTCATAATATAATAATAATCCCCCTAAGATAATCAGTATAACAAATTTATTTTACGTTCAAAACGTTTCAAGCCAGAGTAGCGTCAGATCCTGCCTGCTTTTCTTCTGGCTGCTTTGTCAATTTGTTCTGTTTGATTTATTTCTTTAATATCTCCACTTATTGTAGGATTATATAATTCTTGACGAAGGTCACAAGATCAAGAACACAGCGAACAAGACTACCCAAGCCATCCGCAGTATTCCAGCTTCAAACCACTTCATTTTAACTGGCACCCCAATCCAGAATAATCTGAGGGTAAAATAATCATTTAAACATTCATAAAAAGAAATTTATGATGATGTAGTGGACATGATCGGACACATAATCAAGCACTGATCCGATATCAATTACTGGAGGTGGGTTCCAACCCGTCCTCCGGGTATCGAAGAAGGTTATCGATTTTATGAAATCCGCAATATGTACTTGGCATTATTTTATTTAATTTCCATATATATATATGTATCTTCATCCGCTATTTCATCTTCGAGCCACCATTTAGATTTGCCTGTTCACCAAATCTTTCGGGCGGGACGTGAAAAGGCTCATATAATATTAATGTTTTTAACCAATCGTTGAGTTTGTGTGCATCTAAAATGAAGCAAGTACAACCAATTGCCATAAAATCGATTTGTCCGTGCACATATTCTTACGAAGAATTTATTAACTTAATGTCGCGCAAATTTTGTAAAATAATATCTTTTCAGTCTCATTCCTTGATAACTTTGGTTTAATCTCATTTTTTTCTAGGAAATGTGGGCTCTGTTTGATTTCGTTTGCGAAGGCCGACTTCTTGGAACTTCAAGATCATTCAAGCAAGAATACGAGAACCCGATTGTCAGAGTAAATTCACGTTTCACTCTTTATCAAGCTGGCGAAATAAGTTTGAAATACAAATCACGGTAGTGCAATTGCGTGACCGTGCGTAATTTTGTAAATTTTTGTTTTAATTTGCCTTTTATTTTTTGCCCAATCGTAGTGACTGGACAGTAAACGTCCTTAGATATGAAATTAGATCTACCAATGAAGATGAAAAGAGAAATGAGACTCGTTTGTTGAGAATTTTCTGGTTAAGTATTTTTTCTGTGGTGGCATTTTAGGCTCGAGAACGGGATGCGACAGCTTATGAGAAGCGAATTGGCCAAGAAATGTCAAGTCATTTACGAGAACTGATCGCTCCTCACTTTTTAAGACGTACTAAAGACATTCTGGAAGATAAACCCAAAATTCCAGGAGATCAAATAGATGGAGAAACTCCTCGTGATGAAACGGTTGATCCTGAACGGTCAAGTGAAGAGTCCAAAGAGTGAGTCTAGTATCTTTTACTATCCAAGATAGTATAAGATATAAGACAGTAGATATTAATGCTTTAATGGGAAGGATTCATCCCTTTGACAAGTATAATCGTCTGCAGCCAGCCTGGGCGAAATGCTAAAGTGCGCCCTTGCCTCCTAATGGCTTAGTTGGTGGGACGAAGCTTGCCATTCCCGCCGAGGACGTTTTTCTTTTCTTTTTTCCCAACAATAAAAGGTTTCTCGCGATTACATAGTCCTGATACGGCAATATAATCCATTCTTTTTAGTAAAATCGGGATAATTTTGTTTTGTGGTTTTCTGGTCTGTTTTCCAGTGTTAAAATGGGGCGTTTGACAAGGAAGAATGACTTCATCATTTGGCTTTACCTCTCGGAGACCCAGCTGCAAATTTATAAAGATTTTGTGGCATTAGACCGAGTCAAAGAGGTAAATCTCAACTATTTTTCTCGTTAGAAAGCCAAAACCTTTAACTTTGGCGTTAAATTCCGTTTAAATATCATGTTTTCTGTTTTAGATTTTAATGACTACAAGGTCTCCGCTTGCAGAGTTAAACGTCTTGAAGAAAATTTGTGACCATCCCAGACTTCTTTCGACAATGGCATGTCATCAGTTGGGCCTAAACGAAGATCAGTACGTGCTAGTTATTTCTTGATGGTAATAGCATTATCGGATCATGATCCGTGGACAATGTGGTCGCAATATTTATGAATAATTAACCATGTTAACAACGTTGTACGCATCGTGCCGCCAGAGGTACCAATAACGTTCGTCAAGCTCGTAATTTCGGGAAAACGATTTCTGAGCCCTAGACGCGAATCGAACCCGCAACCAGAAAATTTCGGGTTCCCTTCCCGTCTAGGGCTCAGAAATCGTTTTTGTGAGATAATGAGTTTGACGAACCTTCGCTGGTGCACTAATATACACCAAGCTCTCACATGATCCCAGATTAATGTTTAGCATTTAGTATAGTATCAATAACGTGTTGATGAAGATGAAGCAAAGTTAGCAATACTATCACAAACTCAAAGATTAGCTGATGTCACAGGGGAGGCTGAGGTGTTTCAGCCTCCTGGGAAATAGTTTGGGGAGTTAACAGCAATTGACACGTGATTCAAGAATGACAGCGTTATTGACGTAGCCTTCTAGCCAAAGCACCACTCAAAAGATCTACATCTGAGAAAATGAACTAAATCCAACATTGAAATTCGAAAACTTAGCAAAGGGGGGTTGTTAGACGAGTCCCTGCAAATTAAAGACCCATCTAATTACCACAGAACTTCTAACAGTCACCAATCTTGAGGTCAGGAAAACGGACCTCGAGTTTCGGTCTCCTGTGGGAATAATAAAACTCTGTGGCTGATATCTGAATCGATATGCAGCTTTCAGCTCTACCTGTACATAAACCTAGATTATATTTGGTTAGTAGACACACTATTTCCTTTTTGTTTCGTTATTCCAATTTTCATTCAACAGTGACGACGCCGATTACGATGCATCGGAAGATAACCACTGGTGCGCTCCTCCTGTCGACCAGCTCATTCAAGAATCCGGGAAAATGGTGTTTCTGGTTGAACTGTTGCATAAATTGGCGGAAGATGGGCATCGAACGTTAGTGTTCAGTCAGTCAAGGAAAATGCTTGATATTATCCAAAAAGTATTGGGAGACAAGGTATGACAAGGCTTCTGATTTATATGTTAGTTTGGCATTCGGCCTATGTACGTTTTCCTGTACTACCGCAGGCTATTCCGTAACAACATCCATTGACAAATTCTTATAGTTTACATGCAGTTCCACTACAAGCCTTTGCCCTTTCTAGCAATTCATCTTCGTTAGTGTTGGATTAGCGTATATAATTTCTATTTGTTAGGGCATCAAAATGATGAGAATTGACGGTACAATAACTAGTATCATGGAAAGAGAAAG
>JBAHVQ010000417.1:254162-268091 GCA_036872915.1 Nanipora kamurai | reverse complement strand
GAGCGTATCTTTATCACATATAAAGATACGACACGGTTATGATTTTCCTTTGTGTTTTCCTCGTGAATTATTAATGACTTTTAGAAGTACTATTTACAAACTATCTCATCCATGCTGCCAATTTTGCAGTCCAGCAAGTCACTGCCGGCTGGCTCGTCCCAGGTTTAAATACCGAAAGTAACCTTGCTCTGCCGTCTGAGTTCTAGTGGCTCGGTGGTTAGAGCGTCTGGCTAGAATTCAGAATGTTACGGGTTCGAGTCCCGTCTGGAGCTCAGAGTTTTTCTGAGTCCATGGTGTTCCACAGTTTGATAAGCAAAAATTTCCTAAGACTTCAAGACTGAGTTCTATCGTTACCTTTTTTAGTCGTTATCTACAGTGACTTACCATCTATGCCATGTGTTTGAGCACTTCCATTGATTGTTTTGGCATGTAGTATGGTAACGTTAGTTTTACAGAATTCCGAGGGCTGGTCATTCCAGGCTAAATCTCCATGCCATTTGGTGTAAGGTAACACCATCAGCACATCCAAAACACATAAAACGTTGCAGGTCATCGAGAAAAAAGCGTAAAAAGATACCTGCGAAATAGTGAAATAAATATATTTTATACTATTCATTAATAATTCAAAAACAAAATAGGAACGAATGTTTAGTCAGAAGTTGTAAATGTGTACAAAATCCTCCTGATTTATATAAAGTTTTCCCTTGGTTTTCTCGGCGAAAACCATTTGTATCTTCACCATTTTTGATGAACATGAATGTATATCTGTATATCGTAAGTACTTTACATTATTCTCGTCGTTATGGACTATCAATTCATACGCCGTTTAACTAAGACTTAAGAGGCAAAATCAAAAAGAATAGTACAAATTTTTATATTTACCGCACAAGAATTTCTTGAACAAACCATCACGCAGCCAAGAGTGCCCAGTATGTAGAGCTAGACCAATAGAAAAAAAAGTTTAAATATAGAATTATTCCGCATTGATTTGCTTTCTAAAAAGTTCAAATAACGTGTTTACTAACCGAAAAACCAGATATTACACCAAAGAAACCTTCAGTAAACTGTGGAATCCATTCATCTTCCCATGATCCTTTTGTAGTAACTTTTATTCTCAAATAAATTCCCAGTGAAAATGCACAAGCACCAATTGTAGAAGCAATCCCTCCTAAAATCAAGATTTTCTTCTTCTCTGTTTTTGTTATCAATGCAACCATACTCTAAAACAAATTGTAAATTAAGTAATGTTCAATTTAAATTCGCGATTGGAATTCATGGGTTAAGGTAGATAGAGAAATGAGCAATGTATTTATTGGCGACGAGTTATGTGGCCAGTGCAGCTTCGTCTGATTATCGCCGTTGTTAAATTTTTATTACTCAAATCCCATCACAAACGATTACAAGTGAAAATGAAGGTTAAAAATGTCTTTAACCTACTAGCAATTGGAAATAAGATAACTTCTCTCGTTTTAATACTTATTGTACTATGGTCTGTTCATCCGTTGGTTCGTCCGTCCTACTTTTCATCCGCCCATGTTTATCCGTTGGTCTGATCATCCGTTCGACCATTCGTTCGTCCATTCCTTTGTTCGTTTGTTCATTTAATTTTAAGTCGATCAACTGTCCGTTTGTAGGTTCCTCTTTCGTTCGTTCATACGTCTCTTCCTTCCATTGCTCTCTTTGCATAGAACTGTTAATTCTGCAAGAAAACGAGGTGCTGATGTTTTGAACGAAAGCCCTTCGTTTGTTCAAACGTTAGTGCCTCGGTTTTTTGCAGAATGCTATCTTCTTAAACGTTTTCTATTTCGTTCAAAACTGCCAACACAGCACTCTGTTTTACACAATACCGTCCCTTTGTTCGTTTATATGTTGGTTGGTATGTTGGTTGGTATGTTGGTGTCTTCTAGTACAACTCTGCAGGTCGTTTTTTTCCACGTAAATTAGCCGCGACAACTATAAACAGCGAGCCCTAGAGTAAGTAGCGAATTTTAGAAAGCCAGCCAGGGCTGAGAACAATTTCAAAATTAGCCGCATCTTACCCATTATCACCCGTAGTTATTTACTCATAAACTGCGTCTTTTGACGTTCCTTGTTGCAACTCCTTGTATCTGCACCAACATATTTCCAATGTTTATTGTCATGTTTTTATACACAAGAAATACACCCTTGTCTGAGACCAGGGGAATGGAACGGGTGCGTATGTACCCCCAACTTATCAAGGTGCCTACGTACCCCCAACTTATCAAGGTGCCTACGTACCCCCAACTTATCAAGGTGCCTACGTACCCCCGATTTATTAAGATGCGTACGTACCCCCAACTTATCAAGGTGCGTACGTACGCCCGACTTATCAAGCCGCGTACGAACCCAAGGTTCGCTCAATCCCACCAGTAACTTTGATATAAACCAAATATCGATACATCTCGTATTATTCAACTAAACTTCTGGGCATGCGTGCTATCATTTTCATCATAAAATTTCGTAAATACACCAGCACAAGGGGATAAAAAAATCTATATGTAGAAAAGTTCTACATATATTCGGCAGTCTACCAACCTTTTAACTTTCTACGCTGTTTTATACACTGCCTGCGCAGTCGTCAACACTACTACCTTTCGTGGCACGGTATGGCTAAAGTTAGGTTCGGGTAACGCATTTTTTTCGGCACGACACGGGCAATTATCTTAGTGTAAACGATTGAAACCTGCTAAAATTGGTGTATCCTTACTTAAAAACTTAGCCATGCCGAATACTTGCATGGATATACAAGTAGATCTCGGCATCCCCAAACTCCCATGCCGTACCCAAGTTTCAGCCAAATTTTAAGATTAGGAATAAATTCCGTCTTACCAGTTGAACAGAAAAAAAAGCATCCAGAAGCTTTCGCAGCAGCGATCTGTTAAGTGTTGTTAAAAAACGTCCATTATGAAACCAAATATTAGTGAAAGCTAGATCAATATTTGATTTATTTTAGAGGTTGGTCGCGGTTGTTCAAAATTTCGCTGTCTTAAGTGCAAGCATGCGTCGAAAAGGATAGTGCCATCACATAAATTATCATTTTTTTTATTTTTCAGTAGAGCAAAATTTAAAATTTTGCTATCACGTAAAAAAACTCTATATTTTTTATACAATTTTACGTTCAATAAATTTTGGCAGGTGACCATTCTAAAGTTAGTTTACAACAATTACACCACGACATTCCAAAATTTTAATTAAGTCTCGATTTACGAAATGTCTTTCACAGTGACAGTTTTACATAGTGACCTGTCATACTATTTGACTGATCAAGTTTCAAACCATTATTAATACACGAGCGACGTATTACAATCACGTTTCATCCCGACGAAGGACCTTAACTGAAGGACCGAAACCTAACTTTCTCGTATATGTATATTTTGGCAGAACACAACACTCAACCGCTTCTGAATTGATAAGAGGATGCTTAAGGACTGGTGAGTTATACATTCACTCTGAGCATGCCAGTGAGTGTATAACTCACAAAACCACTGGACCGTATACTTTCGCATAAATAGTTTAGTACAACTGTAAGTCACTCTATTCCATCGCATGAGTCAAGAGGATAAAAATTGTCAGAAAAATCAGCCATGAAAACAGCCTTTTACACAGCCACTCCGTTTATTTTACTACACGAACGGTTCGTGCATTTTTTCCCTCTCACTTTTATAGTCTGGCCAAAACATCTGAGGTCAAATGTCAGTTGGTGACAACATCCACGTTTTCACTTTCCAGAACGTGTCCGATATCCAACCGTTGTAATACTTGACTCGATATTGTTAATACAAAATTCATAAAGAACGAAAAGATCGTCTATTTTTGCTTGTTTTGCTACGCATAACGTAAACATTTTCCTCGGATCACCTGGTAACATCAAGACAGAAATTCCAAGATAAGAGCATC
This sequence comes from Nanipora kamurai, assembly GCA_036872915.1. Classification (NCBI taxonomy): domain Eukaryota; kingdom Metazoa; phylum Cnidaria; class Anthozoa; order Scleralcyonacea; family Helioporidae; genus Nanipora; species Nanipora kamurai. The sequence goes on along the minus strand of JBAHVQ010000417.1, from coordinate 264,173 downwards.
AAGTGAGGCATAGCGTTTCTTTACCAGATGAGTGCTTTTACTTTGAAGTGATCATTTTGCGTTTCATTTATGGATATGTTATTGAGAAAAGCATCAAATATTTCTAGGTTTTCGTTACAGACTCCGTGTTCGTAAGAAGCTGATTATTTAATGAAACTGAACAAACAGGCGTTGGACCATTACTCTATCACTGAGATTAGTGTCTTCTATTGAGGTCGTCTTGGTATCTATTCTTGTGCATTTACAACCGTCAATACAAACTTTAGCTAACATCTACTCACATTAGGTAGCAACTACAATACTCACTCTCCTTTTCACAGTATCTTTTTCACATTCACTGAGTTTATTGACGCTTTGACTGAGTTCCTCAGGTTATGCGATATGCTCTTGTTAGATACCTGATATCCCTCAAAAGATTGGAACAGGTTGGCTAATCTGTGACCCTCTCCTGGCAGGATGTCTCCCCTCAACGAGTGAAACTGTCGTTAGCTAGACTAAAATTAAGTGATTCAACAGGAAAAGAATTAGAGTAAGCCTCGATTGTTAAGTTTAACGTAAAACTGACTATTTATCAGCACGGTTTTGCAGAAAATGCACTTCTAGGCCTTACAAAATTCGAAATTTTCCTTGGGGAGCATGCCCCTAGGCCCCCCTAGAGGGGTCTTCGCCGTGAACTTACGCCACAACCTCCGCAGACAATTTGCGAAATCTTTATGTGCGCCCCCCCTTTCCACCAACTCAAGATCCCCCACTCTGAGCTGAGCCCGAGTGTGGAATTTGCCTGGGCAAGTTTTTGTTGATGTAAATGAAGCAAGATAATTGGATTATACATCAATGCGCGAGAGACTTAAATATCTTATAACCCAAAGACAAAGTGTATGAACGATTCATATCACTGTTGGTAAAGTTTTGCCAGATGAGTAACTTTTTGAAGAATGACAAACAGGAAAATATTGGAGAAGACCTGTCAATAACGTTTACACTAAAGTCATGGCCATTATAATCACTAAATAACCAGGAACGTCACATTTTAAAATTTTTGTAAAAATTGTTTCAGGTTTGTGTCCTAATTAGAAGAGCATTAACAAATGATATAATTCAATAATGTGTATATATATAAAATTCCAGACTAAAACTAAATTATTCACATTAACATTTTCCCTGACTTTACGAAATTAAAGTTCCATGCCACATAATTTCTGAGGTTAACATCAGCTCATTTTCTGAATCCCTCGTCATGATGCACTTTATTGTCGTAACTTCCTGGTTGAATATGATATGGCGGGGAAAACGGCTCCAGATGAACACCTGGCTGGTCAGGAGGCTTTGTCAAAAAAATGAATAAAATGTTACAAGTAAGATATAAATAGATAAAAAATACAAGTCTTGCAACTTGGATGAGAAGTCTAGATTCCTTTTCCTAACCTCTCTTTGTTTCTTTTCTTCCTTCGTTCGCTTTCTTTCTTGCTTTACTTCCTTGGTTCCCTTTTTTTTCCTCTCCTGTTCTACTTCCCTTTCTTTATCACTTATCCAATCTCTACCTCATCCTAGTATTCCCTGCCTCACTCACACTATCACATTCCTTTTAGTCACATTCCTACCTTTCGTCACTTCCTACATCACTCCTACCATTTTTCTTTCTGTCTACCCTCACCACTAACTTCTTCCCCATTCCTTCCTGACTCCCTCACATCACCTCCCACGTTGCTTGCCAACATCACTCCGTCTCTCACTTCCTTACTTCTTACCAAAATTGCACGAGCTCTACAAAGTCCCACACACGTTACGGCCGTTGTAATGGTTGATAAAAGAAAACCCACCATCACAGCTGTTGTGATACAGATGAACAAAGTGCCAATGATCTCAGAACTAGCACAATATTCTGTTACTAAAGAAAAAGGAATCATTGAAACAATTAAGACATGCAGGACGTGTTCAACCTAAGGGCAATTTAAGTTGATTCTACCTTAAATGATGACCCAAGCTGTCCCACGGGGAGAAGCTAAAACTAAGATTACCATTTCTATTATTTCCATCTGAAAATTTTCATTGCCATTCTGCTTACATTTCGTCCTATGGTCTCTCAGAGATACGACGACTGCACTAGCAAATAATTGGCTTAAACATTGGCTTTGTTAGGCAAACTATTTTCTCAGGCATCGACCCCAAAATTTTCAAACAACTGGGCAACACCATTACCTACGGCATTACAGTCAAATCGAGATCAATTTTCTAGTGCCAGTCCTTTCCACGACGTGGCTTTAAGTCTGTTGCCCTTCTGGTGGCACCAACCAGTCATACCACAAGGTTACATTTCATGACGGAAGTTAAGGGTCAATCCCTTGTTTATTTTCGGTATAGTTGCACAGCTCATGACACACGGGTGTTACTCTTCATCTCTGCAAACACGACTCGTTTTGCCAACTTTTTAGATTACGGCTGGACATATACATATCATAACTAAACCGAATAATTTTTCAAATCTCTGGCTTTGGCGTAAGCTTACATTCTGTCTCTCGGGGCTAATAAATCGGCATATTTTGCTCAACTTCGCACAGAACGCTCGCCTTCGCCTGTCAAAGCTTCTAAATGCAAACCACAGCGAGTAATTACCAAGTGATATGCAGTATGACTTACAATGGATGCCATGTAGTTGAGAAGTTGCGTTAACAGTTTTTGCATCTAATATAATACAGTCAGTTTTACAGATCTCCAAGGGCTGGTCGTTCCAGGCTAAATCTCCATGCCATTTAGTGTAAGGTAACACCATCAGCACATCCAAAACACATAAAACATCGCAGGCCAATGAAAGAAAACCATACAGAAATACCTATAAAATAAACAGAAAGGGCAATGGAATTGAGCAGAACCAACGGTGAGAGGCAGTTTGATTGAAGGACACTACAATTTTTCCACAACTGCAGTTAAAAAGAATTAGAAAAAAAACTATTAAATACAACAACTTCCATTATGATTACCAAACAACAACTTCTTGGATAAATCAGTACATTGCCCAAAGTGCCAAGTAGAAATAGCTAAAGAAAAAGACAACAAAAAATATGCACAGTAATATTGTTCATGCAGACACTTTATTTTTGTTTGCGTATTTAAGATAACGTTTTTACTAACCGAAAAACCAGACATTACACCAAAGAAGCCATCAGTAAACTGTGGAATCCATTCTTCTTCCCACGATCCTTCTTTAATAACCTTTAGCCTTAAGTAGATTCCCATGGAACCAGCTGCAGCTCCAATAAGACCGGTAATTCCTCCTAAAATCATGATTTTATTTTTCTCTGGTTTTCTTATCACTGCAGCCATACTCTACAGAAAATCGAAACTTATTTATGTTCACTTCCACATCCATTGAATTGCATAGATGCAAAATTCATAAAAAGGTAAATAAAGTTTGGTAGGTCGTATAAGTTTGATCTATATCATACTTTTCATTACACTCGAAATTTTATTCTTTCTTGCCTTGGAACAGAAATGAGTTATCCTATTGTCATGTTCAGGTGAACTACGGACATTATCGTATGATATGTCTTCGACCACGACATCGAAATTCTCATGGCACAATTATATTGTTTCTCCCGATTTAGTTTTTATTTATGGCAAGAGGTTCTCTCTGTCATGCAATCTCTTTCCATAATTCCTATCATTGATAAGCATTCATACAATCTGCCACAGACATGACAGAAGACTGGTTCCCATATTTTCAGAGAGTAACTTCAGCGCGAATTCGTGATTTGTTATTGAGAATTTGATTATTAACAAGTCTCAGGGTTTTATCACAAGAAATATTTAGAATTCCATGTGAACTAGGTGTTGCTATTAGGGTGAGTTCACTGATATAAACCGACACTCGGGCTTCGTCAAATTTACTGTATCAGACTCAGACGACCAATGGACGTTCGTCAAGCTCGTTTCCTAAGAAAAACGATTTCTGAGCCGCAGATGGGAATCGAACGCGCAACCTTCTGATAACCGGTGAGACGCTCTCACGATTGAGCTACCAAGACTCAGATGGTGAGCTAAAGTGCAGGTTTTTCATATGTACTACCTAAGCGGAAATCTCGATATGATGATTGAAATATTATTTGCTGAACACAAATGAACCGACTTCGTGTTCTGCAAATAATACTTATCAGACTCTCATTAATAATTCATAACAGAAAAACTTAAACATTTCATCCTGAAGTAGAAAAAGCCATCCTCGTCGCCAGTGTCGGATATTATCATCTACCGGGATACTCTCCGTAAAAACTTTCATAACTCACCTTTATTTCTCGGTTCAAACATCTTATAATAGCTTATAACTGCAAGACATAACCGTCTTTCTTAATTTAACTTAGCATTACTTACAATTATCTAAAGTGCTTACGCAACGAAAACTCACCTGTTTTTTTAGGATTGTATTTATAAGAACACTTAAAACCACAAAAATCAACTTTCACATGACTTTCATATCTTATCTCACTCTTGAGTTATTAAGTATGTAGTTTGAGCTATGACGTCACACATATATCACAAAATTAGCCATATTTTTGGTTTGGTTGAACTAAACTTCCCTAGACGACGCAAACTTAATCAATTTAGAATCCATAGCATGTCTGCTTAGTCTAGGTCAGTTTAGTCAAAGTAAGCCAAAGATATGGCTGATTTTCAGTTCTGTACTGCACACAAAGTCATAGCTCAAATTACATACTTATTTACTCAAGAATGATCGGATAAGATCTGGAAGTTATGTAAAAGCCGATTTTCGTGATTTTAAAGTGTTTTTCTAAATACAGTGGTAAAAAACTACGGCAAATTTTCGTTTCATAGGCACTTTAACCGTGTCTTTATTAATTGCGTAATAAAATACGTCTCACGTTCACGAAACATCCTTTTGAATTTCTCTCAATTACTTGTTGTTCCTTTGCTAATTTCCAACGTACTACTTAATTTTTATGATGGAATGTCATTGTAAACTGAACGTCAACATTATTTATAATTGCATTTGCCTATCTTACTTCATTTCTCACTCGATCATGACTCAACCCTGTGTCGAGAATGTTCGCCTTCGTAAACTGTAGACCTCGACAAGTCACAAGGTCATATAAATGGGAAAAAAATACAATCACACCTGTTGCATGCACGTCGCAGCAAGACAGTACTCAGTCCCCCTTTTTTACCACTCAACTTTTATTAAAACAGTAGCGATAAGGTTTCTACGAAACGTTAGCAAATATTATTCTTTTTATTAGGCCTTTTTTTTAAATCGCTTGCTGGGCACTTATATTCATTTTTAAACTCAACACTTATATCAAAGTGCTGTGATTATATGGCTGTATGTGATCTTGACTACTGCAGAGTTCCATCAGTCGCCCACACCCGATTCTCAATCTTTCTCAGACATTTGTGTAGTCTACGAAATCCAGTGATGAGGTACCAGGTGTCGTTTGGTGTGCAGTATAATTTCAGGTGCGCAACCAGGAATTTCGGAAGGTAATAGAAATATAGCTTTTTGACGATTTCAAGTAGGTCTACGTGTAACAGGGCACACATAAGACCCCGCACGAAAAGTGTAGAGTTCGCGACACCCCAATCCCCCGATATATTGAATGTCCTGAATAAATGGTTTGTTGTACAGTTTAAAATGAATGAATGCCGAAAACGAATGATAGATTAAGTGCTTTAAGCTGGCTTTCAGGGAATGATTAACTCGTAAATTATTTTGGTATGATAGATTATGCTTTGTCAATTATCCTATAAAAAATAGATAAAAGGTACTATTAAAAACATTGGAACACCAAAAAATGTCCAACACAGTTCGCTGTTGATACATGGTACCAAGCCTCGTTCCGTAAATTATTTATGATGAAGTTTACGTATATTCTGTTGTTGTAAAATGAGAATCATGACCTGGACTGGTGATATGTGATTCCTTGCGGTCGTCTCATTCCAATATTCGCCAAATTCAGCCAGTACCTGCTGTCCAGATGAGGCTAACTACATACACATCGATTATTTCTAAATTTCTTCGTCGCCTGTAGTGCTATACACATATAAAAAAGTACAAAATACACTACTTTCCCATGAAATCAAGTTGCTTCCTCTCCTTTTAGGGTTAACCCAGTTACAGCGTAAACAAAACGTTCGGGTCTTTTTAATATTAATAGGAATACTAGTTTCTTTACTCTGTACATAGACCCTAAATGGGTCTTCCATGCAAAAGCTACAGTACATAGGATGGGAAGGTCTGATCTCAGCACTTCCAAGCAGGAAGAAAGTGCTCACGAGAAAATAATTCTAGGTATTTAAAGTTGAAAAGAAATTAGTCCTAAAAACGACAATTATTTGTACCTTAACCGGCGTTTCTTTGATCACCAAGTTGTAATGAAACCTAGATGGTTTTCCTTACTTTCTGAATACACTTCTCCAAAATTCACTGCTCGTGCAACAGTTGCCTTCTTTTTGCGACAAGCAAACATCAATCACAAACGATGAACTTGTCAAAATTATATTCGGCTAACACTTAGAAAGATATAAATATTATATATCAGTTACATGAAGTAACAAGATTAAATGTGTTGTAATCCGACGTTTGACAGCGGTTACCTCATCAACAAGAGAACGGCTATTAACATTGGACATTTTCTTTCGGATGTAAAGAAACGGATTAGGACAAAACCCTAGCGGCAGTTTCGGTATATCAAAAAAGTGCTTTATAGGTTATTTTAGAAAACGTTGACTGTGTGTGCGAGCGACAAACAATTTATTTATTGTTTATGCAGTTTCGACGACCTCCTATTATTATGAATAAATATCGTATATTTTACAAGTTTTTGCCCTTATACCATGTCATAATGTACCGCAAATTGTATGTATTCTCGTTTATTGTATGTCGTACTGTCGCGACCAGCGACAAAGAGCCGCAAGCTGGGACATTTAGATTATCTCCTCTCGAGTTAACGTAATATGAGGAAGTTATTTTTCCAGTCGTATTATTGCATTCAAGATGTCATTAAAAAGCAAAGTACACATTCACCATACAACAACTTGGCAAAGTACCTTTTGTAGCTTTATTAGCACATCCTTTTACGGTCCCTATGGACTCACTTTGTACATTTCTTAGTCAAGAAAAAAGTTAGGCAGTGGTTACACTACTACACGAAAACTACGGTTGGTAAAAATCTGAAAAAATAGCCTGTATAACTCCGATTGAATTACCTGCCCGGGGTGTTAATTTTATTCGAAGGCCTGGGTGAAAGACAATGTCAGGTAACTATGTCTTCATTCTTTTGCTGCTTCCTTCAAGATTGCTTTCCTTAATGTCTATCATACTGAATGGTACTCATTTATGTTGAAGACTTAATTTAGGTTCCCCAGCTCTGTCCACATAGCAAGGCATGTTGTTTGAATCATTCATAGAACATTCAACACTACTACTGGCTTTGCTTAACTCTTGTCCTCATTTATTTCCTCTTCTGAATCTGCCTCATTCTCTGATGAATCATTCTTTTTAGTTTGATTGTCACCATCAACTGGAAAGAGTCAATAAAACAAATAATTAGATAGAAGTAGAATACTGCATAGACAGTGTTGAATGATTAGTAAAAAGTCAAAATGGTTATGGAACTGGTGAAACTTCAGGTTCCCAAACACTTCCAGGTGATCTGACCACAAGCAAAAGGCCTGGGACTAGCAGCACAATAAAAATCCAGTTTCATATCTTCAATCAGTTGTAACTAGTCCCAGTCCACTTTGGTGTTTCCAGATCACCTGGTTTTGGTTATAAAATCAACAAGATTACCAGAAAAAAAAAGGAAAATGAAATCTGAGTAAAATATACTGTGATATATCTCTAAAGCTAGCATAGAAATAACTGGGTATTGCCAACAAGCACATAATTGTTTAGCTGTTATGCTGAATGATTAATGACATTCAACCTGGAGCATCTATCAAAGTTATTTACATTTTATGTTTCCTGATTTACTTTTCTTCAGTACTTGCTTCTTTTGCTTCTTTTTTAACCTAAATCAAACAGAAGTACAGTAGAATAGACATACATTAACTAAATATTTGCCAAACAAATTTTCTGAAGTTTGTACAATTTAACCATCATTTTTAAAACAAACCTTTTTGCTCTTTTCTTTGCTGTTCTTTCTTCAGCTTTTGATTTATTTTCTTCAAGTTTTTTGTGATATTCTTCATTAGCCTCTTCCTTGAAACCAATACATTTACAAGTGGCAACTTAACTGATGTACACAATGGTGACTTAACTAATGTATCTAAAAGAATCATTATCCTATTAACCTATTAAAGTTGCCATTGGCACATTGTTTCAATATTTGAGATAAAATCTGCCTCCCAGTCCTATACTATTATACAAAACTTTATTTTTTTGTTAATGGTTTAAATTTGTTCTTTATTCCTTGGTGTATTAATAAGAACAAAAAACATGTCTTAATTTCTCAATCACTTGTATGAATCTCCTCAGAGCCTTGCTGGCAACTTGCATAATGGAACAAATACTTTCATCAATTAAATGTAAAGTGGTTTCACTTTCCTGCAAGTTTGCTCACTCACCCTCTTTCCCTGGGTATCATATTCTGCAGCTATCTACAATTTCAATCCAAAATTCAAAACTTGATTCTGGTATTTACAAACCTCCATAGCCTTTTCATCAATAAATCTCTGGCGATTGTATTCACGCCTTCTTGTTGCTTGGTAAACATGAAATTCACCACTACCAGCTCCAGCACTTGAGCCTGTGAGAAAAGAAACTGTATGATATGAAATCTGGCAGTGCAGTAAAATATTTGTAGTAAACTCCTAATTGTTCATATGTATCACTGTTAAAAATATTTATTTTTATCCTGATGATGACTGTATAGTTGAAAATATTTGATTTTTACCAACAATATATTTTTAACCTATTCCTGTGTATACATTTTTTCACAAACTCCTAATTGGTATATACCAGCCATTCACACAGTTTAATGATAATGTCGTGCGAAAGGTATTACAATTTTTGTAAACTGTTTTTAGATAGTTTGCAATTATTTGTTATGGACTTATGGTATAATTAAAACAAGCCTTTGTTCAAGGAATGTCTAGCAAATACTGCCCTACAGTATCTCGAGAAAGTTCTGAGTCAGCAGTATAAAAAGCTCAGCTGTCTCCCAAATTAACTTTTCATGCTGCATTTGTAAATGTTGTTCATTTTTACAATCATCATAAGCATAACAGGACCAGAAAATTTGGCAGAAATCACACCGACGAAGGGCCTTCGCTAGAAACGTCAGTTTCTCCCCACTGTAGTAGCTCCGGCGGTTTCTCAACCCGTTTGGTCATATATAAGTTGTAGTTTGCAGAAGAACCACAGTTTAACACAATTTAATACTTGCATTTTCCCATATTCCCTTCACCGATGCACTTACCCATGACAAACCTAACGAAATCCTTCGGATCAGATGGTTTCCATTCTTTTGGCCGGGACGGTATATTTACAGGTTTGTCCTAAAATACAGTAAACTGAACAAAATTACTAAAAAATCTCAAAAACGTCTTAAACGCTAAAAATCTTTTATAATTTTAATTAGGCAGAAAACCTACAACTAACCGGGTTGTTCATAAGCTTGTCAATTTTCATTTTCTGAACATCATAAGCCGATTGGGGTATAAACACTTCTTTCTTGTTGTCATCTTTGGAATTTTTGACTTTCGGTTCGTCCGCCATATTGAATGTCTTCTGCTGACCACACGCAAATGAAGGCTCTATTTAGTACCCAGTCCTGTATGTTAATCTCAACATGGAAGGGAAAGTAGTGGCAGTTATTGGGTCCGCCATCTTGAATTTTACCGAGCGGACGCCTGGAACCAGGAAATGAAACACTATCGCCGGATGTTGTGAACACTAGTGCAGACGAGCGCGTCAATTTTAAAATAACTATGATGTTTTGCTTAGTATGCAAATTTTATCCTTCGATCACGGTGTTCCAAACATATAAGTGCGATCAATTC
>JBAHVQ010000417.1:243134-254062 GCA_036872915.1 Nanipora kamurai | reverse complement strand
TACTGAAGATGGCATAAGGTTGCCGAAACATGTCTACAATAAAAAAATTTGTCGTCTTTTTAAAGTGTGTTATAGTTATTTTAAAATTGACGCGCTCGTGTGCGCTGGAGTGTTCACAACATCCGGCGATAGTGTTTCATTTCCTCGTTCAAGGCCGCCGCTCGGTAAAATTCAAGATGGCGGACAATGTGCAATTCCTGTTATTAACCGCTAGTGGTGGTTGTGCTATTCTTGCTGGTGTGGCATACATTCTTCGAAGTGAAAACAAAACTAAACCAACAAGAAAAGGAGATCCTAGTATGTAAGAATAGTTTCCATTGTCCTCCATTGACAATAAATAATATATTGTTTAACAAATTTTTGACACAACGCTTCATTGTTTAACAAATAATTTACCAGATTTTCCTCATCTCATTTTGTATTGTTAGGTTTGTTTCCTGGTCTGATAAATCTTGGTAACACTTGCTATCTTAATTCTGTCCTCCAGGTAGGTTTAGGTAAAGTATGCAGGTCTCACTGGTGATGCACAGGATCCTTGCAAAAGGGGGTGTGGTAGGGGAGGTGGTACTCTTATCCAAATTGTCCTCAAGTTCTCAAATATGCACATATACAGCTTGCAAAAACAATGTGCTTGAGAGTGAGTTGAATCGTGAAGTTTAGTAGTTAGTAAATAGCTTGTTGAAAATTGAATTTAACTCTGTCTAATATCCTATTATTTACCAGTATATTTGGATACCTATACATACAAGTATATTTTGGGATGAGAAAGGGTAGGGTTGGGTTAATTTTTTTCAAGCAAAAATACTGCATAAACCTCCTATCCCAGGACTTCTGGTGACAGCCCTGTTGTGCAGTGAACAGATTAGTGACCTTTGAAAGATGTAAACTTTACCTTGGTCAAATTCTATAGTTACTTCCTGCCTAAATGACCTCTGATGGTTACTAAACTTGTTATTCCATTTCAGCATGTGCCATTCTCACATTACATAAGTTTTTTTTGTGATTGACCTGATTAAAATGCATGCACAGTGGCCATTATGGTAATGTGATGGTGATTATGATTGCAGAATAAGATGATAAATTTATTCATAAAACTGGTCACAGCAAAGTCCCACATTATCAGTTTTTCAAATCAGTGACTTTATTTTTAGGCTCTGGCCTCTGTGTCTACTTTTATTTCATGGCTAAATGATTTAGAACAAATGGACAACAGCAAAAAACTAACATCTGAACTTTCAAAGTTGATGTGTGGTATGTCTGCATGTGTAATCATCTAATTATGCAATGAATCCCAAATTGAAAAGTCATAGTTTAAGAGCAAATCTCAATAAATTCCTCCCTTTTTTCCCTTAATTATTTCAGTATTAAATAACCCTTGTTATCAAGAAGAATCACATGATCCTGTCATAATTTTTAAGAGTCTTTATGCACATGGCTGGGTGATTACTAAAGAACAACAGGTAATAAAATCCAATTGTCTGGTTTTAAACTAAAAAATTACTGCAAGTTGTGGAAACACTTGGTAAATTTATGTACTTGTTACTAAACTTTTGATATGTTGACTCAGAATCTTAGCAATGGAATGCATTGGTTTATATCATGTAAACAAAATTAATCTGCACAAGAATAGAAAATTGTAATGATGCAATTTTATTTGAATCAAAAGAAGTGACAATGTAATTAAGTACAAATATGCTACAGTATGTTTGTATTAATCCAGCTTGTGATTATAATTCTTCTATGGATTCATCACTGTTTATTATCCTCAGGATGCACATGAAATGTTCCAAGTAATAACTTCTACTCTTGCAGAAGAAGAAGAATCAGTAAGTCCATCTAATATGCCATAACAAAACATACTCGTCTGCTTTAAAGAAAATTTTTTGTTACATGAAAGTATTTCAATTATTGCCTAGACATCCACAAGGAATGTGAATTCTGTCTTAAAGAGCAAGGTGAGATACAGGTAGCCCTTTTCTGCAGTAGACATGTGGTATTAAAAGGTAAATAATGAATTTTGTCCAAAAGTGTGGAAAAACAGTTTGTTATTTTCTCGTTCTGAGAAATGTAAGTAAATAGATCAATCATTCAAGTGGTCAATCAATTAACCAATCACTCTATCTATCAATCAATCCATAAACAAATAAATAAGTAAACAGAGGACCAAATAAATAGATAACCAGGTAAACAGATGAATACTATAGATAATTAGATAGGTAACCAAAAAATAGATAAATATATTGCAAGTAAAATGGATGAATGGATAAATAGATGACTGTCCATTTGCTATAACATGTGTGGGCATGTGAACTGTACTCATTAATTTACATATCATACATGGAACTGTGAAAGTCATTAAGTGGGCATGTATCCAAGAAAATAATTAGGGAGCGGTTCTAGAGGTTTAGTAGGCTTAATTCATGCTTTTCTCTTTGTTGTTTTGTAGGTCAATGAAATTATTTCAGATGATTCCATTGTCCATAGAAGCAGAGTTACAGGTACATATATGATAATCCCACCCTAATTTACTGTAGTAAAAAATTGTAATTTATTCTAAAATAAAATACTAAAATTATGTTTTGAGGAGCAGTTTCATTTAAGTGGGTGCTGGTGACACAGTAATGGTGCATGTGTCTCTCACCTTAATGGCTAGAGTTTGATTCCTGGCTCTAGGGTGCAGTTTTCAGATTAAAGTTATCTTGGTCACATGCAAGAGGGGTGTTGTCCAGTTTGACTCTATCATACACTGCAGATTTTTTTGGGGTGCTCCTGTTTCCTCTTCCAGTAAAACTGGATCAACAAGGGGTGGCCCTCACTGGAACTTTAAGTGAAACATTTTACATACATCAACAGCTTTTCCTTGAAATGCCACTTTATTATCCCAAAAATTTTGGTGGTTAACACCATTACGTTTTCTTGTACACTGTACACAATATAGTGTAACTATACCACATAGTGGTCTTACTTTACATTATACCATAGTAAAAGAATTCATTCATCTTTTTTCAAGCATCCAAAATTGAAAGGAAGTCTTGGTCTCCATTCACTGGGCTATTTGCAAATCAATTGTCTTGTAAGATGTGTTTAAAAAAGGTATTAATTTATTTAAGCCTTAGATAATATACCAGATTTTAAAAAATGCTCATAAAAAATTATAAAAACCTCAGCTGTTACTACTATTTCAACAACTACTCCTTTATTCTTTCTATTAATCCTCTCTCTTGTCATTTTTTCCTTTCCATTTACTGTTCTTCCTACTTTTCCTTCCACTTTTCTTCCTGCTGCTACTGTTCCTACATCTGACCTAGCTCCTTCTCCTTATTTCCATCTTGTGTTTTCTTTTATTCTCAAGCTCTTCCACATTTTTGTCCTGCCACTCCTATTGTTGCTACTGGTGTTTATCCGGATCTTGCTTAAAATCCTTCTATTTCTCTTCCTTTAGCTCCTCCCTGCTTTTCCTACTTCTTGTCCTGCTGTTCCTACATTTATTTCTCTTCTTTCACCAGCTCTTTATCTTCTTTCTGCTTCACTCATTCCTGTTGATCCTGCTCAGTGTCTTGTTGCTTCCTTTTTTCTTCTTATACATCTCTTTCCATTGATCCTCTTGTGTTGCCTCTTATGTTCCCCCTGCTATGTAAACAAATTTCCCAATGCAGCCAGGTGAGTAATCAGACATGGCTTCACGCTACTCTGGCTTAAAAAGTTTTGAACATAGCTTACAAAACTACCATTTATGGCCCAATGGATTGTCAAAACACTTGGTCATAAATGGTAGTTTTGTAAGCTACATTCAAAACTTTTTAAGCCAGAGTAGCATGAAACTATATCCGATTCATCCTGCTGTTTCTCTTCTTCCATCAATACTTCTCTTCCTCCATCAGTCACTACATCTGAGTAGTGACAACATAAAAATGCCTGAATGTCAATTTTACAATCATTATTGATGTATGTTCTTCTCTGTCTAGTACCCTGCAAAGTTTGATTATTTTGATTCAGTTTCTCTCAGCTTACCCCTACGATTTAAGGTATGAGTGTCTTGTCAAATTTGAAAGGGAAATTGTTTTGGTTTGCTGTACTAGTAGTGTAATGGTTTTTGCCAACATGAGATTAGATTTTCAACTGACATAGTTAGTTAATATTTCATATGGTAAAGGATAGTACTATTAAGTTTTACTAAGGCTTATGATTTAATGATACTTGCTGATACCAGGATATGTCTTTATTTATTGCTAGTTTGGTAGTTATACTTTGGAGGACCTGCTGGGAGATTTTCTTGGCACAGAAATCCTTGAATCTTTTGAATGTGCCAGTTGTGATGTAGACAATGGCAGGAGAACTAACCAGAAAAAGTTATTGAAGAAACTGAGTTTAGGAAAGGTAAAGCACCCTGTAGCCATAGTTATGTAACCTAGTTTTTGTCTGCAATATTTTTAACAGCACTGTCTTTGTATTAATTTGAATTTTGAGAAGTAAATGACTAAAAAACCATTAATCAACCTCTTGTGAGGATCTACATGTAAGGCATAACTTTCCAATAAGCATTCTTTTGGTGGAATGGTACAAACTGTTTTTTGAAGAAATGAATATTGATTTTTTAGTTTCTTTTGCTTTATAGTTACCTCACTGCTTGTGCTTTCATATCAACCGAACTTACTGGCAGAAGAATGGAACTCCATACAAGAATAATACATATGTCAGTTTCTCAGAAAGATTGGACATGGATCCATTTCTTTACATGTCATCTGATATTAACTCAAAAATTGATAACCCCACAAATTTTCAAGTAATGTCTTGCACTGGGCTTGATGTAATTAATAGTTTTGCTAAAGATGAGGAACAAGGTGATGGGAAAAAGGATTCTCCACATTCAAGGTGCAGCACATGAGTCAGATTTCTTTTTTCTTCAGTTAGTTAACCAAAATGTATTAGTGAACATCAGTTCTTGTGATAATAGTGGCATTAGAATTTTACAGACAGTGGGGCCCATATCCCCTGATGGAAAGGGGGAGGCAGAAAAGTTTGGCAAGTAGGAAATCTGAGCTAAAACAAGATGAAATCATTCTTTCCTGATGTCTGATCTCTTGCTACCCCTACTTTTCAATTTATTCTTAACAACTGCGCCCCAGCAAGGGGGTGTCTTTCTTGACAAGGGGACCTTTTACATCCCAGTCCCCCATCTTGTGATGAAGTTTCAACCTTTGCCTGGCACTTCTACCAGTTAAGTATTAACCTGGTAAACTAAAAGTATCAGGTCCTGACTACTGCTTAGGATCCTAATTCTCTCCTGCTCAGTGAAAGATTTCAGAATATTCTAAGCCTCTTACAATAATTGTTCGTAGTTTACATACAACTATTACTCCACAATATTTTGGCATGAAATTAAATACCAAGTAATAGATCATTGTTACAGTAGTAAACATTTGTACTATTACTGAGAAACACATTGGTCTTAGTAAATCATTCATCTCTTTACTCCTGCATTCTTAGGTTGGCTTTAAAAACCCAGTATCATTTGGTGGCTGTTATTGTACACCTTGGAGGTGTTCACAACGGTCATTTTGTCACTTACCGGAAGTTAAACACATCAAGGAACAACATATGGACTCTAGTGTCAGATGAAATAGTACAGACTGTACCCTTTGCCCAAGTTCTCAAGTCAAATGCTTATATGCTATTTTATGAAAAGTCTGCTGAATAAAGTCTTGTAAACTCTGAATAAAGTCTTGTAAATGTGAATGTCAGTTAATTTTATTGATGTTGTGGTACAGTACGTAGTTTAAAGTTATGAATCCATCAGTGGCGTGCTGGCCTGTGTTTGCCAGGGGAGGCCAGGTGGTAATTTACCCCCATACTAGCGCTTTTGTGCGTGCTTACGGTGATTTTGTGCTATTTCGGCACCCCATTTATGCTCTGGCTCCCCCTAAAAAAGCATCGCTGGGGGGCCATGGCCCCCCTGCCAGTACGCCACTGGAATCCACTGTGTTTTCCACAAGCATAACATTGTGCAAAATGCTACATGGTAGTAAAGTCTGAAGGAACATCTCTTTGTCAAGTGCCTAGTGATCTGCAATATAGCTAAAAATAATTTTACCAATAATAATATATTTTAAAATGTTCCAAATTGGTACACCATAATTCAATCCTGCTATTATTTAACAATGTATTACATGTCAGCAAGACCTGGGGAGCATAGTTTATACAAAGGAATGTACTAGATACCAAGTAGACTTTTGCCCAGTTCTGTCAGTGAGTAGCAGCCTCATCTCTCTTGAAGCAGTCCAGTAATCAAGGCATTAATTCATAGACCTTTTGAGCTTTGAGTGATTTTTGTGGACTGTGTAGCAAAAAAAGAGCTCATAGCTCATAGCTCATGGAAAAGATTAAATTGCAAAGAGTAAATAGGTATTCAGCTGGGGGTAAGATCTTGGGAACCATTTTACATGGAGGGAGTGAGAACTGCTTAATCAACTTTAATTCTCGAGGTACTTTTCAGCCCCAAAAATATCTTTTCAGTAAATGAAGGGAAACCTGGGTTGGAGTTAGATTTCAAGAGTAAACTACTACTGCTGTTACTGTGGTCCTTGTTATGCCCTCCTTAGATAAAAGTTTGGGGCATGGCTAAATCTGTAACCTTATGAAAGTGGCTTCACTTTCCATCTGTAGAACTTGTTCTCTGCAAGGTTGTACAAAATTTGTTCTTTTTCCCACTGTTGAAGTTATAACACCACTCCTTCGCAGAAATATTTTTTTAAGAAGTATTGCAAAGGACAAGCTTAGTCTGAGGGCGCCTAAAATCTTTTTGATCCAAAAATAGCACACATATGTGGTATATTGTAAACCTGCCAAGTGCTTTGAATTGGGGGGCATTATCCCAGTCCCCCCGTTGAAGCGGAACTGATTACAGCCACCTGTGTGGTTACCCGATAATTTATCATGGAAAGAAATGTTGGCCCGACAATCTTTTGCCAAAACAGAGTAAAAAAAGCAGTATAGTGACGTAGTTAGGTCTTTCTGTGCTTTGCAACTCACGCATTTTAGTTTCTTTCGGTTTTTGTTCGTCAATGTCATTACCTCCATGACGTCACATATTCGTTTCCAACCAACAATATGACCGCAATATGTGTAGTAATGCGTCATCTCCGCCCGCTCTCAGGAGACGCTACATAACAAATATACATTTTGCTTTTCAAGTTGCGGAGGTACCTGTAGCAATCTCCATCCATCCTCCGTCACTTGAGAGCTGAAATTCACAAAGTGTACAAGAACTTTTAGAGCAACAGTTTCTTTCGAAGTACTCGTATGGCTGAAAGCGATAAGCTCAATATTGACAGCGTAATAAGTCGTCTATTAGAAGGTATATTTTCACCGGTTTGAAGCTAGACCTGTGCTGATCGGAAGTGTTGAATTGAACTAAAAAAGATTAATCCTGTTTACTTCTGTTGTATATAGTACGCGGTTCGAGGCCCGGCAAAAATGTTCAACTTACAGAGGCAGAAATTCGTGGGCTTTGTTTAAAGTCCAGAGAAATATTCCTTAGTCAACCAATTCTTCTAGAACTTGAAGCTCCACTCAAGATTTGTGGTATGTATTGTACATGTATATCTTAGCAGTAAAGAGCGGTTAGCTGTGGGGATTGTGCTTGATACGACCCCAAAGAAGCTAAAGTAGGATTGTATCTAGCTGTACAAAACCCTTTAATCTGATATCGTTTTTTTCTTGGCTAGGTGATATTCACGGACAGTATTATGACCTTCTCAGGTTATTCGAATATGGAGGTTTCGCACCAGAAGCTAACTATCTTTTTCTTGGCGACTACGTTGACAGAGGAAAACAATCTCTAGAAACCATATGCTTATTATTGGCATATAAAATAAAATATCCCGAAAACTTCTTCCTTCTGAGGGGAAATCATGAATGTGCTAGCATTAACCGGATATATGGTTTCTACGACGAATGTAAGAAACACGCTCAATTGTTTTGAGTTCGCTTTTCCAATCTTTTGTTTTTATTGTTCAACATGGTTGGATTGTGTGTGTAATCGTGTCCTGTGTTTTCTCTGAACAGGTAAGAGACGGTACAATATAAAACTTTGGAAAACTTTCACAGACTGTTTCAACTGCCTGCCCATAGCGGCAATTATTGATGAAAAAATCTTCTGCTGTCACGGAGGTAATTATCGTTTCTCTTAAGAATTTCTTCAAGTAATTAAATAAACTTGTTACAGTGAGTAAGTGAGGTCAGTACAATCCAGTTGCATTCTCGTGGACATTTTTTGGTCAATAAAATAGTCAGGGTAACGGAATAATTTTGATTTTGTATTCATGTTTGCATTTATTTCAGGGCTTTCACCCGATTTACAATCCATGGAGCAAATTCGCCGAATTATGCGCCCGACTGATGTGCCCGATCAAGGTAAATACTTCGACTGGTATACGGAAATGCTATTCGGAAGTAGATTTTCATTTTTTAGTCGAGTTTTCCAAGTAACAAAGCATTTTATGATAGCAAAGAATAGCCCAGAAGTGGAGAAAAAGGCGATTGAGATTCTGAAAACTAATAAAAGCAACATAGGGATTTAGGTAACACTTACTATATTAGCCGGTGGCTTATTTCAAACCGGGTGACTTGGCAGCATACTCTTATGATACTTTTGGCAGTGTTGTATAACTTCTAAGTACTTGTGCTTATATGTGATAGACAGTAAAATCCAACATGTAACACAAATTATGAACAAAAAATGAACAGATTTTGAAGGCTTTTGAAGTGTTACCATAGTACAATTGATTCAATTTGTTCAGATAGTCTTTTTGGCTGCTGTATCCAAGCCTGTATTTGAAGTATACATCAAATAAATGATTAAGAAAAAACCAATTAATTTATGAAAACATTTGTTTTGACAGCATACATTTTTAGTTCCGTACATTTTTCATTATTTATTAAAAAGGATATTTATAGTTTTAGAAGGCTAAGCAGGGATTGAAAGCCTTTTCAGTGGTATCCTAATGTTGTTCTGTTCTTATCAACTGAAAAATCTATGGAATACAATGCTGTAAAACTGTTAGGAACAAGTACTTTTTAAACTGTTTCATCATTGTGAAGAAGGCTGCATCTTTATTTTGCAAAGTGAACCTCGCATGGTGTATTTTACTTTAACTATGGAATAGTTGCCCTCAGTTTTTTGTCAACATAGTTAATGAACTATGATAAGATCTTGTAAACTGCCTGGGTGGTCAGTGGTTATGATAATAAATAAACACCACTATATTTGACTTAAAAATATTGGTTTTATAATTTATAAACTTTAAAACCAATATTTTTACATCTGATATAGCTGTTTTAGATCTTTTGTCTTATAGGTGTCCGATTAATTATAATCTAGTCACTGATCAGAAGATTTTGATGCTGTATTAACGTCTTAAGAACAGTAATAATGTAATACCTTGAGAATGATTATGGTAGCCAGCAAAACAGATTTCAGTATCATGTGACCAGTTTTCGCTCAGGGTCTGTTGTGTTGGATTCAGATAAAGATTTCAAAGATAAGATCAGATCTTCAAACAAGGACTTGCAACACTTTGGAGCTCTCATTAAGTTTATTAGGTATTTCCGTGATTTTATTTATTGGCAACTGTGTGGCTGTCCAACATACCATTGGTTGCCAGTGACCTACCCTAAACACTTCAACATTTAAATTTTTTTTCTTTGGCTCTCTCATTGCTTCCCCTCTCTTTGTTTTTGCTTTGTTCATTTGTTTGTTCTTTGGTAGTTTATATCCAATATAATTATCAAATTCTGAGCATTAAAAGGTTAAGAATACTATACAACAATAGGATGATGATGATACAGCGGAGTGAATGTCATGCAGTTATGTATAAAATATGCAGTGATAGGTAAAATATCCTGCTGTCTTAATAGGATAAGTATCTTGTGTGAGGCAATAGTTCTGTTATAGTATGAAATATCCTTCCTTGAGCACATTTCTGCAGAAAAGTGCATACCTGAGGAAGGGAAAGGATGCAAAGGTTTACCTTTCACTAGAGACAGGCAACCATTAGTATTTTTTCATTTCAACTACAAATGTTGCCTCTTCTAATAATGAACTGCTTTAATTAAGTAAGGCATTGTGTACTTGTATATTGTGTTGACTCAGTTTAATTTCATTAGGTCTTTTGTGTGATCTACTGTGGTCAGATCCAGATAAAGAAGTGACAGGATGGGGAGAGAATGACCGTGGGGTTTCATTTACATTTGGTCCAGATGTAGTATCAAAATTCTTACAAAAACATGATTTGGACCTCATTTGTCGAGCACATCAGGTTTGTTTGACTGTGACATTGGCATACAATTAATTTCTGCAATTTTTACCATAGCTTGGATGTGTTACGATTAGGTATGTGTATTTACAACAAATATGTTTTATCATTTAATTTTTGTTTTTATTGGCATGAATCCTGGGATAAAACACATTTAATACATTTTCCATTAGCTATTTTATTTGTCCAGGGCACCCATCCACAAAAGCTTTGAGTTGACAATGGTTAAAGAAGTGCTTATTGTTATTATTACACATTTTTTCTCAATTTTTGCAGACTATGATTAGTTCAAACCTTTGAGAGAATTCTCTGTCTGCACTTCTAGTCTGTTAGTTTAACAGCTGAGATTGTGATATTCTGATATTACATCATGCCACTTATTGAATTCAACTTTCTCCATATTGAGAATTACAGTACTGTGTATCAAGGTCTCAGTCAAAATTATCAGCCTCAGCTTTTGGCTTCAGCTGATAATACCATCTTTGAGCTTGGCAATTGTTGATATCAAAAAAGCCTCTTCCAATAATCATTTTTCATCATTATCATTATTGTTATCATTCTGATGAATTATTTTCATTTTTATAGTTTTACACTGTGAAGGTCCTCATGTCCAGT
>JBAHVQ010000417.1:219861-239663 GCA_036872915.1 Nanipora kamurai | reverse complement strand
GGTTCGATTCCCGCCTAGGGCTCAGAAATCGTTTTTCTGAGGATACGAGCTTGACGAACGTCCCCTGTTGTTCTAATGTTTTTCTTATTAATTAATTTTAATATTTTTTACTAATTTTCTTCATTTTAGGATAACCTCAATGAAACAACATTTAAAATCACTCGTGTATTAAATGGTGAAAGGTAAGTGTTTTTGACAATAGATATTTGGTAAGTGAATAAAAGGAATCTCTGTGTATTTGACAGAAGTGGAAATGATTGAAAATAATTTTAAGTAAAGACCACACATTGGCAATAAACGTTCTGACTGGACAGATTATTGGTGAGTATATGCCACATATACCACGATAATAATCAGTGGTGTAGCAAGGAGGGGATAAGGGGGGGCAGATACCCCAAGTGACACTTTTCTGGGGGGCAATACCAGTGGTGGGGGTCGCACTTTGGAATTTTAGTGGATAATTACCTATACAAAACAAAAACAATAAGTAAATAATTAAGTTAATACCTCATAAGGTTAAAGGGTTGGCTTGCACTGTTTGAGTTTTCAACATCATAATTTACTAAGACTTGCAAAAAAAAACTAAAGCCAAATATTTTTGTCAGTTATATCCTACCCATGGCCGACAGGTTATCCATATTTAGGTTGAGTCCATGCTTGAGAGCATGAAAAGATCATAGCCTAGAAATGCAGTTTCACATTTCAATGTAGCAGTGACAACAATGCACATCAACAAAGAAATGTAAACAGATAATAACTCAATCACTAAAGTGTAACAATTATTTATAAACAATTTTGCATTTGCAAAATTTTTCATGGAAATGACTAGAGGTTTATTGTTTATAGAAGTCTAAGTCAATGACAAGATGATCTTGGTAACTTCTTTTTTGGGGGGTGGGTGACATTTTAAGGTGTCACCCCTAGTAGCCCTTATACTTGCTCTGCCACTGATAATAATTTCATCTTTCCACACTTTTTTTGTTTTGTAATTTGAATTATACCAATTTTTCTTTTTGATGCAGAATTGTTGTTTCATTTGATGTTGATCAAAGCATAAATCATGAAGCAAGTGTTCCAGATGAGGATGATGATGAAGATCAAATTCAAGTAGGAAAGGTATTTGAATGTTTGTATTTCCCTTAATTTGGAGTATTCAAAACCAGTTTCCTTTTTTTTACTAGAAAGATGACTCTGTTAATTAAAATTTCAACAACAGCAACAAGCTGGTACTTACCCAAAGTTACAATAATCTATTGAGTTTTAGCTGTTACCAATGCTTGTTTTGCACAGCCATGTAATTATTAATAATAATGATAATAATGATAATAATAATAATAATAATTCTATCCCTGCCTGCGAGTTCCCTGCAGACACAGTATCTGGCATTGCCTTACCTGACTGGTTGTTGGGAGCCAATGTCAGGAAAAGACCCCCTCCACTGTCCTTAAGTGGATGGTGTGTAGATACGAATAATAATAATAATAATAATAATAATTATAATAATCCCTTCTCTTTTCATATGTAAAACTAAATAATACTATAACACCTCCTAACTTCAGTGAACTGTTGATGCTTTTTTTGATTCAACAAGTTATTTAAATCTTGTTTGTTTTTTTAGATTACATCATATCCATCCTTTTCAGTTCAGATTATCAAAGATTCTGTAAGTACATGTATGTAACAACATTATTATAGTCTGTAATCCATTCCCAGCTGACAATTTGAAAAAATATAAGACAAAACATAATCTGAAAATAAACATCTTGTGAGTAACTCAAGATATGAGCTAAAAAAGACGAAGCCAGACGAAGGCTTTGCAATAAAGTCGAAATATTATTGCTACACTTGTGTCTCGTTTTTTAGCTCATATCTTGAGTTACTCACAAGATGTTTATTTTCGGATTATGTTTTGTCTTATATTATAGTCTGTAGTTTATAAAATGTCTGCCTGATAAATCTGCTTATGAAACACTCAGTTGGTAATGTTTGCAGGGTGAAACATTACATTTTAACTGCGAGTACGAAATTGATGAAGGTGAAGAGAGCACAGATGAAGAAGAAAGTGAATTGTTCTCAATAACTGATATCAGCTTACTGCCTCATCCTGATGCAGATCACAAGAACATATATCATTGTGAGACAGAGAATATGGACTATGTAAGTATGACAAGAGCCCATTAATTTTGTGACACCTTACTGCTTCAGTTGAATTGTTAATGTACATGGAAATCATTGGCACAAATGTAAAGCCATTAGCTGCTTGGACAACAGTCGTGCTGCCAACAGTTGTGGGGAAAATTGCTCCTGGTGCCAAAATAAGGGAAGCATTAGTGTGCTGTAATGTATTTGTAATAAATTACATGTTTGATTTCCATCAGGGGCTCGGATAACTTTTTTGAGTTAACAAGCTTGAGAAGCATGTGCAATTTCAGTCTACGTACACCAAGCTACCATGTGCCACACTATATCAGTCAATGTAGATAACTTAATGCCATGAACTTTATTTATATAAAATTAATATAAAAAATAAAAAACATCTCTCAGACCATTACAGTAATTATTTCTTTAAACATTATAATAACACTGTTGGTAACATTTATGGGATTTTAAAGTTTGAAAATTGCATGATGGGTTTGCCATAAGTCGACTTTACCCCTGGGTGCTGATTACTCAGTTGATAGTGCTCAGACACTATCAACAGAATAATACCCCTGATAGCAGAATATAGGTAGAAAAAATAAAGCTCGGAAGTACTTCACATACTTTCAAGGCATTTGAAAGAGCTATGCTTTATTTGTCGAGATTGGTCCAGTGGAGTTTCTAATATACTGTAATAGTCTTCAGTCTATTGGTAGGAGTATATCAACAGAATTTGGAAGTTGCTTGTTAAGTATTGTCAGACTTAAAAGATTGTAGCTGGTACAACACCTGACATTTTACCCAGGGCCATCAAAACACCAATCCCAAACAACAGTCTAGCAAAGCAAAAATAACCAGAACCATTGTAATCATCTTCCAACTTCTACCAATCAAAATATGTTAAGTATGGTAACAGCACCAACAAAAGTCTCAAAATGATAAATATGCTTGTATTTTAATTGTATGATTATCATTATTTTCTAATACTTTAGAACTTATATGACCTGCTTATGGGAATGTTGGCTGACCGTGGAGTGAACAATGAATTTGTATCAGACTTACTAAAAAAGAGTACAGTCCTTGAGCATCAACACTATATGCAGTTTTTGGAAGGTCTCCAAGACTTTCTCACACAGAAGTAATGATCAACATCTTTTCATGGTACAGAACTGTAAAATATCTTGATTACTGCTCTGAGGATTTTCTTGTCGAATTAAGTATTTTATAGTATGTTACCTGTACCAGTTATCAACAACAAATAATTAACCAGATATACTTTACCACCCTCATGAACACAAAAAAATTACAAATTAGGTACAAAGGCTATGAATTGGTAGTGGTATTGTCCAGATAAACATAATTTTTGTTGTAGACGCTGTACTTAATCATTCTTACTAGCACTATCTGAGCAAGTAGACTTGTTAAACCACCATTGTCAGGCCAACATGGATAAGGGAATCTAAATGTATAGTTATTATACAGTGGTTATGTCAACCAGGCATCAGGTTTAAGCCCTTTCAGTGCTGGATGTCTCCTTTTAAATTAATTGCCTGGTGTTAGCTGTAATTAAAGTTCTAAAGTGCAGCCTCTGCAGTGAAACAACTGTTATAACTTGCATTAATATTGTATTATTTGGTGATCTGCATGAAGTTATTATCGTAACTTTACAGAATGTAATGTTAGCATCTCAAGATGAAAGTAGTTGACACATTGTACAGTTTGTAAGTGGGACAAGGTTTGATTTGACAAAGTTTGATTAAATCTAAAATGGTTTGCACAACAAATAAATACCTATACAACATCAGTATGAATTGTAAATAAATAAATACAGTATTTCAGTTCACATATTTCTTGATTTAGTGTATCAGAGAACTTGTCTCTCTGTTGCAATTAATGTTTGGATAGTCTGAATCAGGAACTTGGTGTCAAAGAAAATAATTATAGCCACATTGGTAAACTAATACCTATAATACTTCAAAAGTGATTGCTATTCTTTCTAGTCTAGTAATAGTGCAACATGGTAGTTAATCAAAACTTTAAAGTTCATTTCATATCTCTGGGTCTACTTAACTGGCAGTTTAATGCTTTGGTGGCTGAGGTAGTTTTCCAGTCTTGTTATTGTTTACTATTCTTCTTTGTGATTCTGAGGTCTTTTGATCTGGTTTAGTTGTAATGTTCTAAAATACAGTGCAAAAGGGTTATGCACTACTGTAGGAAAATTTCAGTGAGAATGCTGAAAGGAAAGTACATGAACAGTTTATTCTTGGAAAATGTATAATTTTCAATGTGGATCTGGTAATGCTACATGTGTAACTACCAGTAATATAAATGATAACATGAATTTTCCTGCCAAAAGCAATTGGTTACTGCAGAACTACTTTCTAAAAATAGACATTTGCTGTGGCTGCAGAGAATTCTATCATAATTTATACCAAATGAAAAGAATTACCTGAAAAATATTGTTTATTAGTGCTTTTCCATGTGAATAAGCCAAGGGTCCGTGTGCTGGGCTTCTTCTTCCATAGGGTTTATCACTGGCATCAGAATGAGGTCCTTTGGATCTTATTAAGGGTCTTGGATGTTCTTGATGATAAACTCCCAGGGGTGGTGGTTGTGAAGGTGTCACAATCCCTCTAGGCTTTAATACTTCACCATTTTCAGAAACTTTAGTATTAGGACCTTTTTTGCTTATAAAAGATGATTGAATAGGATCTAGTTTGGCTGGCATGCGGAAACTTGGTTGTGTCAAGGGTTTGATTGGTGCTAAATGCTCTCTGTGACTTTTAGATCCTCGGTTTTGTGTTTGAGTTGACAGATCACTCTTCACCTGTAATGGTATTGGTTGATCAGACCCATAAACAGTGACATACAATTTACAGTGGACAATTGGACAACCATGAGAATTACCATAAGTTAGAGCATTATTACATTACAGACACAGGAAACAAAATATTTTGTTATTTGCACTTTTGTCACTTTATTGTTTTAGTTAATAAACTTATCTGTTCAAAATAAATCCAGAAGAGCCTGTCTTTTTCAGTATTAACCATATGGCAGCTGTTAGATTATGTCCAGAAAACATGTTAGGATATAAAAGTTGATATTACATACCTGAGACACATCACTTTTGCTGACATTTACATTTTCTTTAGATTTCTTTTGTTTCCCTTTATCTGTACTTTTGTCTTCTTTCTCAGATGTGGTATGGTCTCCATCAGTGTCACTTTCTAGACTTGAAATCTCAATGTTTTCACTTATGCAGTTATTCTCTGCTTCTGCACTGTTGTTTGAAGCCAAACTTGATGCACTGCCATGTTGCTGTAAACACTTACTTGAGTACTCGAGAAGCTCCTCATCTTGTAACTGTTTGTTGTCACCAGGTGAATTAGGAACTTCCTTGCCACAGATAGATTTCATGAGTTTTAGCTCATTGTCTATAGGTACTGATTGCTCACCACTCTTCTTGCCTTCTTCTACTTGCTTGCTTCTTTGGAGAGATATTTTGTTATTTCTTTTTGGTTGAACCTGAGTTTCCCTTGCTTTTGGTTTGTCAATGTTTCCTGTAATCTGGCCAGGATATGTGTCTCCATTCACTTCAAAACCTTCTATTTCTGTAACATCTACCAACTGCTTCTCCCTGCCAATGTTGTGAGTGGTAGTTGTTTCAGGAAATTCATGTGAATCATTCAGGAAACCAGTTGGAATTATCCAGCTAAGAAAGAAGAACATTTAACATAAATAATCAAAATTATTCTGTCGTAATACAATTCAAACAGTCTTAACCTGTTAGTTAGTCATCAAAATGGTTTTTTTATATTTATAGCTAATAACTGCTGTTTTATTTCATCCACCTTTCATAGTTTCTCGTCTCTGTGTTATTTTTTTCCTCCTCTTTAGGCATGTTTATGAATGGTTCATTTTTCTGACCTGCTTTCAAATGCTCAAAAGCAGCAAACACAAGTAAACAGTAGTGATAATGACCAAACTCTGCTTCTTGTAAAGCTGTCTTGCCACAGTTATTTTCCTCTGCAATGTTTGCTGCAGTAACAGAAAGAAGGTATTAATTAGTTTAACCTGATAACTGTTTGCTGTTGTCTTACATCTTAAAACAAACAGTGCACTAGCTATAGAGATATTAAAAATTTGCATGAAGATGTTTCAGTACCTTTGAGTGGAACACATCAATTTCAGAGCTGAAGTTTATGAATGTTTCAGGAGAAATCTCTCCATTATTACTGTAAACGTTGAAACAAGGCATGGTTTGACCTACACTAACCAAATGGACCCCTACCTTTCTTTTTTGGATTTCATGGCAGGGTTATTGGTTTTAGTCATTTGAAAAATGTTCTTATATATACTTATAATAAGCTTTAGATAAAGTACTACATCCTACTTTCAATTTATTAGGATTAAAGCAATACTAATACCAATCTCTTGCAAAAGACCAGTTATATCTGACCTCCATTTTGCAGAAGGTAGTCCACTGTCTCTCCGTGTCCACAAAGTGTTGCCAAATGAAGGGCAGTTTGATTTTGGTTATCTTTAAGGTTCAAGATTTCTTTACCACAAACTGATAAAATGAGCTCACAAGCAGAAACAGAACCTTTATTAAGTCAAAAATAAACAACATTTAAAACAACAGTAGTTAATCGATGCACTATTGGAATATATCATTAATAAATAGTTATTAAACAATCCAGCCTTGTCACGAAGAAAGAGAAAAACACATCAAATTGTTATTATCTGAAGCATGCATGCAACCAGACTAGCTGGTGTTGTGACCTCTAAATAGCATATCCTTGATTGTGATCAAGTTTTAAAAATGTCACTTTGTGTTTCATGTTGACCTCTCCCCCTTTCCTAATTTTGAGTTGTAAGGGATATGTATCACTGAATAGGTTTAGAAATACTGAATAATATAATACTTATTCAATTAAGCAGTTCAATCAACATGTACCTTCCTTGGCAGCAGTATGAAGAACTGTTCTTCCCTTATTGTTTCTTATATTACAAACATTGTCTATTAAAAGGTCCTGCAACAAAAAAAAAGAATGGGAATAACAACAAAAGGGGGCAGCATATCTATGTTTGCTATACAATTAAATTTGTCCTTAAAGGTATCTGGGTGCCTAACCCTAAACCCTAACCCTAACATAGGAAACATAGGACCCTCTCTTTATTGGAAGAATATAGAACCTGGTGAACATAGAACCCAGGAAACATTGCGATGATCATAAAAAATCACTGATTTTTTATTTTGTCTATGGTTGTCTACATTAGCTGCCTAGTAAATTATGAAGTCAATTTATCTGTTTTAAGAAACAGTGTTTACAGCTAATATGTCCAGTTTTGAATGAACAGCTTGTTGCTCTTTTTATATTGACTGTAAAATGCCAAACAACATTTTCAAAGAAGTGGTTAGCGCTGACAAACATGTAGTGGGCTCTACAAAAGTACTGCAGTCCTCAGTTAAAAGCTTTCAATTGGTACCCTACAGAGTTGGCATTTGTACTCCAAAGATTTTAAACCAAAATGGAACCAGGGGAATCAAAAATATACACTATGAATGGTGGTTAACTTGGGTAGAAACCAACTTCCCCGAGTATTCACTGCTCCTGACTATAATTATGTCCTTTATATTCCATATAAGATACCTTTAAACAATGCAGGCCAGTGTCTTTATCCACAGAGGGGACAGCCCAGTGAAGAACTGCTCTACCATTTTTGTCTCTTTCATCAAAGATGGCTTCAGGTCTTGGATCAACTCTCTCAAGAGCATTTTTCAGAACATGCAAGTTTTCCAGTCTGTTAAAAAGACATGCCCACATGGCTGGTGTCATGGAATCACAATCTTTAACATTAATATTTGCACCATGTTGAAGAAGTAACTAGAAAACAGATATTATTTGAAAGATTCAATGCAACATGTTGGAATGTACTGTTTTTACATTGTAGTACACAATATAAAGTTTTTCCATATTGTAAAAAACAAAATAAAAAAATAGAAATTAGAAAACTAGGAAAAATAAAAAGAAGACTGTACCATAAACACAATTAGTAGAGGCTGTTAAATCTACCTTTGTGATGTCACTTGAAGTACTTATTGCTGCCCAGTGAAGAGGAGCTCGACCTTTGTTGTCTTGTATTGTTGGATTAGCCTGTTGTAAGGTCAAATGTAATTTATCTCTGAACACCTTACTGCATTTTACTGACTTTCATGCTATTACACTTTAAAATAGTTTCATACTATATCATACTTACTATACCAGTTAATATTAAAATTTTGTATAATTTAATTGAACTTGTGGTACAAAGACTATATAATTCACTTTAGTTGTGAGTAATTATGTTGAAAGATTGATAAAAAGTAAACAGTATTTCAGTTACTGGGAGCCATATTGAATATTAGCCAGGGAATTTTGACCAATGAGAAATAAACTTAAGATATATTATGGAAGCATAATAATATTACAGTAATTATTCAGGTTTAATTTATTTGGTGTACAGATTATTTACAAATCTAATTTTCATTGAACAGATTTAACAGAACATTTTTCTGCAAACAACTTACCTTGTGTTTAAGAAGTGCGACTACTGATGCCTTCTCACCTATTTGACAAGCCAAGTGTAATGCTGTGCTTCCATCTAAAAAATCATACAGTTACTGTATCGAGTATTTAGAAAATCTTTTAATATTTTCATCCTAATTATTATAGAAATTACAGTGAAAGTTTAGGAGAAACTTGGCTTGCCAGTCCAAGAGGTAGAGATCAGGGCAACATCCCATCCTTTTTCTAAGGATGCATAGTACTCTTTTAACTGTGGAAAGTTCTGCTGCTTTCAAAAACAAACTTCAACATTAACAATATTTAGTCAAATAGTATCTACTGAGGGTGCCCTTTCCATATGTAGAAGTGCTCTTGAGAGCTTGTGATCCCCCAATAATTTAAATTTGCTTCCTGTACCTTTGACCAAAATACAGCATGACCAGTAAAATATCCAGCCTTATTCTACACATATTTCAATAATTATCACGTCAATGATTGCATAAATTCAAAATTCTTCATCACATGAAACATTCAACTAATTTATCCTCAGCCATCTTCCCTGGATGAGTAAAAATGTCTGCATTTAGCTAGAATAAAATTAGGCAACTTTAATGAGTTGTGTGTGATTGTGTTATGTTTGTGGTGCTTACCATTTGCCTGCCTGTTGATGTCGTATTGTAATGAAAGAAGATGTTCAATGCATTCAGTTACATGTACACTCTTGCTCTGCACCAAGTACATCAGGTACGTCTTCCCCAACGTGTCACCATCATCTGTCGTTCGTAAAGAACTAATTTTATACATCAAAAAAAGCTGATGCTTTGCGTGGTCTGAACAATTTTTAGTTAGCATTTTATTATGGTAATAAATCAGGCGCTGTTTTAATATCCAGAACAGTTTCATTAATGGAAAACAATAATTACCTGACTTAACAGTCATTTTTAAATTTTCTAGATTCCCTTCAGAAGCCGCCCAAAATCCTTGAGTTTTCGTTTCATCAGAGCTCCCATTGTATCCGTGCCACCTACAGTCGTACTTATCCAAACGATAATATTGACTCGTAGTACTACTAGAAACATCTGTGATTGATTGTTGTAGACTCAAATTTATTCGATCTTTTTCCTTCACGTAATACCGGTGAAGCTCTAGTAAAGACAGGTACAGGGTATCTCGAAGAAACCCAGTAGTCTCGTCACAAGGCAACCGAGATAAGAACTCTTGAATACACACGGAAAGTTTCTTAAAGTCTGCAAGAAGAAGTGGACAATTGCCTGCGTTAATGCATGTAAGTCAACGGTAACGGTTGAACGGAAAGAACACGACTCACCACGTTTCTTATTGATCGCCATAGCAGCTCAAAACTGAAACACGCAATTTTTTAACGTTCATTTTCAGAACCAAATTCTCAAAACAAAAAAATAAAATTGGTTACGTTCTTCCATTTCCCTCCAAACAAAATTTCTTGTTTACATTTACTATCAACCGCTAACCCACGCGGGAAGCACGCGTGGTACCTCTTTCCGTGTCATGGCCACTACCAAACTTTTCCGCAGAGTATTCCAGGGACTCAAATTTTACTCTTTTAAAGCATTATTGCGTCGTTGTTGTGCGACTAGTAGTGAGAATACTACACATTTCGGATACGAGACTGTGACAGAAGAAGAAAAGGCAGAAAAAGGTATTAAAGTTACGTTTTTGTCGAAATTTCCCATAAATATATCCGGGGGGTTATGAGGAATGACACTGTTACCCTGGTGCAAATCTCAAATTAAGTTTGTAGTTTGGTAAGAGCCTAAGTAATAAAGCATTATTTTTAAACACATGCTGCATTCAATGGTGAAAAGGGTTGCCATCTGTGGGAAAGAATTTACTCCCTGGCTCCTCCAGGTTCAGAAGTATCAAAGGTTAAACCATTTACCTGCCAATATTTTTCATTTCTGATTCAACTTGGGAGGTCTTGGTTGTCTCAATACATATTTGTCCATCCTGCATTACGTTTGCACTATTAAATCTGTGCAACCAGCTAAAATTACCAGGGTTTTTCCCATTTGCCTAAAAGGAAAGACAGGGGGGTGGCATGTCCTTTCCTAAAGATTGCACCCTTTTGCCAAGACAGTATTTTATAAATTATCTTCTAGCACTCGTTCTAGTTTTTTTCCTTCACCAGTGAGACCATAGTTCAAAGTTCTGTAAAATATTATTTGTGTTGAATATATCTGACTATAAGTTAAAAGCATATATAACATTTTTCTCTTTCCAAAGGTCAAATTTCAGTGTTCAATTGAATAAGTGTGACCTCCATTTTCCTTAAATCTTGTGGAAAACACATGTCAGTTTATTTTCCTTTAACAACACAAAGTGAATACATGTACATGTGCAAATTTTTTGTTTAGTTTACCATGTTTTCCACAATGTTGCGGAAAAGTATGACCTCATGAATGATGTGATGAGTGGCGGTGTTCATCGTGTATGGAAAGATTACTTTATTAAACTGATAAACCCATCTTCTGGTAATAAACTACTTGATGTAGCAGGAGGAACAGGTATAGCATTCTTTATATTTTTTTTTCAACATTTTTGCATTAACCAGTATTAAAATTAATAGTGTTTTTATGCCCTTCTAATTTTTTAAATTCCAATTTATTTATCAATTATTTTATGTATTTAAAGGTGACATTGCAATAAGGTATTTAAACTATATCAAATATAAGGAAAGGAAAAAAATAAGGAAACAAATGTCCTCAGAAAAAAATGACATCGTGGTGTGTGATATAAATCAGGCTATGCTGGATGTTGGAAAAAGGAAAGCAGAACAGTTGGGAATAACTCAGGGTCAGTTTTATATCTGTTCATACATAATTTTTATGTACATTTATATCCAGGCAAGTCATAAGGAATGTGGTATTAGAAGATGATGAAAAAGATGACAGATTAACCTACCTTCCAAAGAGCAGAACAGTGGAACCTGTTAATGCATGTATAGTCAACAGGCAGTATTAGTGGCATTAGCTCATATTTCGTGACTGGTTTCTTTTAAATGTTGTAATGTCACATACAATGAAATCTGGATTAAAATAAACTATCTGTGAGCATCTAAAAAGTAGACAAAATTTATTGTCAACAAAGATTAACAAAACTGGCCTTTATGCATTTCGTTCTATCTAAAGTACAGCATTTTTTATTTATTATGGCAACATTTAGTTGTTACTTGCTAAAAGACAATTTCTGTCTGTTTTTAAGATACATCTTGGATTTGTGGGAATGGTGAACAACTACCTTTTGAAGATAAATCATTTGATTTGTATACAATTGCATTTGGTATCAGAAACTTCACCAGCATAGAGAAGGTTTAAATATTTTTATTCATAATAAAATTAAATAAAAACTGGATAGGTCCTGTTTTATTTTCCAGAGCTAATTCAGAGACCATGTTTAATATGTGTAGTTTATGTTCAGTGTAAAAAAATCACTTAAAAAACTATTTAATTTGCCAATTAGTTATTAATAAATAATTATTTGTTTGATAGGCATTGGATGAAGCATACAGGGTACTGGTTCCTGGTGGACGATTTATGTGTCTTGAATTTAGTGAGGTCACAAACCCAGTTATATCAAGGTAATATGACTTGGTGGTGTTTCAGTCAGTTATAGCAAGATAACTAACATTTTGTGTTTTTATTCCTAAAGCTTTCTTGGCAAAATCTCCATAGCTTTGATAGCTATTGCAATACACAATTAGACAGGGTAATACACAATAAGACACAAGGTCCCTGCAGGAAGTTTTCTGTTATGAAGATTAATGTAAGAGGAAAAAGTTCAAGCCTAGCCTGCAGGAATCAGTGTCATGGTTACTTGGAAAATGTTGAAAGTTTGGGGTATGTAAATTACCTAGTTTGGTTAATTTTAAAGAAGTATCTTGACTTTTATATTGTTTTGGAAGGAAATATCCACTTTTTTGTTAGGATATATGGTAAGTCACTTCCAAACTGAAAATAAAAAGGAGGAAAAAACAATTATGAATTAATGAATTTACAAATGAATGAATGACTGAAATGAATGAATGAATGAGAATTTATGAAACTTTGTGGTCCTCAGTCACAATTAAAAAAAATTTTGAAATGAACAATCTCTGAAAAACACTATTAAACCCTTCAACTTTGTAATCATAATAAATTAGTTTGTGCAAACTTCAATGGCTAACAGTACCATAATTATTTGCTAGATTGTATGATTCCTATTCATTTCAAGTGATTCCAGTCATGGGACAAATTATTGCCAAGGACTGGCAGTCCTATCAATACCTAGTAGAAAGCATTCGACAATTTCCTGACCAGGTAAATTAAGAAAACCCAGACAGATTCTATTATATTTGCATTTCTATGTAAAAATTGAAATCATTACAGTCAAAACAGTTGTGTTGGCTTGCACTGTAGCACTGGTTTTCCTTTTAGGAGGAATTTGCCTCAATGATAGAGACTTCTGGTTTTAGAATGGTGAATTATCAAAATCTCTCTTTTGGAATTGCTGCTATACACTCAGGTTTTAAGTTGTAATTTTAAAAAACATGTTAAAGATTAACAGACTTGATAGATTATTTTATCAGCATCATGTAAATTTGCATATTTTCAGAAAGTGTCATCAAACTATGTCTGATAAACAAGTTTACTTTTTGAAGGAGTTGAACATCAATATTCAGGATCTCTATGTACATTTGAGACAACTGTGGTAAAATCTTACTTTGCATTTCAATTATACAGTAAGTTGGATTTTTAAAGTTTCTGACATAAATGTAGTTGGCCAAAAATTTAACATTAGGACACCTAAAAGTCAAATATTTTTCGATATTGTGCAAAATAGGCTTTCAAAACAGTTCTCTCAACAATAGATACATTCTAATATCATGGAGCTTTGGGAAATAGTCAGGACTAATTTGGATGGTGTGTCCATATTGAATGAAAGAAACAGGAAGACTGGCAAACACTCTTGCTGGAAGATATGGGTGTGGTAGAAACTTGTGTGATATGGTCCAATATCATATTTGGGTTTCAAAAATGACTTGGGATGGTGCATTTAATTTGCAAAACTATATTACTGCAATGCTGTTGTTCAAGAACTCTTGTGATTATCATTCACAAAAATTTAATGTTTGATTTTTCTCAGTAATGGTAAATTTCTACAGTTTCTTCCAAAATCCATCTTTGTCCTCTTAACCTTCTTTATATCAGTGGTTTCTAAAACTTTCTATCCTCAGCAACTTTTTTAATACTGAGGTTTAATTTTTGAAAACTAACACATACACCGCAATGCAAGATATGTGCCTTGTGAGTAGCTGGCTAGAAAGCATCACAGAACGGATTTGGCCAGCAGGCTGCCTTTTAACAAACCATGCCTTTTCCCTACGCAGCTCACTTTACACTGTTAAGTCCTGCTGCTTTCTGTGCCAATTAATTTGTCATTTCTTCCATAGTGATTATTTTACATTAAAAATGTTGAGTTGATTGATATTTCCTAGTTATGCAATTAGTATGAAGGTTATATGCCCTAGCATTTACAATCTCATTGACCCATAGACTCATGATCCAGGCCATGGAAATAATATATTCTTACATCAGATATTGAATTGAGCTTTACATTCACAGCTTATTGACCATACGAGCACAGCAAAAAACATAGCCCATTTTTGAATGTGTAATGAAGATATTTATTCCTGAAAATTTGCAAATGGCTAAGTTTTCTGACAACTTCAAGAGCTGCGATTAAACTGTGGAAGAAAGAGACTTGCTTGAAACCACTTCATTTTTACTCCCATCTTGTAGTTACCAGTATACATCCATTTATTTATTCATATTTTAATTTAATTTATTGTCTGTAACTTAGCTGTTACAGAACAGTGCACCGGGCATGTTTTTTATGTATTGACTGGAATGACAACATTGCATTGAAATTAGCAGTGTTGTCATGGTCATATTATACTTCAACGAGGTAACCTGTAATGCATACTGAAACAGTTTAACATTAAGCATTTTTTTACCCAACGGCTTTTAATCAACTGAACTAGTTGCCAAACACTGCTTTGTAAAATTGTTCTAATTTGTACACTGCTTACATTAGAGCTTAATGGATTATATAGATTCTCTATAGTATTTATAAATTACGCTTAAATCCTTGGATCACACAATCAAAGTTTACTCGTATCTCTTCCAAAGTGCCCTCAGATAAATGAGGTAGTACATAAACTCGAAAAGTTAACCAGATTTAAACAAAAGAATGGCGATTTGACCAAGGTAGAAGTAAATGAAGTGCTTTGTTTCGTGTGTAACGTAAGAACCAAAGTTTCTCCCGACAATACAATGCCAAGTTGGGTTGTACTTCTTATCAAATTCCTTCTTCACGTACGCAGCGATGTCTTTTTCGATGTTGAACTTCTCCATCGCTTGTGTGGTGCAGTCAATAGCTTCTTGCTGCATATCTTCCGACATATCTGCGTTTTTAACCACTGCTTTTCTGTCCGACATCTAAAGTAAATGTTCAGAAATGAATTTACAGCATTAGCAACCAACACATCACTATTTTCTCAACAATATAAACAAAACAATACAATGGAACATCTCTGAGAAAATTACTCCAAATTCGTTGAATTAAATAACAAATGCATACGGCAAAACTTACTTTAATATCTGTTGTTATTCACTGAGTTACAGAGAAAATCGAAGTTGTCTAGAGCCAAGATTGCTTATGTTACCAATATATACGTAATTCCCGAGGTTGCAAATCGTCTGTTTCCTCTGTGTGGTAACGCACGGCGGATGCAACGTCTTTAAAAAGGACGCCACACACGACCTGCGTCCAATTGGTCGTGTTTTAGCGTCCTACTACAGCGTCCTATTTCAACCCATCATCCGTTTTGATGCCATGTCTGGACATATTTAGACAAAACCTCCATATTTGGAAGTTCAGACTTACTCATAACGTGTGAGCCATTCTGGAAAGCACATTTAATTAGGCAGGTATCTGAAAGCGAAAATTAGGTAAAATGCACCGAGGAAACAACAATAACTGCCGAATTTATGTCGGTAATCTTCCACATGATGTCAGGGAAAAGGAGCTTGATGATATTTTCTACAAATACGGAACTATCAAAGACATTTTGCTGAAGAAGGATAATCGCGGTGGACAGCCATATGCCTTCATTGAATATGATGATCCGAGGTAAATTACTTTAAAAGTTGCCCATAAGTCGGATTTTTTAGCTGCCAAGTATCATTCAATGTTGTCCGAAAAACTATGACTTATTTTAATTCACTTAAGTGAACTTAAATTGGGTGAATTTGAAGTAAACTTGTTCCCTTGATCTATTCTTTACCATTTCGAACGGGCCGTGTATTATATATATATATATATAATTCGCTATGTATGATGTTTTTATTTACTACCAAAATCATGTTCATAAAATCTGAAACTTTTCTTCCATTTAGAGATGCACAGGATGCAATTCGTGGTCGTGATGGTTATGACCTTGATGGCAGGAATTTAAGAGTTGAGCTACCACGTTCAGCAGGTGGTGGTGGAGGAGGAGGGGGTGGTGGCTTTCGGGGTAGAGATGGAGGTGGTGGGTTTGGTGGTGGTAATAGTGGTCGAAATAGGCGGTTTATTCCTCGTGGAAATGGTTTCAGGGTTTTAGTAAAGAACCTACCGCCAACTGGAAGCTGGCAAGACCTAAAAGACCACATGAGAGAGGCTGGTGATGTAATGTTCACAGATGTATTTGGAGATTGCACAGGAGTTGTTGAGTTTGCACGGTATGAAGATATGAAAAGGGCTGTGAAGATTTTGAATGATACCAAATTCAGATCTCATCAGGTTTGTGCAATAAGTAATTTCCAGGGAGAAAACAATTTTTGAGGTGGTAATTACTATTTTACAAAATACCATGTGAATGGTAGTATATATAATTATACAAAATTATAATTTCATGCTTGAGGGTAAGCCGTTAGGAATTTATATAGGCTTTTAATTTTTTTCCAGGAGCATTAGTCTTCAATTATTTTAATCTTGCCAGTGCCAGGTGATTTTACTTGTCAGGGAGAGAGACATCCTGCCTGCAAAGGGTTAACAGCAGCTTCTGTTGACTAACAGAAAACATTTAAGGGTTGAGCTGTTGTTAATCTCTCTTTGAGAGATTCAGTGCACCAACTTTTGACTTGCTTGCACAGTTAATGTGCTGTAAATAGCCATGTTATAATATCACAAAGGTCGAAATAACAGACTTGTTTTACGATTTTCTCAGCCGAAATTTTGGAAATGCCAGGAAACTCATGACTCGGTTTTCTGAAGACACAATTGTCACATACTAAATTTGATGTAACACTTTCAAGTGTGGTTTTTGCTGTTTATTATTGTAAGTGTTTCACCCTGTCTTAAAGATCTTAGATGTGCTCAGACCATGGATTATTTTTTGCATTACCAACAAATTTGTCTGCTACTTGAAATTTTTTGTGGTACATGTGCTTGGTGAACACATGAACAGGTGGCTATGGGTGTATTGCAACAGTTATACTTAACTCTGCATTACATTGTATACTATTATTACTATCTGTGCTGTGCATTTGTTTACAAGTAAAATGTTAAAGAATGCTTACATTTATTTCTAATCGTTAAAAGTGTACAGTTATGATGTTTTTATACTGACTGATTTGGTGATTATGGTGGTAAAAAATCATGACCCATTTTTTTTGAACCAGTCAGATGTTACAATATCAGATACCTCCCATATAACGTATAAAAATCTCCTGTTTTAGAATGAAACATCTTATGTCACAGTGGAAGAGGATGAGACTGCTCGAGGAAGCCGTGTTGGAAGTCGCTCCAGGAGTCGCAGTCGCTCAAGACGTTCAAGAAGTTATTCTTGGTCACCAAGAAGGCGTTACTCTCGCTCTCCAAGGAGATCACGCTCCCGTTCACCAAGAAGATCTCGCTCACGATCTTGAATAATTTTTTAGGGAGTTTGCTTTGAAGACTAAAGAACTACCACAAAACTTTTGTATGCTAATACACTCAGTCAGATACTGGAATCTTTTATGTGTAGGTGAAGAATATGTTAATCTACCTTAACAACATATTGAACTGAATCTTTATTACGTTTATAGATACAGAGCTCTTTCTCCTGAGTTTGGACAAGCAAAGGAGTACTGCTATAGGCAGGAATGACATCCTTAAGGATATCACTGCTTTGGTATCATTAATATGGATAAAATTACACACACATAATAAGGAGGATAATAGGAGTTTTAGCTTGGTATGAAAAATTATCATTTCTGCCCTGTTTATTTTGAATTGTGCTAACTAAATTATGTAGCTTTGTCTCAGAGTTGCCCTACCAATTTTAGGTGGTCATTCTTTTTATGAAAGTCTGCTGCAAGAACATTTTCACTAAATCAAATAAACTCACCCAACCTAAACTAATAGTCTTTTTTTTTTTGTAAAGTTACTTTATTTGGCCTATTTTGAAGTCATTTTTGCATGTATGTACCAAAAAAATATATACTTTCCTGGGAAAATTTGTACTAATACATTCTGAAGATGAGGCAAGTTAACCTAGGATTACAATTTCAAGGTGGTTATTAGCAATATGATGGGTGGAGTTCAAGGACTATTCTCTCAGTCAATTTAGTGATCTTTTGCATTATTATTTATGGGATGACCATACCATGTGTCTCATACCTCTGTCCAGTTGTGCAATTATTTACGTTGGAGATATGTGAGAGAGTAATATCAGTGTAACTATACAAAGCACCACAGGTTTTATCCACTTTCATCCTGCTGTAATATGGGACCTGTGAGATATAACCCTTGATGAACCTCTAGGGAAACAGCTGATTTACTTTGTAGGGTTATTTGCTATAATTAAAGATACTTTACCTTTACCATAAATACTAAAACAACCTACTGGAAGCATGAAATTAACAGAAGACACAATCTCCCCAAACTAATTAAAACATACCTGTAGTAATTCATAATTGTGTTCTGTGCTTTATTATATTTCTAACTGACATGATGAAATATTAACATATTACCTTACTGACTTGTGTTGTACAGATGTCACATTAAGTTGGACAAGCAGGGAAGTGGGTTGAAGTAGGACAAGTCATAGGGATTTATTGCTGAGGGATGACCGATACCTGATTGTTCACCCAGTGGCAATTCATAGGATTGTGTAGAGTTGGTGGAACTTGGCACAACCCACTGGATGATTTTAACAATGGATGGAGTCTGTTTTGGAAATGTTCCTTGCATAACCTGGTGTGTTGAATTTCCCAAAAATTAAGTGTTAGCCATTTATTTCTGCATCTCAATATGCAACCGCATGCAGTTTTCACACCTCAAAAACTCAGGAGCAACTTGGATTCTTATGCAATATAAAAATTTTGGTTTGGATGGTTTGTAAGTACTAAAACAAAACTTTGTTCCCAAAGTGACTTGTGGTCTCTATGAATTAGAGACATTTGAAAAGCAACAAATTCTTTTTGACCATAGGTTATACACCATTCTGCAAAACATTGAAGGAATGTAACTTTTGTTTACCATCTGATTATTTATAATTAAGTAAATATAGTTAATTAGAAATAAAACTTGCCCAACAAAGCTACATTTAAATTAAGTGTTTACACTTTGACAGATCAACTTCATAACATACAAAAAAAAATCACTTGTATCTGCCCTCCTGTTGATTGCCAGTATATGGCTGACTTCTCAGATTACCCTGGGCAATCTACACCTTTAATTCTAGAAAAACACATGAAGTAAATATTTGACAAATACCATTTTCTGAAGAGGTAAGTTTCCATCATCACAGTAATGATCCAAGAATGGAATGTACTTCAGAGGTTGTTCAGATTTTGCTGGCAATTGAAATTGATTATAATATACAGAAAATTACAATTATTATGAACATTCCTTTTGGAGTGGTGTTTACCAAACAACAGATATTTTGAACCTGTCTACTTACTTTTCATGCTCTACTGGAATATTGGAAAATGCAGTTGTTTCTGACAGTTTACTTTAATTAACTTTATTAGATAATTTTAACCTGATTCACTAATTGATCAGCATGCGGTA
>JBAHVQ010000417.1:174574-219761 GCA_036872915.1 Nanipora kamurai | reverse complement strand
CATTTTATCATAGAATGTATTAACAATATATTACGAAAAATCTCTACGCCTTTGT
Organism: Nanipora kamurai; assembly: GCA_036872915.1. Classification (NCBI taxonomy): domain Eukaryota; kingdom Metazoa; phylum Cnidaria; class Anthozoa; order Scleralcyonacea; family Helioporidae; genus Nanipora; species Nanipora kamurai. The sequence goes on along the minus strand of JBAHVQ010000417.1, from coordinate 219,706 downwards.
CGTGGTTTTGTCTTTGGGAACAGCAGTTGTAGCATTCCTTTTACTGAATTATTCCATCCTATTTTAAAGTGAATATAGATTTTTCAGAAATGCCACAATATTCAGTTAAATTGGCCATGCATTGTTTTTGTTTATATGTCAGCCAACAACTAAGTTGGTAATTGTTCTGAAGACGATTTGAGTCAAAAGCCCAGCATCACTAAATATTGTGGTGTTTGTAGAAACCTGGTATGGTGATGACAGAAAGTGAATAATTACAGGAATCAATCCTATTTTGCATGAAAAAAGGTCTGGGGCAAGAAAAACTGATAACATTTTTAACAAAACTCTGGAAACTGCATTCTCTTTGCAGACATGTTTAGTACTTTAAGAAGAATGTAGGATAATCATCAATTGTGTTATAGTAATATGCACATTGTTACAATGAATCTGTAGAAATTCAAACCTAAGATGCAAGGGTAAGATGTGGGTCTGTCATCAAGTTGAAGCCCATCTTTTCATCCTGTTAGTCTTAAAGTCCCCATTTGAAAAATGTAATTTTAATTTAATGTGCATGTTTGTAACATATCCTTTTCTAAAATAAGGGAAGGATAACTTTGCAGGGTTTAGCAGTGTCCTCTAAATATCTGCACAACCTTTCTGAAGTTCGTAGTTGGCCACCTTGTATTTTCTAATGGCATTGAGGGCTCATTTGTACAAAGGCAAATTAATCAGGTTGAAGTACTGGTCATTGTCAAGATCTTAACAGGTATAAGCAACTACAGCTTTTCTGCCTGATTCAATTAGGTAACTATTCTGGATGAAAACTTACCATTAGGGCCTGGGGTCTCTTGACATTGGTTATGAGCTTGATGAACTTTTGCTGGTTATCTAATGTGCCTGGAGGTTTCTTTTTTTACATTCCAGGTGGTAGGTCTGCCATTCTTCAGTAAAATCTGATCATTCTTTCATCTGGAAGAGTTTGTGTTTCAGGCATCCATTGTCCAGTATAAAAAGAAGTTGGAGGAATGATAATTGTGTCACAGTTGGTTCAAAATCAAACTTTGAAGAATTTCCTGCAATCTGCTTTTACAAGGACTAGTTTGTTTTGCTGCAACTTCTTAATCTTGTAATAGATAATTGATCAGTGTTGTCTGTTTTTCTGTAATTTTGTATCCTGACCTAAACCTTTAATGACTTGTACACGGGCCACCTAGCATTTTTAGTCCTGTGGTTATTTCAGGCTGCCTGTACCCCAAATATATATTAACATCATATCTAACTTGCTTTGTAATTGTTGGGGAAATAAAGCTTGTCTTCATTGTCTGATGTATCTGTCATACATACAAAATTTTACTTGAGGTGTAGCAGCAGTGCCACTTCCTTGTCCTGAATTGAGTGATCCTTGTTTAAAAGTAGCAATGGATTTATTCTGCTGCTAAGTAGCCCCAGACTGGGCAACATAGAAGTTGAAGGCAATTGTTTGAAAATGTGATTCTCTTTGTATTTAGTTAGATGGTTAACCCCTTAACAGTCCGTGTCCAATATATTAGACACCAGGAATAAAAGCAAAAAAACGAGAGAACCAAGAACAAAAGAAAATTTTAAGCATTAAAGGGTAAACAATCCAGCAATGATTACATTAAACATTAGTGGGTTATCCTTTGGGAGTAAAACTGTGCAGTGTCAGCCAGAGCTCATGTAAGTGCACCCTTAACCCTGAAAGGTTTAAGAGTTTCCTGCAAGCAAGTCCAAATATTTTGTCAAATGAGAAACTTATTTCTGCAGTATTCAGCTGCCTCCAATTAAATTAATGAAAACTACAACGCTGATGAACTAAAAGTATACCACACAAAATGGTTCAAGACCTGTAGATTAAAGTATTAAGTGTAGAAGTCCACATTAGTCAAATATTTAAGATGAATTAATTGGGTGCTTGAACAAAAGAAATCTAACATAAAATTAACTAGGAGTGTGGGTGTTTCACAGTTTATATTCATTCACTAGAAAAGTGGACTTATTTGACAAGAGAAATTAACACTTCTTTGACCAATCTAAAAAAGTTTACATTGCTGTACATGCACTCTGTTTATAGCTGAAATCTTCAGCAACTATATGGTCCTAAAATAAAGCAACGTTGTTCATCCTCAAGTACCCTTTTTAGGAGCGTGAAGGAGATCCTGACCGTGATCTACTTTTTTCTGGTGACCTCGAACGACTTTGGGAGCGATCAGACTTGCTTCTAGAACGACTCCTGGACCTTCCTCTTGATCGACTTTGGGAACGACTTCGAGAACGGCTTCTGGATCTTGAATAACTTCTACTTCTCCTACCACCTCGGGAATCATCACTTACAGTAATTCTTCCTGTATCACCCTAAAAAAGGAATACTTAAAATTGTTAAAGAACTAATTCACAGTTTTCCAGAAATCTAGAAGGTAACTTTTGGCATAACATTCAGTTTCTAGCACTGCACATATCTCTAAGTTTTGGCTGAACAATTGATATAACTTACGTAAAGTTAGGTCAGATTCACCACCATTTTTGTATAAGAATGATTATTTCATATTAAAACAAGTGGATCTTAATTTTATTCCAAACTGAAAATGAAACAGCTGTATCTACTATGAAGGATGACTGGGTAGCCCATGATCATTTAGAGACCAGTGTAGGAATCATTTCAAACATGTCAATTACATTGAAAATCTGTTGGGTTGTGAAGGTTAGATATTCTTCCTTACAGTGTATATAAAAATCACTTTCCTTTTTATGATTTTGGAAAAAATATCTTGGTTCTTAAATTTCAAGTTAAAACAATAGTAAATTGTCAAGACAATATTAATTTAACCTTCACCCAAAAATAGTGACCATGACTAATTTTTCTGTAAAGTTGAAACTTTAAATATTTATCAACCCCAGCCTTTCCACCCAGTATCATTTTCTTTTTCATAATTCTTTCAATTGTGGCCTTGCCTTTAATATTCTTGTGTAGAGTTTTTAGTAAAGTTCTTAACATCCCCAAATTTAGATTACCCTGCTGCTAATATCAAAATAATTTGTAATGTAGAATTTGTAATTAAAGTAAATGTAAACTGAAGATTACATACCAGTATTAAACCATGTAGAAACATGGCCTCAACTGACCTGGAGTGTAATTGATATATTGTTTGAACTTCAAAAGAGACACATCAGCTTAGACTGATGTGAGTAATCATGATGTTAATCGCACTTGATCCTACTTTGAAGTGAAATTGTTCACAACTGCTCGGTCAATAATTTTTGAATTTCCGTTTTTAGCACAGAGTTGAGAATGAGAATCTGCCCAAGACCAGCAGTTTCCTCCATCAGAAAACTTTGAATCCTCACTGACAATGAATCTCAAATTTGCTGGCAAGATTAGAATTATTGCCTTCTTGCAGCAACAATTATTTATTAAACTAGAATGGTAAAAAAAGGTAAACAAGAAGAGTTAGCCATTAATATGAAATGGTCACATCTTGTTTTTTTTAAAAGAAAAGCCCTCAAATGATAATTAGAAAATAGAAACAAAGATGCAAATGCAATCAGCAAAACAGGTATACTGTACTTTCAAAACAATACAATGTAGGAAAGAAGCAAGTATTCTTGTTCTGTATTATGCAATAACTCCAACACATCCTGCCATAAAACTTTCCCTTACCTCATGAGAACGGAATTCAGTGTCATCCAAGTTTCTCAATGCGTATCTTACATCATCTGAATGTGCAAATTCCACAATACCAGAACCATCACCAAAAACCTCTGCATATAGAACCTCACCAGCTTCTCTCATGTGATCTTTTAGATCTTGCCAGCTTCCAGTGGATGGTAATCCTTTTACATTCACCCTGTGGTTTGATCGTCTTGGTGGCACCCCACGACCTCTGCCTCTCCCCTGATATCCAGAATTTCCTCGTCGACGGAAGTTATTTTGGTTGCCTCTGGTGAATTCAACCCTTAACCGTCGACCATCAAATTCATAACCATCACGACCATGAACTGCATCATCAGCATCTCTGTCAAAGAAAACACTCAGTGCATGCAAAAATATGGGCATAACTTTTGGGGTAGGAATGGGTAATTTGTGATTTGCCTCATTTTTTGGGTTTGATCATGATGTAGAAGCAAAATACAACCCTGTGGTGCACAACAATTTCAAATGCTAATTACGGTGTGATAGTCAAAAGGTTTGGGGAGCTGCCGGAACTTAGGAATGCTTAAACTGACATTCTGAGCAAAGGCCCTTTCACTCTGACAAAGGGCCTTCACTCAAAATGTCAGTTTAAGCATTCTTAAGTTCTGGCAGTTTCCCCAGACCTTTTGACTATCTGCAAGCCGTTCTATACTGCAGACACAGCACTTGAATTTTTATACAGTGTGATAGTTAACAGTCAACTTTCATTTCATAGAAATTTCAAATGCATAACCGATTTGATGGTGGCATTTACAGGAAGCTAGTTATGAGAATAATGAAAACTTTATTCATTCTGGTGAAATTTTAACCGAAATCTGGCAACTTACTCTGATCCTGCAGTTCCAAAACCATCCCTACACGTCTATCCTAATCCTCCCTCTACACACGTAGAATATCGTTTCCCCCAGCGTAAAAACCATAGTTTGAAAAAGTATAAAACAATTATTTCACTAATTTCCCATGTGTTCTACTTTACCATAAGCAGCCTTTCCGTAATCAGTGGGTTTCATCTGACGTTAGCAACAAAATATCGTCATGCCATTAAATATTCATCACTTTCGCCAAACCGCGTGTGTTGATTGTGACTTAACTACTTCCCAGTTCACAGCAAGGTAAATTTCTTTGACACTTCACTTCAAAAAGCTTCGTTTAAACCGAAGCGTTACGTTCAAACTACAAACTATCACTTGTTTTTCTTCTATACTTTAATTCAGTCTTATTTACCTTGGATCGTCAAACTGAATAAAAGCGTATGAAAGATTCTCCCCTCGTCGGCCGCGGCCTCGAGATGAGTCACCGCGTTTTATTCTTACATCAGCAATTGCACCGTACTTGTAAAAAATATCTTCCACGTCTCTTTCACGACAGTCCTCGGGAAGGTTTCCAACATAGATTCGACAATCATTGTTATTTCCCCGAAACATATTATCTCGGTCCCTCTGCATCGATAAGCCTTACGTCCACCTTCGTTGTCAGTTGTACAACGCGAGGCTTTTCCCAACGTGCATTGCGCTTTTATACGTTTCATGGTTATACCCCAGACTGTTTGTCCCATGTCTCTTTTACCCGGTCAAGTTGGGTCAACATTGAACTCAAGTTTCTTAGCATATTTACCGTTTGGTTGAACTTTGTTATTACGCATTTAAATTCATAAACATTGGGGATATGTTTGTGTTGTTGTTTTAAAATAAAATGACCTCACTCTTGGAAGGCCTCCCGGATGAAATTTTAGAACTTATTTTATCAACAAACTCAGTGAGTTTCAAAGAAATCTGTTGGTTTGGCCGCTGCTGCAAAAGATTTAATCATTTGGCTAAGGATGAAAATTTATGGAAAACAAAAGCGAATCAAAGGTTGGTATTTTGAATTACCTAGCCACCTCTCTTCGACTCACCTGAGACTTGGAGTTTAGAGACACGGGAATAGAACTTGTGAGCGCGACTGCAAAATCTGCTATTAGGTTTATTACTCTACTGCCTACTGGCATTTACTTAATGATAATGTGTACGTTGTATGTATAGTAGTAACAAATACAAAATCTGCATACCTTATAATTCTGCTGTAGTTACTCAAAAATGAGGCAATATGTCGTTTTATAAAATACGTATGGATTGATAACCCAGTCTATTACAGATGACATAACATGGTACGGCTTGCATCCAAATGCTTGTACCTGACTTTACATTTTTGTGGGGTTTTTATGTTTTCAGTTTTTACTAAATATGCATCATAAATGTGGTCCGAAATAATTTTTGAATTTTTATGTCAAGATCAAAACCAATCACTTAAAGTAAGTGCATTTGGTTTGACATTTAATCCATAATTCTTAACTCGTGTTTAAGAAACTATAATTTTGACTTGGATCTAAGCCATAATTATAAGTTAAAAAACTTGATTTTCTTCGTTTTTTTGCTCATTGCATTCTTCTTCTTCACCCAAATCCCTCTGTTTCTATCCTGTTTTTCCTCATCTCCCCTTTTCTCCCCTTTTCTTTCTTTTTTCTTTATACTTCCTTTTCTTCTATTTTGACCATTCCTCTTTTTAGTGGTAATCTTAACTTTTCTGTTTTTTTAAGATGGAAATTTTGGAATAAGAAATTTCAATTTTGTGAGACCCTGTGTTGGCCAGATGTTTATCGAAAACGGCATCAAGTTGAGATGTTTATCATGAATCAGCTGTTGGCGTTGCAGGAGGAATCAGGGCTGCAATCTATGATATCTGAAAAGGATTTTGGCTTTTTGAGCATATGCTTAAACATGATTGAAGAAGACAGCTATGTTTATGTAAATGACACAATTCAAAGTATGTTGCACAAGACAGAATGGTATGTACATTCTATGTATAATTGTAAGGTAAAACCAAAAATAAATTACATAATTTCAGTAGTTGTTATAAGAATTAGTAATTACAATATTAGCTATTTATTTAATATTTTTATTTAATTGTACAGCAATGAGGGTAGCCGTGGAAGCCTGTTGTAAATTTATGGTTGTAATTGACATTAAAGCAACCCCGGGAACAGTTATGTCTTCAGTGTTAAAAGAGGTTCACCTTATCTTCTTTCTGCAACATATTACAGAGTCATGCAATCATGTAAAGCCTGTAACCTGACATAATCCCTGTCAACATTTACCTGTTCTCTGAGGTTAAAGTAAATGAAAGAATGACATTGTAAAAGCAATCATTATGGTGATATCATGGTAACAGCTTATATAATGATGCTGTGATACAATAACTCTCAAAAAGGTGTTTTATAGATCCTGGTATATGAGGCTAAGCTGAAGAACCTGTACAGTATAAATTATACTTTCCTGATTGTTTGGGAAACTTTCGCTTATGATATCCAATTAATATGTTGCAAGGTCCTGGGGTCATTTCACTATTGTCATCATTTCAATCTCCTTAAGTGGCACAATGCAATCAAAGTAAATATCCGATCCACTGATTATGTCTATTTTTGCTCTCATTTTAGTTCCAAAAATTTAACTCTGAAGTATTATGCCAAAAAGGCCAGCATTTCACTCACTCGACTGATGTGCAGAAAGGACTTACATGCCTACTTAGAAAACCCAGAGCAAACTGAACAGCTTGAAGAAGGTATTTGATAATTGCTGTGAATTATGTTAATCATTCCTCAGAAAGATGAACAACATAATAAAAATTTAGCAGTTGAAATAACTAGTATTTACCATGTTTAACTAAATTAAGGACTAATCTCAGTAATTTTATCACTACATTATATATTACCGGTACTTCTTTTGAGGAAACTACATGTATATCATTTTAATATCAATTCTTTAATTCAAATTTTTCCTCCTTATAATTATTATCTCTACACATTTTACTTTTTACATACCAAAATTAGTGACCTTTTCTTCTTATGTGATACAGTTTCATTTGATTCAAATGTGCATTAGTTTCCAAGTTAATGTCAGACTGTGGATAGGATGATCATATAGTAATGTTCTTGGCATATGTACGTTAACCATACTTGTACTATAATTATGTTATTTTTGTGCAGGAGCAACCCTAATTGCAAGGTGGATGTGTCCAATGTCTGATATCTCCATGGAAGATATCAACAGCAAACTGGAAGACATTACAAATATGGTTAAGGCTAAGCTAGGACTAAGGGAAGACCAGAATATCACAAATATTTCAGGTTTGTTTTCATGCTGCATTGGAGTTTGTCAATCAAAAGTATATCGAAACCTTGTTGTAAACATAAAAGTAACTTGAACTCAGGCATAACCTGCATTTCTGAGTAAGGAGGGCATAGCCAAAAAACATTAATCTACACTAATGGAGAGGTCACAGTGCAACCTTCCAGATAAATTTCTCAAGTTAAGTGTCCTGAACCCCTCAAAAATGTATTTCCTGGTCCCAATGCCGCCAAAAACAGGATTTACTCAAAATATATGATATATTTTGACAAAGAATAGGTCCCACGATTGGGCTGCTTACATGTTAGTTGTACCACTGTTTGCACTTGTCCAGTGATTTTTTTTTTGTATCTTCATATCAATTTCATTATTTTTAACTCCATTTTGATACAATTTTAGAATTTTTGTTTTATTCCCGTCTTTGTATTATAATATTCATTCTAGATAAATCAAGGCCGTCAACTCCCTCAAGGATGCATTTTATAACTAACTGAAATTGAAAGCCAACACAGGAAATTATTATGATTTGTCAGACTCATAAAATTTAAAAACTTTTTTTTTAATTCTATTCTTTGTGTTGTAATTTTCATTCAAGATAAATCATTTCAACTCAAGGCCATCAACTCCCTCAAGGATGTGTTTTATAACCAACTGAAATTCAAAGGCAACACAGAAAATTATTATGATTTGTCAAACTCCTATATTAATGAGGTACTGTATTGTGTATTAAAACTATTATGTACTTTTTTAAATATTGTAATGTCATCCAAGGTGGTGCTTATAACTGCTGTATTCTTTATTTTCAGGTACTTGAAACCAAACTAGGCATTCCAATAAGTTTGTCTGTGCTTTTCCAAAGTATTGCAAAGCGAATTGGTCTCTCTATTGAACCTGTAAGTACACAAACATGTGACTAGTGTTATGATGCTGCATTCTGTATAGTTATTGAATCTTTTTACAATTTTCAAACAGGTTAATTGTCCAGGGCATTTTTTGGTACGGTGGAAATATCTGGAGTAAGTTTTGCTCTCTGTTAAGTATAAAATAAGATTTTCCCTGAAATAAATTAACAATAGATGGACAACATTATTGTTTTTTACGAAAGGAAGATAAACAAGCACTAATAGATACTGGTAACATTTAATTTTAGAAAGTAACAGAAGGTTTTCTGCTGATTGTCAGTAACTTACTATGTTAATACAAACCTTTATTTTAAACAAATCTATGTTGAGCTTAGTATCACTCATTGGCTCTTATTTTTGTTGGTAAAAAACTGTCATTCAATTCACATAATAATGAGCTTCAAAACTGTTCATAGTATTTTGGCCATTTCATTTCACCACTGTGAACGTTAAGATATTCTGGTTAATCTTTTGATGGTCCAATCTCTCCCTTTCACAAGTAAGCTCATCTGGCATTAGCCAGATGTCAATGAGTTAGCTCTATTCAATCAGACCCCTCAAATCTCCATCATTAGTGTACAATGTAGACTTTTGTCCTTGTCACCTACTTCCTATTCAAATTTTGGTCAAAAGAAATTTTGTTGAAATCTGGGTAAAAAAATGAGTCAGGAAAGTGCTTTGTTGCACACATAATGTGTCATGGCTTATTGCACAGTAACCATGACATGAAGTTAAGCAAAAGTTTTTGGATCTTTTTTTCAAATACTATAATTTGATGGTAATGAGTTGAACTATAAGTATTTAACTATATGAGCATTTGACTGTTTTTCTTCATTATCAACTCATCAACAATCGTACTTATGAATATTCCTATTTTTTATCAACAAATTTTAGCTCTTCTGTGAATGAAATTAGATACCATCACATTGACTGTTTCAATCAAGGTGTTTTCCTTGATCAGATGGAACTTCATTCACCATCTCCTGGCACTGTACCTCCTCCAAGAAAGGTATACATCAAAAGTTTAACATTACTGATTGTTACAATATGTAATAAATATTGCATTAATAATGTAAACTCATTTTCAGGTTTTGGAACGAATGATGCTAAATATTATTCTCATCTTGGAAAGTGAAGTGGAAAGGACTCGGCTGCATGAGTAAATATCATGTTAACAATTGTATATCCCAATCTTACCTCGTTCATGAACATTATGCAACTATGTTGTTTCCTTGTTCTAAATTCATAGTACAGTATATATCTATAAATCAATAAATTTTACATCTTTAATCATACATCATGGATATTTTCTAATTTAAGGGCAAAAAGTGTTAGAAGAGGATGGAATCTTTTCGGGTACTCCAAAAGCTCTACAGCAGGCTTGTCTGAAATTTGATTCAGGAGACTGATCTCAAAACCCACAGTTATGCACAGACTTGTTCATCTTGTTGTCAAGTTCTCTTTCATGGTTCCTAATAAAATTTTCCCTAATCAGTCTCCTCTCTCAATTTCAGAGTATCATTAATAATTTCTTAACATCTTTTGTATTTTTGTACCACTATTCTGTACGTGGATTAAGCTTGGGGAGTTCATTAGTTGTTGAATATTTTCTGAACAAATCTGTTTTCAGGTCCATTCAAAGCTTAAGCCATGCACTAGATTTGTTTTTGATATTGGTTCCAGATCATGAGGAGATGACTAGACTGAATGCCAGAATAAAAATTTACCTTTGTGTACAGCTGGAAGAGGTTTGCATAAATTGCTGTAGACTTTTGCTAAGTTGAATTTGACAGTAAGCAAAATGGGTGAATGGGCAAGTAAAACCTGACATATGTATCATTATTGTGTATTATTTTTATATTTAGGTCATCAAATCCTTAGAATCATTGCTTACTAAACAGTTAATTCACCATTTGGAGGATGAGAGGCTTCTTGACCTTGCCAAGGAAAAGAGTCAACAGTTGCTTTGTGAAAAAAAGAGGATGCCAAAACCAGTATATGTCTTCACTTTCAATCATGATTCTTTTCTTCATTGGGTTAAAAATATTTAGAGAATGAACTATCATCATCATTATAATTAAAGAACAAATTTTAGGTTGCATGGTTGAAAATTAATGTGAAAACTGTCAGTGATAAATTTAAATAGTTTTGGGTTGCTGATACCATAATAATTGAAACATTATATTATTCTTTCAGAAACTAAGGTCTGATCCTGAAAATGCGGAAGTATCTTTGAAAGTGGGAACAATAATGCATCACCGTAGGCAAGTATTTGTAGTGGTCAAGTTGGTATGACTGTGACAGACTAATATCTTATCTTACTCAGTTTTTGTTTTTAAGTGAATTAAACAATTGGGATCAGCAATTATGACTAGATTTTGATTGGTTAATATTATTTGTTGAAAGTGTGTGTTGTATATTCTGCAGTCAGACTTAGCCTCAAAAGAGGTTATCACAAACAATTTTGGGCAACCTATTTTGGTTTTCAAAACTGGTTTATATGTGTAAGAAACTAGGTCATGCTCAATGCAGAAGACTGCAGGGAACACAATGGCTTGTTGTAAAATTTTATTGACAACAGATAGTTTTAAAAAAAATGAATACGAGAATAATATCAAAACAGTCATGTAAAACTAGTTATCCTTTCCAACAGGTTTAACTACAGATGTGTTGTATATGGCTGGGATCCAATTTGTAAAATGAGTGAGGAATGGATTTCTCAAATGGGTGTTGACAACCTGTTAAATGGTCGTAACCAACCATTTTACAATGTCCTTGTTAGTGATGGAACTGAAAGATATGCAAGTCAAGGTTAGTTAAACAATGTTAAATGGCATAACGTGAGGTAAATATGTGGACAGATGATCCACCATAGCCAAGCCATTAATAGCAAAACTGGGGTATGAATCTCAAAAGGTGTCCTTAGAGCCCCAGAAACTAAATTTTCAGATGAATGATGCAGTGACCTAACCTTTGAAGTTCTATCTAATGGTAATAAGGATAATCATAATCAATGATAACTATAATCAGGCCATCAGGGTGAGCAAAATTACAAATACATGCAGTAAGGACTAGTTGAACTATTCTGTATATACCAGAAAAGCCTGACAGGCTTTTGTTCTTTTCACTGCACCAAATGTATCAACAGAAATGTGCAGTTCCATTCAATTTGCTGATACTACTAGCTATTTAAGTGAGGAAAAAGCAAGTTTAGGGTACTTTAACCTTTTGCTACCAGATTTAGTCACCAGTGACTGATAGAGACTTAATTTACTCTGGCCAACATCAGATGAGTTTACTGGTCAAAGAGAAAACTCACTGTCACCAGTAGGTTAACTTTAGCATTTGTTAACTACAGTAGCAAACAAAACTGCAATAGTTTCATCATATCTATGTCTCCATTCTTTATATAGTTTATGCTTCACCTTGTTGGGTTGTTGGTTGTTTTGTTTTTTATTTTACAGACTTTTTCTATTCAATTTGGTACATTCAAATAAAACCATATGCTATGGCTATGTAATTTTCTGCTCAGTGATGGATAATATTTATTTTATACAACCTGATGAATGAACTAATCGTACAGTGCATTTTTGGTTTTTGTGTCATCATGTAGAAAGTCTTGGTCCTGAGCAACAGATACAGATGATAACTCATCCTGAAGTTGGACGTTATTTTAAAGAATATACAGGAGATCGGTACATTCCAAATGACCAGTTGCAAAAAGTTTATCCTGAAGATTTACCCATATAGTAGTCAAAAGGTGTGTCATATATGGGTAAACTGTAAAAAGGGGCAGCTATTGTAACTTTATTGGAAGTGTAGTAAAAGTTAAAAAAAATTGTAATGTAATATACCTAGTAGCAGTTCTGGGAATTATTGGTGGCTTTATGACCAGTTTAATGAGAAAATTAAATTTAATGAGATACAAGCTATCTCCTGGAATTGATTGTCAAGGAGGCTAGTTAATACTCAAGCACATACTGGAATTCTATTTGTTTTGTGTTTCTTACCTACTTATAGCTTTGATAAGAGCTTTGATGTAGTATAATTATTTCATAATGTGCTAAGTAGTATGAACAAGGGTTAACTCCTTCCCTGCCATGGGGGAATCTATTATTTTACTTGTCAAAGGGAGAGGTGTGGCAATGGAAGAGTTAAACAATGGTCACTAATGTGATAAAGAAATTTACATTGGAAGTGAAGCTTAAGGGCCACAAGGAGCCAGAGGCTCAAAGTCAACATTCAACCTTCATAAGCAATGTTAAATGTGAAACCTTTCACTCAAACAAAGTGCTTTGCTTGAAAATCATCTGTTTTTATACTCCTAAGTTTTGGCAGTTCCCTATAAAGCTTTTGGTTTTCTACATGTCATGAATGAGAATGGCTTCACATCCTGGTGCAACTTGAAACAGCTGCAACTCATTTCTGTTACCAAACAACTTCTTGACAGGCCATCAATACAATTATTTCTTTTGTATAAACAACCCTAATAATAACAATAATTGAGTTGGCAGATGATTAGAATTATTTTTTTTTACCAAACTCAAATCTTAGTCATTGAGATTGAAACTCAGAGTAAACAGGAGCATGTAGTAAAGAGCTCTCAATGATACTGCATTATACATTTATTTCAAATAAATTTTTGATTAAAGGTCAGTACCACTTATAAAATCTGTATAGTAGCTATTTGAATTAAAAGTTTTCATCTAAGGGTACATCCAGGCTTGGTGCCTCAGTGCATACTACACGATCATAAATGTTCTGACACTAGCCACTTGTCTGAACAGCATTTTTGTTCTTAGGCAATGGGCATAGACACCAAGGCTGGACTTGGTTTGACCATTAACACTCAAGAAATTCTGAAAATGTACATAATTAGTAATTATTTAATAATTACAGTCTAAGGAAGTAACTTATGGTTTGTGAAACCTGGTGTTTGGGACTGAATTTCTGCAGGGGATTGGAAGCAAAATGACCAAGGAGAAAGGCTGTTGGCTCTTGTGTGTTGATGGGCAGTGTAGAATACAATCAAAAAACATTTTGAAAAAAGAGAGACAGCCCCTATTTTAAATGAGAGGTTAGCTTCTGTCTTTAAAATGCAATTTGGCATTGTCCAGAAATAGCTTATGAGCTGCCTTTGTTCCTTCCTTTGTAAACTTGGCAAAAAAATATGGAGTTACTATTTCAAAGTATGCTGTTAAGAAAGTCCCAGGGTTTCCACTGTGAGGTCCATCTTTAAAGATCATGTTAACTGTTCCTGTTATCAATCCATCAAAAAGGTTGATATCCAACTGAATCTTTGGAATTGATGGGAAAAGGCTTGCTACACATGGTGTCTCCAACACCTGTTCATAAACACCTTGAATGGAGACTTTTTCCAAATGGTTGAACCTTATCTGGTCTGGTTTTCCATCATCACCAAATATTTGAACAACATCTGTAACTCTGTATTAAAAACAGCAAATTAAATTAGCAGTACAGAGTGAGAATGAGAATGTTTCAGTTAGATTTTCAAACACTTTGTTTTTGTTAAGATACTGTATGCAAACCTTTTGTTAGCTTATGGATAACTGTTAAAATAAGAAGGATTGAATATAACTGAGAAATGTGGAGAAATGTGAGAAACGTGTGAATATAACTGAGAACTGAAAATATAAATGTGGCATACAATGTGAGTTAAAATTTATATTCAGAATACTTAAAAGCAAAAAGATGAATTGAAAGTCAAAACAAAAAAGTGTGATCCTTCATTTGGTTTATTACTGTAGTCATGATGTATTTGCCAGTAGCTAAGATCAGCTTTTTTCTCTAAAAAGGGGGGTTGCCTTGGATGGCATATTATATATAATACATCACAATTGATCAACAGAAGATATGGGATATACCGCACTGCTCTGATACACATGATCGCAAAATGATTTACTGTCTGTCTCACTCAGTCTGCCTTATGCAGTTTTACTGGTGAGATGAAAAACAATGCAGTGCCTGGCTACCATCAGCAAATGTGGACAGCTGTTTTGCCCAATTGGGGCTTGTCAGCACAATGTAGCTGATGGTAAGCCAGCACATTGAAAAGGTATATACATCACAATTGATCAATGAAAGATGTGGGATATACTGCAATACTCTAATGTGCATGTTCAATAAATGATTAGCCCAAAAGTAATGGTAGCCAGGCACTGCATTGTTTGTCATCTTGCCAATAAAACTGCATAAGGCACACTGAGTGAGATAGATGGTAAATCACTTTGTAAACGTGTATATACCGTATATGTTGGAGTAGTGTTTTCTTTTTTTAAGGGAAAAGAAAAACCATAATCATCAGAAAAGTAACAAAATATACAAAATATGAGGAGGAAAAGTTTTCAAAGTAACATATCATACACAAGGAGTGTTTCATCAGGATATCCAACCACCAAGACCTTTTTGAAAACCAAGGCAATAGCTAAAGTTTTTTACAAACTTTGAGGTGATCGGATGTCTGGTGAAATGCAACTGTTGAGTGTATGACATTAACATCTTGGTAGCAATTTTCTTTGTGTTTTACTCATGAATTATTAATGATTTTGAATTGGGAAATGCAAGACACGGTAACCAGTTCTGCCTTAACATTTGTTGCTCTTAGGACTTTATATATATATAGGACAGGGTGGGTGGCAATTTTTGTGGACACTGGGTCACATTCAGCCACAGTATGCTCCTGTTTATCCTTGGTACTTTCGATCAATCAAATGATGTTTCACTTTTTTTTATTCATAAACATGTTAAATTGGTATCATCTGTAACTTTGATTTTTGACTTATAAAATTCTCTCCTTTCATACAATTCAACATTGTTGCTGAAATTATGGCCAGGAATTATCTAGCATGTTAGGAAGCGAATTGTGAAATCCAAGTTATGTTCTAGGTTTGATATTAATTTAACATTTAAGAAGTTGACTATCATGACTTTTTAATAGTGCTGAAGTAAGTTACGAAGGCTTTGTATAACAAACCCTGCTGAAGTTGTGATACTTCTATGAATATTCATCATGCTAAATTTCAACAGTAAACCAACAACGTACGATTGACTACTTGGATGGCTTCTCATACTGACTTTCACGTCTTTGATGAAGTCAAAAACTTCAGATTTACTAGCTCCAGGTATGAATACGCTTTCTTCAAAAGTTACTATCTCAGTGGACAATTGCTTATAGGTAAAGAAAGCTATGATGGCAAAAAAGCTGGTCCACAAAAATGCTTTCAAAAACATTCTCGATACCCAACTCCTGTAGTAATCCAAACATTGTCTGCAACTGTTGTGTTGTTGCTTTACATTTCGGGAAAAACCGATGATATGGCGAACTTGCACCGAGCAACCCCACCACTTTTCATCGGTGCTTCCGTCTTTCACAGTATGACCCTGTTGATTGTTTTCCAGGCAGACCATGAAATTTGCCCCCCAGATAACATACCTAAAGTTCACACACGATAACATACTTCAAGTTTCACCAGGGCTCTAGTTTAATGCAGCCTTACAGCGCTTCTTGAATAATAGTAAGATTTTGACCGTAACTGGAATCTGGCTTTCACGGCGGTTCGTGGAGGAGGGAGCTGTTGACATTCAGACCATGGATCGATCTGATTATAAATGGTATGTTCTGTCGGATTCAGTACGATAAGATGAAATTTATCGAAACACGTTCTTCGACCTAAAAAAAGCTGCTCTCTGTAAAATTTAGGGTGTTTTCTTTTAGGTTGTTAATGGCCATAGACAGTTCCAGAATTTCAACTGTAGTTGTCTCGGTTGTTCTCATTGTTTACGGCAGCTTCAGGTTGGTGTCCTTAGCAAAAAAAAAACGAAAGTTGAGTGAAGGTTGAGCCTTTAGCCCGTGATTGCTGGTATATAATATCTTCACGCTCCATAAATGGTTATTAAATATTGCCATATCTGCTTCTGTCCGATTTGTACGCTAGACTACCCAAACTTCACCTTATATTTAAAATTTTTATACTAGTTCGCGACCATTGTAACAGCGGCTCGTAAAATTAGTACCCTATACTCCTAAATACATAAATAAAAACTTATCAGAACCTTGAATACGGAATTTTTAAATTTTAGGCGGCCTTAAATTTGTGTTAGATCAGTCAAAAAAGCTACGACTAAATGTGGTGTGCGTTTTTTTCGTGTTAAAGTTTGGATATCTAGTTTATCATGCATTCTGCATTTAATTTGAATACGAATAATTATTTATTGCCGAAACTAGGCACCATGTTTTGCTCCTGTGATAGCTCTATTGGTTTGCTCTTTAACTTTTTGAGCTTAATA
The DNA here is from genome assembly GCA_036872915.1 of Nanipora kamurai. Classification (NCBI taxonomy): domain Eukaryota; kingdom Metazoa; phylum Cnidaria; class Anthozoa; order Scleralcyonacea; family Helioporidae; genus Nanipora; species Nanipora kamurai. Next base: position 202,643 of record JBAHVQ010000417.1, on the reverse strand, counting down.
TTCTCCATGCTTTTCTTGCATGATGATGGTTTGATGAAAATGAATGGATATTTAACAGAACTCACATTGACAATACACATTTCCTAATATAACTAGGAAGTTGAATGTCAACGTTTTGGCTTAACTAATACAACTAGGAGCTTGACCGTTAAGAGTAACTCTTGAGTTTCTAATGAGATTATGAAAACTCGTATCCTACATTTGGGTAGCACCTTAAAAGAGTTATAATTCTATGCATAATGATATTGAAAATAAACATTTTTCTTTTTTATAATTTAGTTCAATATCATTGGTGTATAATGTAATCGAATATGATTAAATAGTTAATTGATCACTTCCTGATAGAGCGTTTCACCATGAAGATCATGCATGATATGATTCTATAGTTTTTTCAGTAATCTGCATGCATATATACAGTAGTTCCTTGTAAACAGGCCAGAAAACTTTGAAAAGTAATCAACTCTCTGCTTAATTATTAATGAAATGAGGGAGCCACTTCTTATGTGAATACATGTGACTCTCAGAGATTAAACTAGCCATGTCATGATAATTTCTCCATAAATCTTTCCTTTGCAGGTCTGTTAATATGGAGTCTTCAAAACAGAATGATGGCATTGACAATGCTGAAAATACATCATCCAAGTCACCATTAATATTTTTTCAAAATTTTTCTTCAGGTGGTTTAACAATAAAGGATTGTACCATGCCATTGTTCCTTTCTTTTATTATGTGATTTGTCAAGTGACATTGTGTATTATTTTTCTCATACAGATTTCCACACAATTAGTTCGACACAGGCCATGCTTCTGCCAGTTGGGGCATCTTGTTCATTATTGTTTATGTTTTTCTTTTTTGAAAAATTTCAGTCTCTATTTGCCCTGTGTACAGTAGGTAAGCTCATTTATATTGTTAGCAGCTTTTAACCTTTTGACCTTATGAAATTCTGTAAGACTACTTAATGAGTGAAGATGCTGTTCAGGTTTAACCTTTAGTGTCCCAGGTTTTTTTCTGAAAATTGCTCCCTTGCATGTTTGGAATTGTTTCAAGCAAAAACTGCCCAGAAAGTTTTATTGTTTTATATTGTTCTGATAAGTAGTTTATGCACACAAAGGTTGCTCAAAAAGTGCATGACTGGACACTAAAAGTTAAATTAATTAACCTATTAATGGGTCAGGGGTATTCCTTAGTATTTTATTCTGGCTAATGCTGGACAATTTTAATCATCAAAGAAGTGAATCCTGTTAAATAGTTAAATGTCATACTTTGTCCTGTAAGTGTATAAATATATCTGTTAAAAGCCTGAACAGAATTTTGAAGAGCCAGTCCTTGTAGGTAAAAGGGTCTAGTACATTAAAGGCTTTTGATATTCATCAGACAGAGATTTATTTTAAAATGAAGTGGAGATTCTACAATCAATCTAACTTTTTGTTCCTTGTTAACATTGGTTTTTATTATGTAACAAAAAAATTCTTTGTTTTTTTCAGTTTTAGGCACAATAGCTTTTTCGTTTGTTTTATTGCCTCTCTGTCAGTATATTGTCCGGCCCGTTGGTAACCCAGATAGCAAGTAAGTTCCATGTTAAAGATTTCTCCAAATTTTCACTTTAAAATTGAATTTTACCAAAGCAAATAGGGATAAGCGTTTGTCAAAGTAGACATAAAGATAGATACAGTAGTTAGATTGAGACAATAACAAAATTAGAACTCAAGGTGTAGAGAGGTCAAAAACAAAAATACAACAAGATGTTGAGGTAGATTTAAAACTGAAATTAACTCCTTGGTGACAGAAGATTTTCTCTCTGATGAGTAAAATTGCCTGGCTTTAGCCAAAGTAAAATAGAAACGTCACTGGTGACTGAATCCAGCAGCAAGAAGTTAAACACAGTGAACTGAGGATCAAATTAAAAGTTGGGATATGATTGGCAAAGGTAATGAAATTCAAGATTTGTGTTTAAGGTAATAGGTTTGTTAACTGAATATTATATTTGTAAAGTTCCTCCAATTTTTTAACAGAATATCATTTGGAGCATGTGGACGGTATACTCAAGCTGAACTTTTAGCTCTGGCTTTGTCATTGTTATTGGTGATAGGCTGGGTGATGACTGGACACTGGATTCTGATGGATGGTTAGTAGTTTTGAACATTTTTCGTGTCAGACTGATTGGTTTAAAAGCTACTGATATGTCACAAATATTAATAAAGTGAAAATATAAAGCTAGGATGAGCTAGATACAGTATTGATATTTATAATATGACTATAATTATATATATATATATATATGTATATGTATGTATGTATACACATATAAATACACAAATGTGGGAGTGTCTGCTTGTGTATGTTATTATATATACTAAGATTTTACTTCTGACAAGTGTGTATGAACCATGGGTATGGTTTGTACATGCTCATTATCTGTATGTTATCTATATGTATCTATATGTTATCTATATGTTATCTATATGTTAACTATATGTATATATATATATATAACTACAGACGGAACCGTTTTGGCCTTTTGGGCCTCATCAGTGTAGTGCCATATGGCAAGTGCAGCTTACCACACTTGTCAGGTGATTATCACCTGATCGGTGATTTTTTACGAAACAAATTTGTAGTGATTAAGGTTTAAATGAAGTAATTCAAGTTGGTTCTTTTGTCATACTATTCTGCTCTACCCTGGTATCGAGCACTCAACTCATATGATTCTGAACTTGCCACATCCTGTTGCAAAAGTTAATAATTGTTATACAATGTTGCTGTTTTAGTTGCAGTTGCTGTGACAGTGATTTTTTTACCATGGTCAAATAGTGATACTAATATAAACAAAAAATATGGTGGAAATGTCTTTTACATGTAATTTGAGTAAATGTTCTGAGGCATCCATCATAATGTTTAAAGTTTGGAACCAATTTCATCACCATATTATCATTGTTTGTTTTTTCATAGCCTTAGCCATGGGATTATGTATATCTATGATTGCATACTTACGTCTTCCAAGCCTAAAAGTTTCATTGCTCCTTCTAGTGGGTTTAGTTGTCTATGATATATTTTGGGTAAGATGATGCTTCCTTTTCCTGTCTTTTATTCTGTTTCTATATTTGAAAAAAAAAATATGGCAGACAAAACATTCCTATTATGTTTAAATAACTTTTGGTTCTTCTTTCAGGTTTATTTTTCATCATATATTTTTAAAGACAATGTCATGGTCAAAGTAGCAACTCAGTCTGCCACTAACCCAGTATGTTCTTATTGTTATGTCGATAAACCTGTTCAAATATTAGATTTTACCCTCTAAATGTCTTTTTCTAAACGATAAATTTACATTTAACCTACACTGCTGAAGTCAACTGAAAAAGTTGATTCAAGCGGGATTTTTACTTGCACCTTCAGGAATCCGGTTGAAAGTCTTTTTGTCTTTTTAGATTTCATATGTAGCAAATAAATTAGGTTCCTCTGCTTTTGAAAATTTTCCTCAATCAAGACAGTTATCCTTACCAGGAAAATTAGTATTTCCCAGGTAAGTAAACAAGAAAGCCAGTGGCACAACATGCTCTGGACGTCTTCCTTGCTGCCGTGTCCATGAAATTTATTCACACAATGGTGACGTAGACTAGTTACAAGAATTGTATTCATTCCTGGGTGAGTCTTGTGTGAACTCTGTTGAAGTGAATCACTAAGTCACTCGAAAAGCTCAAATGGAGAAAGGATAAAAAATGTTTGCTACTGGACAATGAGAGAGAATACCCTTTCAATGTTTCCAAATGGATTTACCAACGGACTTGGAATGAGGAGTACAGCTGCCCAGGGTATACTGGGTATGCCGGCTCATGTTTGTTTACGCTAATCGTCTCAAGTCTTGCAACATTTCGTGTTGCCGTGATCACAGAAATCATTTAGAATATTCTTAATTGATTATAGTGCAAGAAAGAATCAATGAAAAACAGTAGATATCAATATGGTCCCCCTTTTCTTTGTACATCATTACTTGTTGTTTCATTCTCTTTTCTAGTTACAGTGAAGGTGGACAAATGTCAATGTTAGGATTAGGAGACATAGTAAGATTCTTCCGTTATGAAACGTTTTCCTCCTTGTCATAAGGCTGCCCATAATGTTAGCATCAGCGTCCTGTCAATTGTAACAAACATGTAGTTTTAGTGTGTATCTAATAAGATTTTAAATTTTATTATTCTTTTTAACGTCGCAGGTTATGCCAGGGCTTCTGTTATCATTTGTTTTACGTTTTGATTATCATAAACGGCAAACATCAACAACTTACAATGAAGAATCAAAGATCAAGTATTTCCACTGCTCATTGATAGGGTACTTTGTAGGTGAGCTCAAGGTACACTCCTTTTATTTTGCCCTGTCAAGGTAGTTGAGTTCTTTACTCAGTATAGTTTTGCTATAAAATTTTTTTCCAAGTAAATAGATCTAGTAAAAACTAACTTTAGCACCCAACCTTTACTGGCTAACTTTCTGATCACTATTTTAATGATGTACCCTTACTTTTCCAGGTGAAGAGGATCTAGTGAAAATTATTGAATCAATTATTACAAAGTTCAGAATTTACAATTAAATTACTTTAATCTCTCCTTAGGCTTACTGACAGCTACTGTTGCGTCTGAACTGTATAAAGCTGCCCAACCAGCTTTGCTGTTTTTGGTTCCATCAACACTGTTGCCATTACTTGTCATGGGCTACTTGAATGTAAGAAATAATAAGGGCCGTTCATAGGAGAAACGTAAGACGTATACAGTATCTTGCATAGAACATGAAGTGATCCATTTATGTCCTGTATGAAGCCATGCTCTGTTTTAGAGGCTGCTTGCCTGAAAAAAGTTACCGGTTACGCAAGGCGCGTATTGTGCGTTTTAACGAGCTATCTTTTATAAAAGACCGTGTTGTTGAATATTGATTTTCGAATGGTGCATGTTTTTTAGCATCACTGGAGCCTTTTAGAGATTTTCGAATAGCTCTCATCATCATAATCATCATTATAATCATTATCATCATCATCATCATCATCATCATCATCGGCTTCATCGTCATCATCATCAGCTTCATCATTAGCTTCATCATCATCATCAGCTTCATCATCAGCTTCATCATCAGCTTGTTGTCGACCAAAAGTCTGTTGACGAGTTTTATTCTGTCATAAAAATATTTTAGGGTGATCTAAAAAAGATGTGGTCGAACCCTTTTGCGGGTATTGCTACCAAACTGAAGCAAGTGGAGATCTAGAAGCTAAAAACGAACGATGACAACCCCGAACAGGCCAATCCAAGTGTGGAAACGACAGAGAAAGCTCAACGAATACATTTCAAAGCTTTTTCTGGAAGTGACATGAGGAGCAGAACGATAAGTGCTTCAGAGCCCTAAGTAATCAGACAATGCAATACCGCCATCCCAGTTGTTCTTCTTCACTATTAAACATCGACTGAAATTTTCATAACTCGTCATTTTAAACCTTTGACGAAGCAGTAAATTTTACCATTTTAAGAGGGGAGTGTTTTAAGTGTTGAGGAAGTTTTGTACAGCAAAGAAGTGTAAAAATACCTTTTATGAAACGTTAGCGAAAAGATTGATAACTTCTTATGTTTTTATTGTATATGCAGAGTAAAATACTGTAAGATTGTATTATTTCAAAAATTGACAAAGTAATAACAAATGGATTTATAGTAAATAGATGTTTTTTTTTTCCTTCTGTGTGTACGTGAAGTAGTGAGTATGAAATTAAATAGTGTTGGAGAATGGTTTGTGTCAGTGAGGCTTCACTTATCTCGTCTAGCTTCTACCAAATAATTGTTGATCAAATGAACACGAGTAAATTTTAACGGCGCACAAGGTTCCCAAGCCACAATCCTTCGCAAAGCACAACAGCTGACGTTCGTCAACATGAAATTCTTAGACAATTGTTGTGGACCTCATCAAACCCCCCAATACGTCAATTTTAGCATCGCCTGAAAACAATATAAATACACGACGTTCATTTCTTCATGGAAAAGTGGAAAGAAACTTTGAAATAAACGAAAACATTGAAAAAATATTTTCCTGAACATTTCGGTATAAAACTGAGCTTTTCGGAATCGTTAAACTTTGTAACCAAAAAAGAACTTTTTCCCGTGACAACATTTTCGGGAAGTTCAATATATTTACCGATAGTAATTTTTAAAATCTACTTGGGCCTAAAATGTCCTAATAATTTCCTTCAAGTTTTAAGTTTGTATGTTTTTTCCAAGGTTTGCCACATATCTGTTTCAAATCGTTCTGAATCCTGGAAAGAATATTTTTATGTATCATTAAAATGCTGAATGCGCAAAATTAAAGGATTGGGGCGAGAATATTTATTTCGCGGGAAGCGCGCCAAAGGGTATGTTGAGCGAGAGGTAGATACCTTGTGTGTTTGGTGTGATCTTCACTTTTCGTGACTGGCTCATGTTGTCTCGCTTTAGAAATGTCATCAGAACTTGAATACAGTGACATTTGTTTACTTGTTCGAGGTTGTTTGGTAAGTAAGGTTTATATGTGCTACTGACGAAATGAACTTTCCTTTAAGTTCACCAAGGAAACAATGGTCGTAAATGTGAATAAGTTACACAATAGTTAGGTGGATTAGAGCTTTATGAGACGTGCAATACAGATTTTACAAAGTTGCTTTCTAGTTTAATTTTCTCTAGTTTAGCTCTTTGTTTCAACCGGAACAACATACTGGGTAGAAAAAATAAAATTGACCAGCGTATCGATGAAAATAAATTTAAAAGTCTGAAGATAATTTACCACTGAAGACAATCAAATTAATCAGGGGACTAACACAATATATGGTTAAAACGTTGTCAGAAATATTTCAATTTCATGCTCGAATTGTTTTATTATTCTAAAATTTCATTTTCTAGAATGGTGGAAAGCTCAAACTTCACAAAAGTGGTGTTGTTTTTAAAAATAATAAAACTGGTAAAGTGGAGCAGCTGAACTCCAGTGAGATTGAGACTGTGAAATGGATTAAAGTTGCCCTTGGTTATGAAATGAAGTTCACTTTAAATAATGGCACACAGTTTAAATTTGAAGGATTTAAAGAATCGGTAAGAATAAATTCATTGAAAAATTAGGAACTGGTGTTTAAAGAAACAGGGAAGTTATCTTGAGGAAGAAATCTCATTTCAAGATGCACAGATGTTTTTTGGCAAATATATTTGTCTTCTTTTGGAAACATATACCTCTGTGAAACATTTTACATTGCATAATTGGGGTACTATCTGATATTTTAGTCTGATCTGTATGTGAAATTTTGAGTTCCACTTTTATTACACTGCAGGATTTTGACAAACTATCAAATTTTGTATCAAGTAACTTTGGTACAGAACTTGAAGAGATTGAACTGTCAGTCAAAGGATGGAATTGGGGCAATACACAGTTTAATGGTGAGTTACTTATTGTACAACCACTTTTTATTACAGAGTAGTATTACAAGAAGGACATCACCTATTTAAGATATACTTGCATACTGTGGACTCATTATCCAGACACTGTCCCATTCAGTAGAATAGTTCTAAATAAGGAAAAATACAAACAGAAAGGAAGGCAATTTATATTTGCATGTTACTGGTATAAAGATAATACATTAGGATTGGGGGTAAGGCTATTTGAAACATTTTTTCCAAATTCTTTTTAACCTGAGGGACAAAAGCAGTAATCAGGTTACCTATTATTGAGTTGGATTAGACTTCAGGGATACACATTCAGATGTCTTTTCAGCAGACCAAGACACTTGATATAATCATTCACTATAAAAGGTTGTTATGTACTACAAGAGCACTAATATCCATTACTTTATCAACTAATCCTATAAAATGATGCAGTTAGGTTGAGAGAGCAATATATTTTGTAGAATAAAGCACAAGTATTGTTTTTCAGGTTCAGTTTTGACATTTGAAGTTGGACAAAAACCAGCATTTGAAATTCCTTTAAAGGATGTCTCAGCAGCTACAACAGGTTGGCAATTCAAATAATATAGGTGTGGTAGAACAGAGAAAAAGTTTATTTAATTGAAAGAAATTAATTTATTGAAATATATACAGTGGTACTGATAAGTGTTACTGTATGATCAATCTGATTGATTGAAATGAGCATGTTCCAAACCTGAATGTTGCTGTGAAACATTTAAAAAGTGTATGCAGTTTGCCACATGATACTAATGGCTGTATTACAATATACACAATTTCACCAGATTTTTTTGTTTAACAGTAATATACAATAACACGTAAGTTACAACTTAAAGTCGATCAAGAGGACAAATGTTATAAAATACCTGAGGGAGGGGTTCTCAGCTTACATTTTTAATAACTTGCAAAATACAAGTGAAGAACTTCCCTCTCTTTTGTGTCAGGAAAGAATGAGGTTACTTTGGAGTTTCATCAACATGATGATGCTGAAGTTTCTTTGATGGAAATGAGGTTTTATGTGCCACCAAATAATGATGGAACAGATGCTGACCCTGTTAAGGTTTGAAATAATTAACATGCATAAAGTAATGTTCGTAGAATCCATGTTGGTCCCCAAGTCAGTAGCTCTATAAAGTACTGGAAGGCTGACTGCCTCTCAAAAAGTGAAACCAAAAATGGCAGACATGGAGCCTTTCTGGTCATTTCCCTCAGTCCCTCATATGGTCACATTTATTAAAACCGGTCCCTTATACAATAACTCTAACCTTAAACCGAACTGGAACCTAGAGCTAACCCCATGGACACCATAACTTAGTATGGTTTCCAGGAGGTATGATCTCTTTCTAAGACATGAATTTCCAGGGAGTTTGATGACCAAAGTTTCTCCCCTGGAGGTTGGAAACTAACACCCAAAAAACCTCCATGTCAGCCATTTTTGGCTTCACTTTTTCATTGCCTCATTGACTGGAGTCACCCTTCCAGTCCATATAGAGTTCAGTGGTTTAAGTATGTACCCATACCCATTTCCCAATACAGGTGAATCCTAGATCATGAAATTGCCTTTTCTCGACCTATGCGAATCTGCCAGGTTACTATGCTGATGATTCAATTTTACAGAATTTCCCATTGCTTATTGTTTATTGTTGTCAGACTTTCCATGAGAAGGTCCTTGCTAAAGCAGATGTGATCCAGGCCACTGGAGATGCCATTGTTACATTTGAAGAAGTGACAGTAATAACTCCAAGGTCAGTTTACAGTGAAAACCTACTAACCAATGAGGCAGGAATAGGTTCTTTCATTAATGAAGTTTTTGTTTCATAGCCAGCATCTTCATATTTTGATTTTTAATCTCAGTCAACTGGTGGCACAGCAAATATGAAATTGTTTATAACTAAATTTTACCCAAAACTCAAACCGAGTATGGTCAGTTACAGTTAATACTGTGTAGTATCAACAATCAGCAACCATAATGCAAGTGGTACAATAATGTGCCTACATGGATAATATATAGTGAATTATAATGCTATACTGTAGCTAAGAAATCAACACCTCTACATAATATTGTATAATATTGCAATTCCTATTTTTCTGTACTTTTCTCAGTCTGAGTTACATACATTCATGTACATTTAGCAGGTATTTAATTGTTTTTTTAGGGGTCGATACACAGCTAAGATATATCCAAGTTTTCTACAACTTCATGGAAAAACTTATGACTACAAGATACCTTACACTACAATTTTAAGAGTTTTTCTTCTTCCACACAGAGATAACAGATGCATGTTTTTTGTGGTAAGTTTGAGACTAAAGCTTTGAATATTATGATAATGTTGATTAAAAGTTATATTTATTATCTATAACTGTCAAGCAAATCATTGAATCTGTAAGTCAGCAAAACCTAAATGTTTCTTGGTGGGCATACAAAATCTAAACTCCTCAGCTTCAAGTGAACCATTCACCCTCAGTTTGTTGATGCTACATGTCATAAAGATAAGTTTTAAAGTTATACAAGTTATATGAAATTTTTGGCTCTGGCAATGAGAAAAATTGTTTTTAAAATGTGGACATTTATGTACCTGCACTCTTGATATACATGATGTAATGAACTACCATCAAAATGCAGTAGGACAACCTGACCTGCATAGAGAGTGCCTTTGATGGCCAGAAATAGTGATAAGGTAGGCTGAAATTTACCCCCAATGTTGTACCCATGGTCTTATCTCCGCTCTCGCTGTCCTGAATTACAATACATGTACAGTATATTGTTCTGTTGTTCAAATGCAGTAAAAACATATATCAAAATGTATTTGGAACTTGTACAGAAATAGATTTTTACCACAGAATAAAAATTTGATTTTTAAGGAACAATTCTCCAACATTTTATAGAACAGTTCTTTCCTCTAAACCACCTAACAGTTTTTTCCTTTCTGCAGATAAGCACTGATCCTCCCATTAAGCAAGGGCAAACAAGATATCCCTTTATTATATTTCGCTTTGACAAAGATGAAGATGTTGAAGTGAGACTGAATCTAACAGAGTAAGTCAATTATTGTACATACTTAGTATGAGTGTTCACCTGTTTAACTGATAAAAGGAATTGGAAGTGTGAATAATACAGTTAATGTCACTTTAATAAGTCACCTTAGACCCCTTGCAAATGAAAAATAGTAAAACTAAAATTAATAGTTTCAACGACATCAATTAAATCTCATGTAAGCTGAGAGAGGTGAATGTGATAAGTAAAAGTAATGGCTTTATACATGTAGTCATGTGTCTGTTAACTGTACTGGAATCCTAGAACTGCTTAAAAGGCCATTATTGATGACAGTGATAAATTGAAATTGCAGTCAAGATAGCTTTTAGTTACAATCTCAGTTCTGATATCTTTGCTACATTTAAAGGGTTAAATCATTGCATGTTTAAATCATTAGAGATGAACAAACAATATGGCTTCATTCTCATGTGTACATTTATTCACATCCCCTGAGGAATTATGTCATGTAGGGGTACATATGAGTTGGATTTTCCTGTATTTCCTGATCAGTTTTCCTACAATTCAAGACCCTGACACTTGCATGCAATGCAAGACCATTTTGGATGCTTTTTTTACCTTCAAATATTTTTTACTGTAGTTACTGGAGGGTTTTACCACACCCACTCAAAAATATTGCAAAACCCTGCTTTGCTTACTTTTGTGTAAAGGGAAGAAATTACAGAGAAATATAACTCAAAATTGTCAGCAGAAATGACTGGACCAATTTATGAAGTTATGAGCAAACTTATCAAAGCTGTCACAGGAAGTAAAATTACTGTCCCTGGTTCATTCAGAAGGTATGTTCTTGCAAAGTAGATGGAACTAAATAGCTTTGTTTGGTACAGGATATTTAGTATGTTTACATGTAATGAAAATGTCTGATTCAGTTCAGCATTGTATTTGACAAAAGTGATTTGTTACATTGGATCCATGTAACGGAACCAAAGTTTGGTAACATAGGTTGGCAAGTTGTATGTGTGAACATTGCCTAGACAGTATGCAAACTTGTTCACCAACTGTTGCAAAATTCTCAATGTAAACTTGAGTTTGCCAAATTGAGTTTGTGGCAGCTATTTTCTGCTGTGTGAAGGCATCCTGACTCATATGATGTATACCTGCAGAAAGTTTTCTTTGTATACCAGCTTTTTTCTAACCCTTTGGGTTCCGGTACAAAACAGATTGAGTTATCAGGTCTATCTAGACTGTCCAAGTAAACTACTGTATTTACTGCCTATTATTCACTGTTGCGTACACTTGTTTCTTAAAATGTTATATCAGGCACATGGAATTGTCTACATATCACTTTTAACTATCACTCACAGTTGTCACTTCAAGATGAATATGGAACAATTTTCTGTAGGTCTGAAAGGTGTATGTGCTTGTAATGTCAAAAGTATATTCCAAGCATTATTCTCGTTAGGACCGGAAACCTTTCTTGATTTCTGTTAACCGTCAAGGTGACATTTAGAATTTTGTTCAGGACATAGTCAAATAATCCTACTCCTTTGCTCGGGTAGTGTGGAATTTAAATGGTCGGACAGCTACGGGAGCAGAAAATGAATTGATTAACACATTGAGATACAAGACTGGACTCCAGAATTTTATTGTCTTTATTAATCTATTTATCTAACTCCTTTTTGTTGGGATTTGTAGCAATGGTAAGTTCAGTTCAATTGCCTGCAGTTATAAAGCTGGCAGTGGTTTTCTTTATCCATTGGAACGAGGATTCATGTTCGTTACCAAACCTCCAGTTCATATCCGCTTCGATGAAATTTCCTACGTAAATTTCGCTCGAGTTCAAAGCGGTGGAGGAACATCAAGTCGCTCCTTTGACTTTGAGATTGAACACAAAAATAGCAGTGTGATTACATTCAGTAGCATTGACAAGTAAGTAAAGCAAACATTGTCAACTGTAAACAACTGGCAAGCAAGGTGTCAATAGAAATGGCAAGCCAAAAGGTTTAGGGAACTGCTAAAAAACTTACAATGAAGAAAACTGAACATTTTGAGCGAAGACCCTTCGTGGAAGTGAAACGTGCCTTCGCTCCAAACGTCAATATTCTCTATTCCATGTTTTTGGCAGTACCTGAACTCTTTGGGCTTTACATACTGTACATTGTTCATCATTGCCTACGCAACTTGTTTGTCATTGTTAATAGCACATGTTTTTAGCGAGCTATTCAAAGAGCTGTTGCAATCTAAATTGGCCAGTGAGGACGGCATTTACTATTGTTTATCTTTCTCTCCCTTTTTCTTCTTCTACCATTCTTTCCCTCTTCTGTCTTCCTTTTCTTCACCTTCGTTACTCCCGTTTTCCATTTATCTTAATTCCTCTTCTTAGTCAACCATGGCTGGTCAGCATAAATGCCAAAAGAGTTTTTGAAAGAAGCATCCCAACCCGAGCCAAACGTACTATCATGGTACGTTTGGCCTGGCTTGATTCTTTAACTATATTTTTTAAAAGGGAGGAATACAATATTACCACGATTGATTGTTTAACTATATTTTTTAAAAGGGAGGAATACAATAAGTTATTTGATTTTGTGAGCTCCAAGAATCTGAAAATAAAGAATAAAGGAATCAAGGTATAGTTTGAATTTCGTATAACTTAATGATATATCTTTCGATATATGTCACTTCATGAAAATGCTGTTTAGTGTCAATAGGCTACTGTCATTGGCAAAATTATAAAATAAACCAAATTCCGAAAAACAAGGTCATCTTTCAACTTAAGATTTAAGTTAGCAAAAGACGAAAACAGTAAATTGGTGATATTTCGATTTCATCTTTTCTTAACTTAAATATATAAAGATGACCTTGTTTTTCGGAATTTGCTTTCTCATATATTTTCTGAAGTTGTCGGCTGATCATGGTTATTGGCAAAATTGTTGGGTTATTACCGTTATCACAACTTAATGCTAGTGTTGAGACTTAAGTAATAGTTTTATCTTTCATTCATTTGTTACAAGTGAAGCGGGTTTACACTTTTGACACTGCCCGAGAATTGATGCTTTGAGCTTGTATCGAGGCTTTAATTAAATTGTGATGCAATGTGTCGTATGTTAGAAAAATAATATAAGAATGGTCTTTGATAGTTGACTTTTGTCATAGAAAAAAGTTAACAGATCTGACGACTTTGCTGGATCTGACGAAGAAACTCATGATGCATATCTGGAGCAAATGAAAGCAGAAGGGGCTGAGAAAGATGAGGAGGACTCCAACTCTGAAGGTATCGTGTCATCGCCAACATTTGACCTGCATTCTAAGACGTCATTTCAACACTCTCGACCTTACATGGATTGCAGATCAACTAAAACTTTTTTTTCATTTTCAGAAGAGTCTGATGTGTCATTTAATCCCGATGAAGAAGATGATCAAGATGTCAGAGAAGAGTATGTTTTTTATTTTGTATATTATTCCAAACAAAATGTTATCGACGATAGGTGTAAAAGTTCCAGTAGTTTCCCAACCCCTTTTGTTTTTCTACAAGTTGTTCAAAAATGCCTACACATCACTCTATTTTTATGTTATTACAGAAGATACATGTGAATATCCTCAGCTTTGTTAGTTAATAAGGAAATCAAAAACATCTAAATCAAGTTTGTGGAAGTACGCGTTATATTTTATCGCTAGGCCTTCAACCAGTTCACTCACGGCGTCATCAGAGCAATTGTCAATCTCACGTTGGTTGACGTCATATAAACGAAACAATTATTAGAAATCACGTAAGAATAACTAAATATAATTAAATTAATAATTGTTTGTTATTCGATAATTAAAATCAATTAAATAATTAATTAATCTAAGAATAATTAATCTAAGAATAATTAATTAAAATTAGCCAGCGTATTCTTGCGTGATTTTATAATCATTGTTTATATGACGTGAAGCAACGGACAGTTGGTAATTGCTCTAGTGGAGTCCCGAGTCAATAATTCGCCGGCTTTAACGATATTGCGCTTTTTCAATTACTTGATGAAGTTTTATTTTTGCCACTATACAAACCTTCAAAGCATAAATACAAAACAACTTGCTGGAAAGGTTTAGTCGTCAAGAATTCTGAGTTAGATTTAACCAGTGGTCACCAGTGTGATAAAGGACATAACAAATAGGATCAAAAGGCCCGTTTACGCTGAAGATTTTTGCTGTGAATTTTCTCATCCTGACGTATATGATCAAATGGGTCGAAAGTGCTGAACCACATAGCTTTGCACACTGACCTCTATATAACTGATCTGTGGATGAACCTTTGGAAAATGTCCTCAAAAGTCCGCCATCTTGGTAGGTCATAAGCCCTCCTCAACCAATTACATGCAACATGAGATGAAAAAGGGCGTGTGGCCAAACTCGAGAGAATAGTGAGTTTACAACGTTTTGAAAGCTAAAAACATTTGTCGGTAAACGGAAAACTTGACTAAGTTCCGACGTCTTTTACAAGTTTCCCATCGAAAGATGATTCTGAAAGTTTTTGTGTAATATTACTCGGAACTCGGCGGATGACACACCGAGATGGCGCCGGCCAACTGAGGACCCTTTTGGCAGTACAAAAGTATCAGAGACCCGCAGTCCAGTTATATAGAGGTCAGTGGCTGAAGCACATAGCTTTGCACAAATGGTCCAGTACTTTCGTGAGTGAATCCATTCGGTCGCATGGATCAGGATGAGAAAAATCGCGAGGAAATCACCTGTGTCAGCGGACATTAAGAGGAGACACAAACACATCACTTTACGTTTTAATAGTCTCAGATAAGTAATCAACGGAAATTGTGCAGCTCACCTTACCCGAGACCGTAGTTCCGAAGTGCAAGTACAGTATTCTGTATTAGAAATTTTGGACAGTTCCATAATGGTTTCAGTTTTTTACAGGACGTCGATTTAACTCTGCTTACGCAGCATTCGCTTTTTCATGTCATCATTCGACTCCATATGATTATGTATTTCCCTTTCTTCAGTGTTGTATTTCCCATATGATTATGTATTTCCCTTTCTTCAAATATCCCCTCAACTGTGTAGTCGTGTTGATAGTACTTAATGTTTTCCGAGGTGTAACTGAGATAATTTTATTAAGGTTAGGGAGGAACTTTTAGTAGACATTCGAGGTAGCGTTTCTCGAGTGTTTAAATATGTCATCATATTGACCGGCAATTGGGTAAATATTTAATTTGATGGTACTTAACTGTAGTCAGTCCGACCTCTCACATATCGGTCGTCAGTGTACTGTGGAAACTTTTGTCATTTTAGCCTACTTCCTGTTCGAATTTCGGCTCGAAACTAAGTTTTTTGAAATCTGTGTAAATTGTTGCTGCGCAACGTACCGTGACATGAAGTTTAGCAAAAGTTTTAGAATCGTCCTTTCAATTTCCTCGAACATTATTGAGTTAAAGGATCCATTACTCTAGCAGAGTCCCTTACTAACGAGGTGTTGGTTAATGGATAAGTTGCCACAATGGATTGCTGATATAAATACCCTGACATATTTAGGTATGCAAGTGATGTGTCTACATCTGAAAGTGAAGATTCTTATGATTCCGAGAGGGCGAGGAAGAAAGCAGAGAAAGAAAAAGTTAAGAAGAAGGTTAAGAAGGAGAAATCACCAAAGAAAGAAAAATTACGGGTATGAAGTTAAGACAATCAAAAACAAAACTGTAGAACGAGAAGTATCTCTTGGGTATAAACCATTTTGATGATTATTAAAGAATTCTTCTTTACTTTACCTACATTTCTTCCTAATGTTCTTAAAACAAAATTCTCGTTTAGAAAGAGAAACCTGTGAAGGACAGTAAAACAAAACGACGCAGTAAAAAAGATCCCAATGCACCAAAGAAGGCTCTATCGGCATACATGCTTTGGTTGAATGATACTAGAGAAAGCATCAAGAAGGACAACCCAGGAATTTCAATAACAGAATTATCGAAGAAGGCCGGCATTTTATGGAAAGCATTGGACGATAAATCAGTATGTACCTTAACCGCTGATACATGCAACTTTAACCTTTGGTTCAACAGGAACCGCCCCCCGATCTGCACGCTGGGCCGCCGAGAGGGGGCAGGGGGCAGGGGGCAATTTGCCCCTGGCCCCCATCTTACTGGGGGCCCCAACTTGAGAGACCGCCCAAAATTGAGCAATGCACCGACTAAATGTCGGAGCAGTCTTAGGGGCCCATGCTCACACAGTTTTTGGAAATTGAGAGCCCCTGTCAAGTTAACGCTCTCGCACTAGTTAGCAGTATTTTTTGTGGTTTTTTAAATACCGCTATGACGTCATAGGGCCCACGAGAATAAAGTTGCCCCGGGCCCCGCACATTCTCTCGGCGGCCCTGTCTGCACGCAGGCTACCGCAATTTATCCTGGCCGCAACATCAAACGTACACGTCCACAAAAATCGCGTGCGTTCATGTTGAAAACGTTCAAAAGAGCCATATTGTTGCATTTTAGATTTCTAATCGGAAATTATTTTTAGTAGTGGCTGATAATTTCTAAAATTAATCTCTCCCGATCAAGGTGTTTCGCTTGCACCAGTAAAATCTGATGCCATTGCCATGCATTGGGCCAGTAAACGTCGGTCATAAGTAAGAATAAAATTGTCGAGATTCATCACACGTGAGGTATACCGAAAGATCTGTGTTTTCAATTTCTTAGAAATGGGAAGAACTTGCGTCAAAAGATAAAATCCGTTATCAAGAAGCAATGAAAAACTACAAAACAAAGCAGCTTGGAGGCGAAGCTTCCTCCAAACTGAGGTAAATGCGATCCACCTTGCTTGCGACTGATGAATATGTTTTGAATGGTATTACCATCAGAGTAGCCCAGGTCCGAGAACCTCTTTGCAAAGAAATATTGAGTTATTACGCTTGAACGGTAGGAAAATAATCTGGTTATTTCAGAATCATCCTCAGGGTAATATGAAATGATAAATTCACATTAAACCAATTAATGTGAATTTTTTAATGTGAATTTATCATTTCATGATCTGGTTATGATAATAGAGGTTTAACTATTTGTTAAAATTTTGTTTTACATTCTCCTTTTTAACGTTTTGCTGTAGCTGCGACTTTAACTTTATCTTATAGCGCAAGTCCAAAGAAACCAAGTAAAAAAATATCCAAATCGTCTCCTAGAAAAGGAGAAGAATCTGGAAAATACAAGAGCGCTGAATTTGTAGAGTCTGATAGTTCATCGTCGGAAGATGTGAGGGAAGCAAAGAAGGAAAAGAAGACGAAGAAGAAAGAGGTTAGTTTGAATACTACAAACTTTGCATGAGTTCTGATTCATAGCTCCTGTGTCGTTGATCGTTAGTGGCTGAACAATCTCAACGGACGTCAGACCATTAAAGATTGCTCACATAGAGGTTACGTTAGGTAGCCATTAGAGCGAACGCTTAACAAGATTATTGTCGTCAGGTAAGCTTTGGGACAGCCTTAACCACGCTTTGAAACTCCGAACTTACATTTAATCTACTGTCGTTCAAAGTACAGTTCCAAGCGTTTACTCGCTCGAATGTATTCGTCGCCGTCACTGTGGAGTTATCTAAAGACATGCATCTTGTGGACACGACGTGTTGACAAATGTTTGATATTAGCATTTATACCACCCTAGTTTGCCTAGTTATCTTATCAATAAACGTCTGGCAACTGTAGCCATCACTAAATTATTCAAATGCGTTTTTTTTTGGATGGTGAAATGTGTAACATATTAACCGTCATTTTCAGCGTGGGAAAGCCTGATTTGTGGTTTCTGAGCCATGGTCGCCTTCGGAAAAATATGTTGGCGAAAGACTTTTTTTCCTTACTCCTTAAATTGGCCAATTTTCAAGCGCAAAAATGAAGAAATTCGAATGGTCATTCACCATGGAATAATATCCCCTGCGTGATTATTTTGTCGCCTCACTTATCTTGTTCTATCCTTTATCTTATCTTGTCCTATCTTATCTTACCCTGTCTTATCCTATCTTATCCTGTCTTATCGTTTGTCTTACTTAATCTTTCAGTCATTCTCTAAGCCATCTCCAAATAAAAAGCCTAAAAAGGATGAGAGCGACGACGAAGAATCTGACGAGGATATGAAATCTGACGAGATAAGTGACGAATCTATGTCAGATTAACTCGTACTTAAAAAAGAACGAAGTACCAAAATTAGAAAAGTGAAAAACTGTGGTAACATTTGAAAACTGAGCTATTTGAATGCTTTGTAAAGTGTTAGAAAGGTAGAAACGAAAATGGGCCCGAAGATTTATTCATGCAGAATAACGATTTCCGTGGAATGTAAAATAACGGCGTAGCTCTTAAAAATATCCTTATTTTTGGTGTGATATATTCATGTTAAATAAATGTATTGCAGAAAAAAATGTGTAGTTTCTAATTTGTGTCTGGATGAAAGCGAAATTTTCCTTTCATTAAAACACTTTATTTACTTCTTCAACATTTTTGCTTATATAATTTATTAAATGAGTTCTATAGCAGATAATTACTGAAAATACTAGATCAGCAGATTCTGATGTTTGTGTTCATTGACGTTATACTATAAAAAGATCCTATGTATTAGACCTTTTATCCGGCCTTTGAGTATAATTTAATTTGAAATCTGCCCCCTATTGAACTGGACTGCCCAGCCCTGTTCCCGACCGACGTCAAAAAATTTCCCTCGAGGAGAAACTTAATACTGTTCGGACTATTTCCAAAGACATTGATAAAATTCTTTAACCTTTGATAGTCTGTCATTATATTTTTTAGTAATGCTCCTTAACTTGAGTTACATCTACTTGAAAACAAAAATAGCCGCCTGCTGTTGTAAGAAAGGATTGATTTTACGGAATATCTACCATCGTCAACATTAAGATGTAAGTATTCAGGATCTTGTCTAGAGTGTCTGATTTTACTTTTATCTTTGATCTCGTCTGGTTGTCTGCAAAAACAGTAACACGGAACTGATGGTTTGCCAAGTCATCTATGGGCTATGGCGGATGGTTATCGTTTGTTTCATAACGAAGAGAGCTAGTGTATCTCGTTGAATTTTGTTCATGGAGCTAGAATTGGCACTGAGCGCTTGGTTTCTGAAGGCAAAACGGTTTTAGTTATTCACGGCAAGGCCTAGAACACTTGACTTGGATGCTATTTTGTTTCGCCTCAAAACAACTCCATATTTTATGGTCATTAAGGTATTTTTAACATCATAGCCAATATCTTTTAAAGCTTATCGGTAAATTATTAGTTCTTGTAATTTTAAATATTAGACTTTGCTTAACCCAAGGTAATATTGAACAGCTGGTAAACATCAATTATGTGATTCCAATTTTAACTGAAATGTGCGGGTTGAAAACATTCACAAATCTCTTCAAGCTTCAGGTGATGAGACGAATGAAGAGAGTTTCGTTTTTACGTGAAACGTAAGTTTGCTTCACAGAATTCGAGGGAGACATTTTATCTTAACTATCTGGACAAGTGTATTTATGATTAATTAATTCCTGTAAAACCAGATCCCAACTAGACAGCCGGTACCAGTTGATATTACAGGTAAAATACCAAATCTTTCCATTTTCGCTTCTGTATTTTGTTGTATAATACTGTATTTCCGTAGTTCGTACAAACGAGCGAGTTCTTCGCACTTCTGTAGCGGCTACAGGAATACAGTATTACACAACGAACTACAGAAGCGGGAAGGTTTTTGTATTTTGACTGTATAGTAGTCTGCCGGTAACAACTTTCTCTGGGAACCCTGTCATCCTTATTAGAAGAGTGAATTTTAGCAACCTTAACTTACGTTAGCCGAAGAGCGGAAGGTCCTGTAGAGTAACCTTGAAATTAAATTTTTCATTACCAAAAATTCACGTTTTTCCCGGAATCGTTTTTTGTTTCACCAAGCAACACACTTAAACAATAAACAACTATGTGTATAAATTAGCATAATTACAGTCATCGATTATCTTCAGTTTCAAACGACATGAGTGCGACACGAAGCAGAACGAACCGTATTTCGTATGGTTGACAAAAACTTTCTTTGTAGATGAGTTAGGCAAGTTCAATAATAAGGCAAGTGGTTTATTGTTTTCATTTTAAATGTGAAAAATTCCGCGGTTGGCGGGTTGATAAATGCGGGAGTGTGATAGTGTGTGGCACTTGCATTGCCTGTCTGGAACTATTTACTGCGCCATTTCCTTGGTCATCCACTTACTACGATACTAGAAGATATGATGGCCTGTCTGAAGGAGCCTTGATTACTTCCTTGCAGACGTCTTGTAGCTTGTAAACGTTTTATCTGTATTGGAGTATCGATCGCCATTTTTGTTTTTACACTCGGTCATATAGCCTAGGTTCTCCAAATTCCTCTTGTTAAGCAATTCGAGAATGTGATAAATTTAATAAAATTGTCAGCCGTAATTTTGGTCTTAGGTTTTACTAGCAAGCTAATTCATGTCTCATCGCCTTTTTCAAATGCGCCAAAATATCCTACCACATATTTTCTTGTTTCCCCTGACTACCACGCTTGGCAAACATTGCACAAGTTATCGCTTGAAACTAACGTCTGTCGGTCAAAAAACTGTTTGCTTACTGCTTGAGAAAGTAACCTTGTGTGCCGTTGGCAGGTTGGTAATTTGTTTGACAACCCCTTGACATTTCAAGATTGTTGGCTTATCTCGACAATTTTGCCAACGATAGCTAATCAAAAATTTCTCCGAGACTGAACCACGAGTTATCGTATTATTTACTAAACCAATGAATTTAACCTGTCGGGTCAAGATTGACAATTTAGATAATTCATCATATTCTTCTTGATATTTGTTAAGATTCATTTATTTTCTTCACCTCTCTCTTTGTCTACCAACAAGAAATATTTCCACCTTCGACTGCCACTTCGATTTCCACCTTCAAACGGCAATGGACGTCGTACACGTTAAACACTTCTCTACTAATTAGTGGATTACTTACACAAAAAATCTTACGGCGGTGAATATATTTTGGTTTAAAACTACGATATGTTGATTCTTGTCCGAGCATGAGTATGTCTTCAGTTTAGGTCGTTTAAGAGTAATTAAATCACCTTATTGTGGAAAATTGTGCTGACATCTTGTTTACCTGTTTTGGATTTGCTCGTCTACTACAGCTGTTTCTTCTTACCAGACAGCGGTTTTCTAGTGTCTCGTCAAATCGTGAACAGATGTTAGATGTGTAGCTGCAAAGATATTTGTTAGCAGAACACGTTTCACTTTCTGAGGAAGAGCCTTTGTTTGAAACTTAAGAATTTTACTACACAAGTTTGGCAGTCTACCAATCTTTTAACTTTCTCCGCTGTTTTTTATTATACTGCCTACGCAGCACCTTATATGTTTGTCATTGGACAACTTGACAGAAACTAAGGAAGCTGTCCTTTGCTATTTCGACTTGAGAAATTATGTTAAAGTACACGACTCATGGAATCAGTCCAACTTGCGGAATTGAGAACCGTCGGTGGTTCATATTGAAACAATACTCAGATCAACTTCAGATACTTATAAGGTTAGAAAATTCAGCTGAAATGTTTGAATAACCTTTCAGAAAGGATATACTTCATCAAATCATATGGACAACATGCATCATCATAGATAATCTAATTCAGTGAAGCATTGTGACATTTTTGCAGCTACAGAATCTGAGTTGTAAATGTTTAGTTCATTCTAGACACTATTCACTACCCAAATTTTTTTAAATTCCAACTGTGAAATTACAAGGATGTCTTGTGGCATAACCTCAGACTACCAGATACCATTTTATGTTTCTGTTTATTTGATCTGATTGACTTAGATACATCTGATAACATACCAGCTGGTAGGTACATACCCCAGAATATTGCTATGATCTAAGTCAGGGGTGGACAAACTACGGCCCGTAAACGTTTTCATGCGGCCCGCCAAGAATTCCTATGATGGCTGATAATAATATGGTAATACAGCTGTCATTTTAGTTATGATGTGCAATGTGCATGTGTAATACAGTGTAAATGTGAAATAAAAAAAACAATACATGGTTATAATCATTGGTTCATATTTTCATAAATTGTAAATTGTAATTGAAGTAGACGTAACATATATATGCGCCCCCCTGATAGCAAGAAAATTTTTAATGTGGCCCTCCGTAGAAAATGTTTGCCCACCCCTGATCTAAGTCCAAAATTATGATTGATATTGTCAGTCAATACTCTTGGTGGACATTTAACTTATAAACCTGCTTCTTGGCATACTCGATTTTTAACTGCATTTCATTTATGAGTATTTAAACCTTTCTCATAGAGAACATCAAATTGATTAATAATTTATTCTCAGTTGATTAACTGCAGTATCACATTTAACCTATTCCTGCCTTTGATTTCTTTTTACCTCTTACATAGCCAAACAATGCTGCTGGAACAGTGATAGAGCATGTCTCCCACCACCTCTGTCTGTGTAGGGTTCCATTCCTGGCTCCTTGAAGTTTCTGACTGATGTTATTTTAGTCACATGTGAGCAGAGTGTTCTGCAGATTGAGTCTGAGTTTAAGTAAAGACACCTTTACCTTAACATGCAACTACAGGTTAACATTTTGTCCTTTTGCAGTTGTAAGCATTGAAGGGTGAGAGTTTTGACTAACAGTGACCTGTGCAAACCCTCTTAACTGTTTAAATTCAGTCACTAGTAGTTTTTCTAACCTGAAATAGTATAAAATTCCAATTAAAAGTCAATGGGAAAACAAAGTTAAATAATTATCATAGTAAAACTAGGTAAACTTTTAACTGACCTGTGTGTGTGCATGAAAAAGTACTGTCCAGTTTGAACCATGTACTCATATTTTACTCATTAATTTTTTTGTACAATAATTTACTCACACTTTACAATTTTAATTCTTTTCTGTAGTTTGCAAGGTAGATATAAATGAAGTCGAGATCAGGTATGTTAATGTTTTAATAATTTTCGTGTATATAGCTATATGTCAATCATGCATTATTAATAAAATACCGGGGATGTGCCTAGATAACATTTGTTAAACCCATCCCTGCACACATGGCCTCCCTTTGAGTCTTACATTTGCATGGCATAATTAATCCAGAAAGTAAAAAAAGTTGTTAACCAGGAATGGTTTAAAACCTGTATGTCTGAGGTACCATTTGTCCTTTTCTCAACATTTATCAATAAATAAGGCCTTGTCACCTAACCTAATGGATATATCATTATTTTATATTAACCTCATTAAAATCCCATAAAATTTTAGTCTTTGAACTAATTTGGATGGTGAGCATGCTGTATTACTGGTACTATTTGATGGAAGTAGATTTGTCCTAATGGTAGTGGTCATACAAGGAATGGTAATAAGCATGGAGATAATGGTGATGGTGAATAGGGTAGCTGTGTTGGTAATGGTTATGGTAACATGTATGTATGTAACATTGTGGCTTTATCAGTCAATCATAATCTGTGTAATAATATGTGCACACAAAAAATTAGTTTAAAACCATCATTAAATTTTCAGAGAATACATGTTCGAGTATTCTTAATGGACAAGTCCCAGATGGTGAATACTTCACTCCTGTTGGAAAGGACTTTTGTGAAAAATGCAAATGTATAGCTGGCAGTGCTGTTGGTTGTTACAATCAAACGTGCCATAAACTCCCAGACTGTGACAAATATGAATCTGTACATGGAAAGTGTTGTGAATTTGAGTGTTTTGAAGGTATTGGTAATTTTAAAATCTTTTATTCATCTGTTAATGTTTTCCAATCATTATTTCATTCTTTTGTTTTGTCAGGGAAAATGTTATTTTCGGAGATTAGTAGGAAACCAAAAGGGTTGGAAAACTGGCAGAACTTGGGTCTAGAAACCTGACATTTCAAGCAATGGCCCTTTGGAGTGTTATGTGATGAAGGATCATCCCTTAAGAGAAAGGACTAACGTTGTTTTCCTTGAATTTTCCTAACCGCAACTGAATGACTATTATTTCGTTTTTGTCTGACTCAATAGGTGATGGTTTGTCTAACAAGGCTGAGCTTGCTGTCATTCTTTCCTTGAGTGTTGGCTTGGTTCTGTTGCTGATTATACTGATCACCATTTTGTACTGTCGAAGACGAAATCTTAAGAAAAATCGGGAACGACAAACCAAAACAAAGACACAATCTGTCAGTTCTGATATGCAGCCAGTCCAACCAATGAACATTGATTGTGAACAGCAAGGAAGTAAGCTTTAAAAATTGTATTATTAAAATCTTCCTTTTGCTGGTTTGCTTGTGAATAAATTTAACCTAAGTCCTTGGGGATCTACCCTAGCATGGTTTCCAGGCTTCTGTTGTTGAAGGTGGGTATGGTCAGAGAACTCAATCCAAAATGGAGTGGTAAGGCCAGTTTAATTTGCATTTGAACATATCTGGCAATGCTACCAAAGCAAAAGAAAGCAAAGCTAGGAACAAAGCAACTTAAATGTATAAATTTAACTTTGTGTATTTGGGACTAGTTTTTAAAATACAAGTACATTTTCCATTAGGGCTCGTGTAATTCTGTTTAAAATACATATTCTTGACAATAAAACTGAGAACTTGGCCAACTCTTACTGAGTAAAAAAGGCTTTTGACAGGAGTCAGGCTGTTGAGTTCAGTGTACTGTTTATTATTTTGTTTATTAGACACCATCATCACTACCCTGGTCAGGAAAATGATCAGGTCATAGCAAAAGTAAAATTATATAAAAATATAGATGAAGCACAATCAGGTATAGACATAATTGAAACAGTGAAGACAGCGTTCTTCTGATCAAACTATTTTATTTCAAGCTTTCGGTCACCAGACTGTGACCTTCGTCAGGAAGAAATGAAAGACAAAAATAAATTACGATTTTTCTTCCTGACGAAGGTCACAGTCTGGTGACTGAAAGCTTGAAATAAAATAGTTTGATCAGAAGAGCGCTGTCTACACTGTTTCAATTAAGTAAAATTATGAGTGGCCATCTAGATAGGAATAGGTTTAGTTAAGGGTATAACTAGTTGTAAAAAGTTCAACTGGTAACTTACACTTTATGTAAATGCCGAGTTAAACCTGTTACCCTTCATTAAAGCATAAGTAATGTTTATTTGGATGATTTGCATGCTCAACGGGGCTTTTAAAAACTTCAATAACCTCAATTCAATTTCATTAGCACTGAAAGGAAATTCATTTGCAACAAGTAATGAAATATTCCGTTAAATTGAAGTTCAATAACGTCAATGTAAAAAAACATTACCATTTGTAAAATTTCATTAGCGTCAATCAAAATTTAATAAGAAAAATGGGAAAATCAACGAAATAAAATAAAAAGTTAATTAGCAATAACGTGCGAGTATACGTTGTACATACAATTACACAAGAAAGCACTTAAAACCTTGTTTTTACATGTGAGTGGCTAGAGTGAACGTTACAATGACCGAACCAAGGAGGGAGAGAATATTGCAAACAGATAAAGTAAGGTTCATAAGCGCTCTTAACCTTCCCTTTCCGAATGTGTAGTATTTGTATATAAACCTTGTGGCAGGTGGGTGATTGAACCACAAAGTATCTGCCATTCTAAGATAAAGTCTTGCTCTGGCTCTTCAAAAAACAGTATTAACCTTCCACTGTTATCGTGCAAAATTCTGTCTCCTTCTTTGTTCAGTCACCGTAACACTTACTCCAGCTGCACGCATCAGGAAACAACATTTCAAGTGTTATATCTTGTGCAACAATTTTCTGTAGACATTGCCGGTCTTGGTACTTATTACCAGTCTTCTTCGTACAACATATATCAATATATATGTTATCACCCAGTGACTTTTTATTTTATTTTGTTTAGTTTCCCATTTTTCCTATTGAATTTTGATTGACGCTAATGAAATTCCATAAATGTTAATGTTTTTTGCCTTGACGTTATTGAACGTCGATTTAACAGAATATTTTAATCACTTGTTGGAAATGAATTTCCTTTTAGAGCTATTTGAAATTGGATCGACATTGAAGTTTGAAAAGCACTGTCGAAGATGTGAATTTGCTCAAATGAACATCACTTTTGCTTTAACTCCTTCCTGTCTGTATAGGTCCGCGGTGACGTATGGGCAGTTTAGTATATAACTCCGGCTAACACTGGACGATTTTACTTGTCTAGGACAAAGTCCTAAGCAAGAAAGAGTTAATGAAGGGCAGAAGGTGTAGTTTTTACTCCCTCTTCTGTACATTTTGTGGCACATCAGGCATTGTTTATTTATAGTAATTTTAGGTATTTTTATAAATGTTAAATATTATGGCATGAATAAATTATTTACATGAATATTATTTTACCCCTTGGTGGCTCTAGTGGGAGTAAAAAATGATAAAAAATATTAACCATGCTTGTTAAAGGTTGGTTTGAGATGTTCCTGCCCCAAAGTGACTCACAGTTGTACTTGCACAGTCCCTTCAGAGAAGAGTAGATTGTCTTATTATCATGGACAGTTTGAACATGCTCAAAGCAAATGATAGTCCATGACAGTTGGTGGTGCATGATAGTTGTTGACTAGATACAAGAGTTTCAGCCATTAACTATAATGCACTCTTTGACCGAGGCTTAATACAGTACTTAAAAATGGAAGTTTCAAAAAACAGCTAATTGTTTTTATCTTGTGATCTCCCATAATAGGTAGTAGTTCCACTGCTGACAATCAGAGTCAAGAACAAAGTAGAGGAATTGAGTTGCCTCCTCCATACTACCCTCCTGGAAATGTTGTGACTGTGAACAGAGGGAGGACACAACCATTACCACCTAATGAGCCCCCACCTCCCTATGATAAAGAAGAATCAACAGTTTAGAAATGTTTTGTTCTTCAACAAATCTAGTAATATTTTTCCAAACTATCTGGGGTCTGATATTCTATTATGATCAAACATGCTTTTGGATGTACAGAAGCAAATGCTGAACTGTTCTGTTCTGCTTCTAAAAGTACTGAAGTAAACACTGAACTATTCTAATTGTGATATAGAACACAGGCAAAAAAAATCATGCCTAGATTGTGATCAAACTGGAAAAACAATTCCATCAGTGGAATTTGTTATTCTAGAAATTTGTGTTGTTGAAAAAAGTTGAAATGTTTGCATCAGTTTTGTAATTTATTTTGTATAGTGTTTTCCTATGCTATGTCAATTCAAATGTATCAGAGGTTTTTTATGTTATAATAACCAGTAAGATTAAGTTGATGTGTGTTATATATTGCTACTAGAAGACTTGACAATCTCTTGAGCATTGCACAATTTTAAAGCATCAGCTATTATGTTACCATTGTTAACCAAACTAGCATATGTTTTCAAGAAAATTTGAATCACCTGTACTACATAACCATCCCAGTTCTAACTCTTGTTTTTTTATAGAATTTTGAAAGTTTTTAGACATTACTAGAGTGCCAGTATTCAAGTAATTTTATTTTAGGATATCAGGAATGGTATTGGTTCAAAAATTTCACCAAAAAGTGAAGGGGTCAACCCACGCTTTTTGCTAATTTTGTCCAAAAGAAATTACTTTTACACCTATTCAAGTAATTTTATATAAATATTTTAGTAAATTTTAAGGTTCAAAAATTTTACCAAAAAGTAAAGGGGTTAACCCATGGTTTTTGTCAATTTTTTCA
>JBAHVQ010000417.1:159121-174474 GCA_036872915.1 Nanipora kamurai | reverse complement strand
TGGTTTTTGTCAATTTTTTCACTATTTTCAAAGTTTAAAAATATGGTCAAAATATGAATGTTTCGTCCAAAAGAAATCACTTTTACACCTATTCAAGTAATTTTATATAAATATTTTAGTAAATTTTAAGGTTCAAAAATTTTACCAAAAAGTAAAGGGGTTAACCCATGGTTTTTGTCAATTTTTTCACTATTTTAAAAGTTTAAAAATATGGTCAAAATATGAATGTTTCGTCCAATAGAAATTACTTTTACGCCTATTCAAGTAATTTTATATAAATATTTTAGTAAATTTTAAGGTTCAAAAATTCTACCAAAAAGTAAAGGGGTTAACCCATGGTTTTTGTCAATTTTTTCACTATTTTCAAAGTTTAAAAATATGGTCAAAATGAAAGTTTCGGCCAATAGAAATTACTTTAACACCTATTTGACTAATTTTAGGGAAATATTTTAGTAAATTTTAAGGTTCAAAAATTTCACCAAAAAGTAAAGGGGTTAACCCATGGTTTTTGTTGACTTTTTAACTATTTTGAAAGTTAAAAGAGATGGTCAAAATGTGAAAGTTTCATCCAAAAGAAATTACATCTATTTGGTTATTTTATGTAAATATTTTAGTAAATTTTGAGACTTGGAAAATTGCACCAAAAAGTAAAGGGACTAACACATGGTTTGTGCCAATTTTTCAACTACCGGCATTTTCAAAGTTTGAAGATATATGGTCAAAATGTGAAAGTTTTGTACAAAAGGAAGTACTTTTATATGTATTTGGTAATTTTATGTAAATATTTTAGTAAACTTTGACAGTTGAGAAATTTCACCAAAAAGGGAAGGGGTTAACCCATGGTTTTTATAAAAAATTTCACCAAAATGTACCTGGTGTTGTGGCATTCTATATTACTTCTCTGCCATTAATTTTAATTTTCGTTTTTTTTTTAATATCAACCAGGAGTGGGTTGTTCAAAGCTAAGATAGCTTGTCCACCCTACAAGAATAGGTGAGGGATTGGTGCCATCCATTATTTTAGCACTCAACCCTTTTTATACAAATAGCACTATTTAGTGGATAACTTCCTATTAGGTAGGTAGTTAAGGTTTATGTTTGAGTGTTCAAACAATGGACAGTGCCATTCATTTGCCAGAACTTATCTGTCAGATAAGTAATGCAGATTTTGAACAATGGACCCTTGGTTTATGACCTCTATTAAATCAGTCATGGCACAAGAGGTTGTGCTTTTTTACATAAATGTTATGTTGACATAGGTTGAGTCAATAGTACTCACAGTTGACCTGCTACAAACAGGTTTTTGTCCATAATTTCAAACCATCTATCTCTCTAAACACAGTTTCCATATGTCTTCCTGAAATTTTCCAGTATTGTAGCAGTTCATGCTATTACTCGTCCAACTTTGTATAATTCACAAAGAAATTTCAGACATTAACCACTGAACCCTGAAATTAAATATAAAATCTTATAAGGAAAAGGCTTCATAGTCCCTGGTACCCCATAATCATGCTAAACCCTGGATTATTATATCACACCGAATCATGTTACATTAGGAAAATAACAGCAACAAAACTTTTTAGCACAAACTTTCATAAGTTTTGTTTTAACGAAACCTTTCAACATATCCTTGTACACATTCAGATTTTTAAGGTTAACTGTCAGTTGAAACTTCTATGGCTTGCCTGGTTTCTTCCTTGGCCTTAATTGTTTCCCACTTCCTCCAAATGGTAAAAAGTCTGTTTTCTCTGCTTCTTTCTTCTACATAAAATATTCATAATTATGACAGATTTTTCACACGAAAGGCAAATACAAGTTTAAATTTGAAAAGCCCAAAATGTCTTCCTCTCATGCATAAAATCTTCAAGTATCAGCTCTGGTGTTAACCACAATAGAATTATGTGGCACTTTTGGGTAAATGGCATTTATAATCCATTAAAAAATAACACTTCAAAGTTGGAGGTCTATTCTGCAATCAAACATTTCAACACAAACAGGAAGTCAAATTTTCTTTACTGTATAGGCAGGGTGTGAGAAATAGAAATAAGAAAACATTAATATAAGACCTTGTTCAGTGCAAAGTCTAGGATAAAATTACATGAACAGTCAGCAAAAAATGAACAGGGGCTGATTATATTACCTGGACATTGTTTGTTTTAAAAACTCTTTTAAAAGTAATCTTTCCTTTCCTGTATTCATAATTTGGAATACCTCTGGAAACCAAAATTGAAATGAAATGTAACAATGTAAAGAAAATTAAAAATTAAACTAAAATCATACACAAATAAGTAGAGTTCTAGATTTTGTTTTAAACAGAGTGTCAGAATTCTTTGCATTAATTTTTTGCATACTAAAATTTTTCTTGGAAGATATTTCATGTCATGAAAAACATCTAACTATTGTACAGAAGATATTCGGGCCATTTTAATAAACCCAACTATTTGCTGTTCTAATGGGAATGTGAGGCAACATGAGAGGTGTATTCAAAGCATTTCTCTTCTACATGTTCACAGAAAAATGCAAGAAAGTTTCATCTGCCCACTTGGGATGATATTACTTCTCACTCATCCAGTTGATAGACCACCAGAACCTGATCACGACCTAAATCCCAAAACACCAAGTATTTTGCCAGGTAATTACCTTTTCTTATCGACAGGTCCAAGGGGGACTGGTTCACTTGGGGTATTAGACTTCTTCTTCTTTCCATCAAGACGGAAACCAGAGCCAGAAAATGCCTGAAAGAAAAACTGCAAGTTCTAATTGCAACCCAGGCATATGGTTACCTGCACACATACTAATGAAATGGTAAATATGGTAAATTTGATGATTGTTTGACCATGCCAAAGACAACCAAAAATGAGTTGACTTGAGTGGAATTTGAACTGAAGTGTTTCAATTAGTCTGTATAAAAAAAATATATTTGGGTATTTAAATTTTATCTGTCTCAATCCATTTCTGGTGAGATAGTCAGTTGGCACCTATGTGGTGACTAATAAAATTGTTTGACATTAGCTTGAACAAAATAGCTAACCATTAGTTAGAATAAAATTTGAGAAGGCTATTTTTACAAAACTTCAAGAAAAAGATGTAATAACATTCAACAAGGAGAGCTAAGGACCCAGGTTTATGAATCCCAAAACTAAGAAATTGTATCTTTTTTTAGCATTTAGGTACTTCTCTTAACAGGTTTTGTCCAAGAATGTTGTCTTAATTGGCAGTATAAATACTCATTTGTCTTTTAATAGTAAATATCTCATTTCATTTCACACTGTGACAACTTGTATGAAGTAAGTTACATTCATATCAGATCTCAGATGCAACTTACCTGAAATCCAGGATCAGGTTCTTCAATCTCATCCTGATAACAAAACAAATAAAGATAAGTTATTGAAAGTCTTATTACATAACTGCAGCTTAAAAAATGATGCAAATTCTTACTAAATAGTGGTTTGCAAATCATACACTTTTGTCATTTCATATTTGCTAATGCCTGATGATTTCTCTCATTAAGAGCTTACATTTTAATTTGAAAGATTTAAGCCCACTTCAATCAACACATTTCTTAC
Source organism: Nanipora kamurai (assembly GCA_036872915.1). Lineage (NCBI taxonomy): Eukaryota > Metazoa > Cnidaria > Anthozoa > Scleralcyonacea > Helioporidae > Nanipora > Nanipora kamurai. Next base: position 170,909 of record JBAHVQ010000417.1, on the reverse strand, counting down.
CAAATCAGACTTTTTACACTTTGCCCTAGTTTAGACCTGACTGTTTATTACCAAGGAAAAACGTGAGATAAAAAAGAGTTAGAAGTTTAGAACTTCACAACATTACTGGTACCTCTTCTTTTTCTTCTTGTTTTTCTTGTCTTTTTGGTTCAACATAACCAAGTGGAGGGGCAAATTCTACCTGAAGATGACATGAAAATAACTTCATTCAACTAGAAATATGAGACAAATAAATATAAACTTAAAATAAACAACATATACTATTTAGCCCTTGCCCTTTAATGGGTTATGGGAACACTGAAAGAATTGAGGTAATTCAAAACAGAAAGGAGTTTTTGAATTTTAGAAAAGAAATGCATAAATAGCACTATATTAAAATTGTGGTGAATTCACCAAATAATAAAAGCCAGTCAATGGTGAACAAAGTGGCAGCTCTATAAATTCCATGAATGGGGAACCATTGGTCCCCTCAGGGGAGGCAGAGAAGTTTGGCACATAGGAGACCTGAACTAAAAAGGAGTCAAAATCATGTTTATTAATGTTTGATCATTCCTTGGCCTACTACTTTTCTATTTTCCCAAATGATTGCCCCTCCCTTGATGAGGGTGCAAGCCTTGCCTTACTCAAGAGCCTATACCCACACTACCCCCTTGGTGCTGCCCCTGAGTGAATACCTATATGTACATTATATTGATCCCAGTATCCTCCTCAATGTGACAGAAGATATGGTATTTATTGCAAGATGCAGAAAAAGAGCATTTGAAGATAATTTTATGTAAATTTGACATTTTGGGGGAATTTTTTGTTTGTTTGGTTAATTCTTTTTGAGATTGGTATCATATATGTGGGTGACACATCTGCATTTTGGTGACTAATTAAATGACGTGTATGCCTTCTTTATGGATCAACATACCTGCATATCACATTCAATTATTGAAACTGCTGGACCAGGTTTGGCTTCTTGGACTAAAAACTCATAAACCTAAATTAGTATAAGAATTAAAGAATGAACTTATATATAACTGGAGTAAGAGTAATTTTACTTTCACATGTTATACATCAGACTTAAGCACAGATAATTTATGATAATGTACTGTAAAAAAACATTAAAATGACTATCAAGAAATGGCTCAATTTATCAACAGAAATTTCCTCAAGAACACTCTCCTAGAAGGCATGTTTTTTTCAAGATTTTTCATGTCTGATAAGAGACCAGACATGAGAGATAAGAGACCAGCCCTCTCCCTCCAATCTCTCAATTGTGAATCATTTCAGCCCTCTCGTTGGATTTTCCAATTTTATTTCATTCTAATCTTTTTTTAACTGCATCAACTTATTGCTTTACTTTTTACAACTTTACTATCTAAGACCAGGGAAATTGACCAGTGGGAAGACCACTAGGCAACCTTGGAAGTGAAAAGACATAAAACCCAGGCCAAATATAGCCTCTGTTTTCTACCATTTGACTGCTGAGTTTACTTATAAAGTTCTCTCTCTTTCATTGATTCCACAGAGTATTTAAACCCACTTACAATGCAGACACTGGAGGTACATAGTTTGCTGAAGCTTTGTGTAAGCATTAACACAAATATAAAACTATTTCACGCCAATGAAAATAACTTACCTTTTTATTATATGTTATAGCAATAATGTCACCAACTGTGAGACATGCAAAGGATCTTAGAGCATTTTCTAGTCTTTGAACAGTTAAGGATAAATAAATTAGGCATGCAGAATTGTATCACCCAACAGATTTACTGGTAATTGGCCACCCAACAGCAGCTGACTTGTAATCCTTTTTGCCTGCCAATATCAAAATCAATTACCTTTCCCAATGGTAAATTTGGTTAGTAAACAGTCTCACATGAAAATATATATGTCTTCATGCAAATTATTTGAAGAGAAACAAACCAAACAAAAACAATACTACCTGATCTTCCCAATCAAGGAACATTTTTGGTACCAAAACATTTTTTCCCAATTTTTCCATAAATTGAACCAGAGGTTCAATCTGTGGAATTCCTTAAAAGGACATAATATAAAGGTTTTTCACTTTGAAATACAGCAGAAATCATACTGTATGCTGTACCTAATATAGTAAATTGTAATGCTATCTTGAAAGGATACACAGCTTTAGGATTTGTAATATCTAAAAAGTCAGTAGACTGGGGTTGAAACTTTGAATATGTAGCCACTGGTAGTGATGCACTTTCTACTTGAACTAATTGGCCTTCATCAAGGAGAAGGTTGCACATCATCTAAATAAGGGAATTGCCTGGTCAATATGTTACTTACTAGGTATCATAATAAGATATATTGTTTGCTGGAGGTAAATGAAGTGATGTCCCTGTCGAAATAATGGACAAGAAAAGGTCAGCAAGAGAGTTATCTAATCATACATTAGGCACAGTACTCCAAATTATGTCATGAACAATATACGGCAAATGAACAAATCTGTATGTTAAAAGCAGTAATGTTGTTCTAGAATAATAACTAGATTTAGCAATCATGAAAGCTAGTGGGTTGGATAAAAAGCTAAAGTGTTGATGGCAGGGAGCTCCCTAGTATGCTAGTACTGTACAAGTAAAATGCTGGGATGTACAAACCACTTTACTTACCCAATGGGGTAGGTAAACTTTTCCTTCATCAGCTACAAATTCCAAAACTCCACAGTGAGTTGATCTTTTGGCATTAGTGTTTGTGAGTTTGAACAACATTGGGTAGACGATGTTAAGACGAGCTGTAACAAAAATATTCAGCAAATATTATACAACCATTGGTAATGTAACAGTCAATGGTACTGCATTTTTTATTTTAAAAGAAAGGTGGTCCTTTGAAAATCTTAAAAATTGAGCATGCAAAGATCATTGCAAATTCCTATTTGTAAATGAAAACTGACCTCTTCTACATTAACACCAGCTAAATTCTCCCAAACCAGATTGCTAGCCATCATAGAATGTCACGAATGTGATATTTTTACAAAGTCTTTCAAAGACAAGGATCTCCCAGCAAACTATGAGTATTCAGTATTTAAGATTTCCAAAGTACAACATGCATTGAATTGACTCGATAATTATTACATTTTTACAGCATATACTTTTTATGCCAGGTTTCATTTGCACAATTATTGTCATCATTACTACAGACATCATGCCAATGTGACATTGCATACTGGAAGGTGCCAGGTTTATAAAAAAGTGGGGGCATATTTTAAGAAAAGGTGCTGCATATTTTACAACAACAAAAATAATTTATACAACAAAATTACAAATAATTAACCTCACTCATTTAGCAAAAGCTGTTCTAGGTGGGAGTATATTAAAGAAACAGATAAAAATCACTTTTATACAAATAATTATGGTAAGTAAAAAATTGTGTGTACATATAAAGTATGGGCTGTAATGAGCATGTAATAATAATCAAAATAACAATACAAGGACAATTTCAAGACTTACCGAGAACATCCAGAGCAGAAGGTGGCATAATAACTGCAATTAAATAGAATGTCAATTCAATGTATTTTATATCAAATGCATATTTTATATTACACATTATGTATATATATACAATCATTGCTGTAAGAGCTACAGTTTTATTGTGACTAATTTCAGTTTCAGTAACAACACTAAAACTTTAACTACAGTCAAATAGCTATAAATTTTAAGAGCATTGACATCGGACATTGGGTAACAAATTACTTGCAGTTGTTGCTTTCATAGATATGAATCATGCAATACAGTACATCATCTGTTTCTATCAAGATTTTGATTACAGACTTCATGTGTATGCTACTGAGTGCTTTCACCTATGAAATTCACCAAAAAAAGGAAAAGATAACTCATATAAATTAAATGATATATTATACCAGAAGTAAATTGTGGCACTGACATTGATAGGGTACTGCCAGAGGAGTTTAGATGGCATTGGAAATACATTGTAGTTCCCTCAGAATTACTTTTATCACCAGGATCAGTTTGCTTCCCAAAATTGAAGTGTGTAGTGCAATTCAACCAGTTCTATGTAAAGGCTAATTGCATAAAAATTAATAGACCCCTATTTTGTACAGTGTTCTTTGTAATCATTATATTTCAAAGCCATTTTTGCAACAAGCTAGTCCTTTATAGTTCTGAGTACACAAGCTGTGATTAATCAAGCATTATGTTTGCAAGAGGCTATGCCAAAACAGTTCTGGCATCACCATTATTCTCCACCATGTACTATGCCGTCACATGCTATCCCAACATTAAGGAGAACTTATGGTTTAATTACATTCACAAAGAATGCTATTTTCCTGTTTATTTTACTGAATTTGTTCACTTTATTTTATAAAAGAAATAGAAACTGTTTGGCCTTATTTGCATAGCGTAATACAAACACTTGTAAGAGAACCCTGAAACATTTGTGTGAGTCCTTAACCCTCAGCCTTGGGCTCACACAACAGCTTTCAAGTTCTTCCTCTTACTTGTGTTTGTATCAGGCTATGCAAACACGGCAAAACAGTTTCTAGTTCTTAAATATATTATATTAATGTTGTGTATTGTATATCGCACATTGTATTATTATATACTGTCAATAATTAATATTAAATAGGAAATGAAGTTTACACACTTTTCCCTCCTTTTTCAACATCTTCACGTTCATTTCCCGGACACATTAGGACAGAATAACACTTGAACTGTGTATTAAAAGTCCTTGGTATAGTGTCGAACATGTTAAAGCCAAACTAAAATGGTAAAAGTAGAAGAAATTATATTGAAAGAAATTATATTAAATTTCAACAGTAAAACTTTTAACTTCTGCTTTATAGTAAGATAACAGATTTATCTTAAGAAGAAGAGTAATAAGTCTTACCATTTTTGTTTTTCGAAAAACGAATTCGTTCAAAATACCGAACAATTTCAAAACTAAACTACCACGTTCCAAGGATTCGTAACCGCGCGCACTATGAAAGACTGGAACGAGCCAGTAAATTAAAATTGGGAAGAGAATGAGGGCAAGAATGAGGGAATAAGGAGTACCAAGTGATGATACGCCTTATTCCCAAGTGTATATATCTATATATACACATGTATATATACATGTGTATATATACATATATATACATGTATACCAATTTCGGTGTTTTTGCAAACTTTGGGGAAGACTCGCCCCCTTGTTGGAGGTCAGTCGTCGGGGAAACTTAGTAAAGTAGGGGAGCAGAGCAATCAGACATCAGGAAAGCATCTTTTGGACCCCCTTTTACCTCCGATATCGAGGGTTCTGGCGCCATCGAGTTGCCAAGGTGACCCCTAGTTGTAAGGACGGAGGAATTTTCCCTCCCAAACGCACCCCCCTTAGCGATGTTACGCACCTCAGCTGCCGCTGCGTGCTAAACTTGTCTGGCCACCAGCATCGAGGATCAATGCCCCCCTTGCCTAAGAAATCCTAGCAGCGGCACTGCATTAAAAAACTTCAGTAAGCCCGCAAATGTTTAATGACATTAACTTTGCATTTCTGTTGACGTTTCGGATGGTATTTTTTATACAATCAGCCTCCTGGTACCTAGTTAATATCTTCTATACAAACATACAAACGCCCTAGCAGTTTCGGTCACAGCTGTACACCTCTGATGCTAGGCTACTCCATTGAACTCCTTTCCCCCGTTTCTTGTATCATGTTGGGCGAGGTAATTTGGCATCGCGTGCTACGTTGTCGTGACCTTGTAATTTCTTCTCGATCTTAACGCTGGTCTGTACGTGTCACGCACAACATTGTCCACATAGGCGTACCGGACGCGTGGCTGTAACCCCCAGTGAGCGGAGAAAATAAGTCCGGTCGGGCAATAGCGACCTCAGACCCGGGCAATATATGTTCGCCCGCGATTAAGATCATAAACCGTAGGAATGGCCATATGAACAAGTATACAGATATATAATATCCCATATTATACTAGTAATCTTACGTAAAAACGATTGTGCACGCGGACAAGATTGTATTTTCATATATTAAGTCGAGCACTTCCCGTTTCAGTCGGCAATTAAATAATCGCCCGCCTACAAATTTGTGCCCGTACGCCCATAATTGTCCATCCCGATGTGCTGAATCATCTGTGTTGAATTACATTTGTGAAGGAATGATGAGTAAGCAGCAATTGAGCCCGTAAATCGTATGTGATAATTATATCTTGTAGTTTGAAATTTAACGCCTTCGTAGCTTCCAACTGGCAAATCACCTTTCACAAAATAATTAAGGGAAATTTTTTGGCGTCGTCGAAATTGTCACCTTGGCACTTTATTACTTAATAATGTATTTCATTGCTACAGTTCACGGCTTTTAGAATCGCAGGTTAGGGAAGTGTGAATTTACCTTTCACAAGAATAAAGTTTACAGGTGTAACTGGGCCATAGCAAAAACGGCGAGTTTTTGGTATAGCAAAGGACTGAGCCGCAGTAGTCTTACACGAAGACAAAAGAATTTAAAATGTCAAATACCTTTCTAAATTGCTGTTTGTATTAACCAACACAGATGCTACAGCAAGAGATAACCCTTTAACACGAGTATTGAAAATGAGTATCTATTACTACCCCAAGTAAAATACGATTCGTTTTTTTTTACCCACTCTTACTTGTTTCTTTGACCTGAAATTAAATGTTTTTAATCATTCACACACGTTCCTGACAAACTTGTCATTTAAAGTTTGGAAACACACGGTACATGAAATATAGTGGGTTGTGTAATTTGTCAACTAATCCAACATCAACACAGTTCCCACTTATTTGCCTATCTAGAAATTCATATCTAGTGCATTCATATCATATATTAAATATTTACTACACTCTTTAGTACAAATATTACTAATGAGCACTAATATCGACGCATCGTACGAAATCCATCATGTTTCTCTTGCTGGAAATTTCAGTGAGTATAGCTACGGTCCCGCGCAACTTGAGGGAAATTAAAGAGCGACTGATTCTCCACTGTTTTTCGAACATTAAAATGAATCATTGCGTCCAAGAATGTACAAGCTAAATGGTCCGCCCACGAATGAAGATGAATATCTCCCTGGAGGAACCCGCTATGACCTCCTTTCTCGCACGTAATCAGATAAAAGTTTGAGGAATTCTTGAACAGACTATACGGAATATTTTCCTTGTTACAAATTGGATCATCGAGTGCGCTGATACACAGAGTGGGCACCCTTATTCTGGCAATATTGTTGATTGGATTATTATTTAGCGGGTTTTCCAAACTACTACGATAACCAGCCAGGGGCTCATGAACTCTTTCATTGAATTCTCGTATACTACGACTTTGTAAAGCTAGTTCATAATCAATAATACTAGACAGACCAGGGTGTTGTTTTAGCAGATGAATCAGACGTTTTGTCATCAAGTACTCATAAACCGGTGGTAAACCATTTTCCAGACCCTTTTCCATTCCGTAATTTGGTGATATACAGACCGCTGCAGACAGCGGATTTTTTTTCGTTTCTTCCAAATACGAGAGCAGAAGCGTTGCTCCCGAGGAGTATGCAATACAAACAAGCTTTGCACAAGGATAAACATTATGAATATAGGAAATTCCTTCATCAAGGTCTTTGTAATCAAATGCGTTCTGTAAGCAAGCCGTTGTGAGAACAGATCCACCATGGCCGCGTCGGTTAATCACGACGTATCGGAAAGAATAAAGATGAGCGCGGGCACATAGCATGGCTACTTCATCAATACTGCATGTCAATCCAGGAATAACAATTAATACAGCACTAGCTGAATTCAACGAACGTTCATTAGTTGTAATCCAGTCCAGGGCTATGACTCCATGATCTTCTAGTTGTAAATATTCCCTTCGAGATTTCACCACGTTTCTCGGCCACAGCAAAAACAGCAACGTCTGTATGTGTGGATTCGTAGCCCAAAATGTTGGACGAAATGGTTCCTCTAAGGCAGTCCATTTATGGACTAAGAACTGAGATAACCGGCAATGTTTGTGGTAGAATACTCCTCTGTACGATATCCTCTGGTTGTCATATTTTAGCTTCGCTAACAAGAAAAGGACAAGGATAATTACCACGACCAAATGGAAAAACATGAAAACTGGTTCAGAATGTCTCTAGTTTAATTGGGATTTATTCAACTATAATCCGCTTGGCTCTGGAAGTGGTGAGTGAATACAAATAACGTTTTGCACATTATTCGCAAGTTTGAAATATCTGTTTGCAAGGAATGAAACGTCGATTCCGGTATGGAGATCAAAGACAATTGTACTCCTGTGTTGTGTCGTCCGAGACAAATCCTTCTTTGGTGAACCCCTTAGCCAAAATTTGATCAGTCCTTGAAAATAATATTATCCATACGCCGTTAGCTTTTTTTGATATTAAAAATAACGACTAAGTACCAAAGATGCGCACGTTACCTTGACAGGAATTGAAGAACTTTAAACAATGTTTAGGTGAATATCCAAATGTAAGTCTTGCTGAGAATACAGTTGAAAAATGTGGATGACTTCCGATGTATATGAGTTGATCTTTATTCCTTTATGGACCTGAAATGGGATCAGATGGATTTCATGTGTCACATTTTAATAATTTATAGTTCTTTAACGCGTCTTTTCCGCAAAAAAAAAACCCCTTAATTTTCATACCGAGTTTGTCTAGCGGTTAACACTTAAATATCGTCTCATGTTTCTAGAACGGGGTGCCGAAAAAACGTTAATAACAGCTGATGTTATCGTTTGTGAAGCTTTGAGGATATATGAAATATTGAATTTTTAAAGCAGCTGAAGACAAACAAAAGTAACCGCTTGGTTGCGTTATTTCGTGAGACTTTCAACATCAGAATAATTTTTTTTTGTATTGTGACAGCGCTTCTGAGGTTAAATGTCAAACAATTTAAAGGCCGACTAGACTATATTTCATTTTTTGTCGCAATGCTTACGTAAATGTTAGGTTGAGGGGTATATTAATGAGAAGTATTTACAAGAACAAAGGAAACAGAGCAAAGAAAATATAGAAAACAGAGAGCTGCTTCATTTCTAAGAAATGCACAATAGGTGAGACTGTGGTAAATGATAGCCTGATAGGTCTTTAATATAAGTGAAAGATAAAGACAAATTTTCCCACTCCCTTCTCAGTACTCGTGTTTCCCTCGAAGATATTTAGCGATAAGGAGACCGACATTGGAACCACATGTTTTCATGGTGGGCTGGGAGAGATAAGGAGAAATTGTAGAGGCCACGACAACCAAACGTCAGACTGAACTTCATATTCATATTTAAGCTACTTTTTTTGCGTGAGGATTACAAACTACTTTCTGACTGGAATCTCATTTTGAACAAGTCATCAAGTATACCTAGATTTATTGTTATTTGCTGATGTAACTTCTAAACGAAATTTTCTCTTTGTTACCTCGGTGTTGATTCTGAAACAGGTGTTTTCCCCAAGGTTAACTTCAGTACCCCTCCAGATTTACTTCCAGTGCAATGAAACAGTTCACCTGGGATGCTTTAGGTGCACCTACACTAGGTCAGAGTATAATTTATCAATCAGAAGTCCAACTCCAAAGTTTTTTACCCGGTATATTTTTCGATGCCGCCATATTCCTAGCGCAAGCGTTCTCGATCTGATGAGTATTTGGTACAGAGCACTTTTGTTCTCAAAAAGTTGTTTAAATCATAATTCGAACTTTAAAATTACGAAATGTTCTATTATTTTTCCTACATAACATTTACATTGGAGTCTGAATAATTATCGAGGCCGTTTGCCAGGAAGTTGACAGCAACCGAAAATATGAGGACACAAAGATCAAAGGTTTCGGCAATAAGTTCGACTTATGGTTATTATCTTATTCTGTGGCTACGTTCCCTGCTAATTCTCTCGCGCCAGTTGAAAACAGTATGTTCCATACGTTGCACTCCTTGAGATTACGTGCAATTTGCCTCTTGACTGAAGGTCGCGGAAGAATGAAGCAGAGCTACTACCTAATTAAATTGTACGTGGACCTATTTAACGTTAAAAATGGTTACAGTATTTCCGAAAGAAAATTTAGAATTATTGGGAAACGACTTAGAACTTAGTCCTACTTTGTGCAACACTAACTGGTTCATGTGAAAAAACTAGGCAAAAAAGTCAGTTTCCCAGAAGTAATCTATTAAATGAAGAAATACCTTGCACTTATTTATTGCTACGAAGTTCGGTCTGTTGACTTCTTTCACAACAACTTAGTGTGTTTTACTTTTGTAGGTAGCATGAAAGATACAAAGCTGTGAGTCATCAGGACGAAAGATTAGTTTTGATATACTTCCTGTTCAAATTTCGGTTTAAACTGAAGTTTTTCTTGCGCCAGATTAGTTTTCTTGCGCGGGTAATATATCACAGTTTGTTGATGAGCAACGAACCGTGACATGAAGAAGTTAAGCAAAAGTTTTTGAATAGTTTTTTCTATTTCTTCGGCCCTTCGTTAGTTAAATAAAAATAAGCACGCAATTCGTACACTACTTACTGTATTGCAAACACACAGAAGTGAAAGATGCGCGTCCGAAGTTAACTTTCGAAGTGTTTTCACTGTAATTTATCAGAGATGTCAAAGAACTTTCAGATCACTAATTCGCCAACATGTACCCAAGTATTTTTGTGCTAAATTTATCCTCTCGTGGAATAAATAACTTTTGGATCAGTTTATGTTTTAAGTTTTTATCGGTTTCTTGAAGTGGTTTCTTGAAGTGGTATTTTGATGAAGTATTTTGTCGTATTACTAATTCAACAAAAAATATTGATAACGGCTGCATGAAGCGGAAGGATGGGTATAAAATTGCTGATTGTTATCATTGGCATAATAGGTCCCTAATCACATTTTCGGGAATCAAATTGACTGTGTTCGTAGATATTATGTCGTATGTAAATCCGAATCGCTGAAGTGTCATCTCAGTTGAAGTTGTAAGGACACGAAGTGTCACCCCGGTAGCCGACCGTGCCCTCGTTAAGCGAAATGCCATAGTGCTTAAAATTCATTTGCAATTTTGCATGAATTCCTCACACAAGTCGATCGTTTAGGCGACAGCTGTAGTCTCTTATTCCCGAAGGTTTAAAAGGGATACTAAATTACGTCTTTCATTTTGCTCACAGTCTACACGTATCCCGCTTTAATTTGCCGGCATATTCACCATTTCTTTTCAGTTTATGTTAAGTTACCCGATGTCACATTGAGAGATAAAGATTCTGTTATTTTAAGCACGCCAAAAGTTGGCTTAGTTTGAAATGGGAAATATACTGAAGACGAATGAGACGAAACTATTGAGAAAGCTACTCGACGGAGAGCCACTGGCAGTTTGCAGCCGTTAACGGAAATGAACCGGTAGTGTTCGAAACAAATTACCTTTCGGAGACCAGACCTTTCTTTAGAATGTTCTGAAGAACGGAGGCTGGTCGCCGAAACGTTGCTTGTTTTAACAAAGTTTTAAGAGTGATATATATATATATATATATATATATATATATATATATATTGGTTGGTTTTGGAGGGCGTTGATTGGTTGGTTTTGATCGGCGTTCCTATTGGTGGCTTTTGATCCCCTGGAGATGTTTTGGTGTTGTTGAAGTTGTTGGTATGCTGCGGGTATGTCGATGTGTCTGTTCATTGCGAGGTTCTCTAGGCTGTGCCATGCTTCTTTGAATTCACTGCATGTCTCGTGTCCGCATGGTTTAGAATTGTTGTTTTAGTCCAGTCAAATCTATGGTGGTTGTTGGTGACATGGGTTGCTGGTAGGGATCGTGGATCTTGTCGTTTGATAGCGTTCTTGTGTTCCGTTATACGTG
>JBAHVQ010000417.1:135061-159021 GCA_036872915.1 Nanipora kamurai | reverse complement strand
ATCATTATAAACATAAACATGCCTGGATTACAAATCTTCAACGCATATATATATATATATATATATATATATATATATATATGCATGTATATATATATGCATATATATATATATATATGTATATGTGTATGTGTATGTGTATGTGTATGTGTATGTATATATATATATATATAATTTATCGAGAACCTCCAACCTCCAAGTTTTAAAACCATTTAAAACATCAAGAATAGAACTTTAAAAACTTTATTTCGATGTTTCGGGGCACTGCCCCATTGTCTAGAATCGCAAATACAAGATAGGAGCTTATATACATAACATTAATTATAAATTAAAATTAAGAATTCCATTACTAAAAGAAGCCCCTAAGATTCAAACCTTCGGGTACAAAAGAATCCAGTTCTTTTAGTAATGGAATTCTTAATTTTAATTTGTAACTAATGTTATGTATATAAGGAGCTCCTTCGATCTTGTATTTGCGATTCTTGACAAAGGGGCAGTGCCCCGAAACGTCGAAATAAAGTTTTTAAAGTTTTATTCTTGATGTTTTATATATATGGTTTACGAAATGCAAACGCCGGCATTTGTTATTCTACCGTTCCAACAATTTCTTACCCATGTTGGCTTTTTAAAGAATATTTGCTATATTCATTGTTGTCCTGACGATATTCTTTAGATGCATCCTTCGAACAACACCCATGCTTTAAATGTTGTTGTAAACATGTACCACGCAATGCGATCGGCTATTCGCAAATCAATTTTTCCTCCACATTTCACTAATTGTTTTCTAAGTTAAACAGGGTGAGCAATGTAACAAGGTTTTCAAGTTGTAAACGAACAAAATCATGAGTAAGCATTGTCAGCAAAGCATATCAGATGCACGAACGTGTTAAATTGAGTAAGTGAGATTACTTGGAGAAAGGTTTTCAAATTAGACAAATTCACCTTGATCATTAAGTCATTGTATCCACTTCGATTCCATAAATTTTTATCCCCATAGCAACACAAATGATGTGATACACCGTTAATTGCAAACATATGATTTGAATAATTTCATAGCAGGAAGGGAAGCATAACAGTAAACGTCCGACAATATTGTTAATCATACTTGACTTCATTTGTTTTTGTACACTTGCCAGTACAGTAACGAAACTCGTCACAAACTACACTGGACCAGGCTAACATTAAACAACACCTCTGAATTCTCACCGCTGACTGAAACTGTGACCTGCACTGTAATTTCAACAAACCTTACTCCATTTAACACGAAGACGTGAATTCGGTTCGATGCTGACTAGTTTTTCCTAAACAATTAATGTAACAGTCAACAAAACCTAGCCTTTACGAACACGTCTTGCAAAAACGTCGGAAATGAGATACTAAGGGGTGAAATACAAGAATACCACCCATTTGAATGACTATGGGAAATAAATTATAAATCTTTCTCAGATAATATTCAATAATGTAAACAAATTGAAGTCAAATGCAAATTAGGACAAAAGACCACTCGCATTCATATTACTTCTATCTTGGCCAATGCACCTGTGCCCTACCAAAATACTTAGAAGTTTTTTGAAAAATTCCAGGAAACAAAAATTGCTGAGGAAATGTCATATTTGCAACTAAAAAGAAAGCAACAAGTTCTGTCTGCGGGAAGTCTTGGCGACATTTTGATTTGGTTATTGCTATTTAAATATGCATTGAAAGGCGGTGTGGAGGAGCAAACAAAGAGCAGAAAAAGTTAACGTTTTGAATGATTCATTGCATAACAAATATATCAAAGGCTTCTCAAAATATTTGCAATTTCTTTCTCAAAGCTTATTACTGTGAGTATGCGAGAATTTCGATAACTTATCGCCAGGATTAAATATTTATTCTAACTTTAATTTATGGATGTACAATGGTCTCTTTCTTATTTGAATATCTAAAGCCCACATGATCTTTCTAATCACACGGTTTTTCTTTGTTTCTTAGCTCGAGTGGACAAACTAAGACTACATTGGGTAGCTACGTATACGTATTTTGCGACAGCTAGTCTGGTTTGGTTTATCTCGCCAAACAACGGTTCTGGTCGCTAGAAATAATAGGCTATATTCTGGATGTGATTAAAACTGATCGTATAGTCTACAAATTATCATTGAGATGTTAAAAGTAAACTTTAAGAAATGACCACGGTTTCTGGCTTACCTAGAGTCTGGAAGTACACCTCGATGTCAGTCTTCTAATTTTATTCCCTGTCCGGTAAAGTTTTTCGTCTACATAAAGACAAATAAAAAAACGAACAGACTTTGACAAAGAAAGAAATTACTGAAAACGAGGGAGCAGGATTGAATACAAATGAATAGCGGTACCATGTGGCTGTATCATATGGTTAACCAATCAGAGCGGGTTTTGGGAAATTACAAATATTGGTAAATGAAGAGTCTTAGATGTTGACGAGCCAAATTAAATAGGCTATGACCCAGTAGACGGCGACCATTGCATGAGCTGAACTTAATACAATTTGAATCCTACATTTTGGCTTAAACGCCGAGATTGACAGGATTGAGAGCACAGTACTCTTTTATATAAAAAAAACTAAAGCTGGTACATCAATTTCGTTTCAGATTCGGCATCCCATTCAATTAAGAGTGGCGGATTTAATTTGGAAACGTTGTGCCGTAATTCCTACTGGAACCAAGCGTGATATGAGACTGAATCGTAACAAACTAAATCAGCCGTTGTTAATCGATTGGGATGCCTAACTTTTCATGACTAAACCGGGTTCAAAATCAAAATTAGTTAATTTCGTATAGAAAAAATCTTTTCAGTAAAGATCATGGACTTAATCTTACAACGATGTCCGCTGATCGAAAGATTTACTTAGCTAGCCCATACCGACATTTTAAAGGAGAGTCAATAAGAATGAGTAGTCGTAAACAACAGAGCCAAACAAGAATGAAAATTAGTATTACAAAGGACATAACTAGCGTTAAAAACAAAGTACCAGAGTCATGTCTAGAAATAATTTACCCGTTCAACTTGTTTGTTTGGTCTCAATCTGCCACAAACTTCAGCCAAGTCTTTCCACTTTTTCTGACCTCACACAAACAAATATACTCACGTAAACACACTATACACCGCGTTCACATTATGATAGCAATACTTGAGCCTGCTTTTTAGCGTAACGTAAGAATTGTTTACAGTAATAAACATAACAGCTTGAACCGGTATCATATACATCAATAAGGTAAACAGATAAAGTGTACCAACCACCCATCCATTACAATGTTTAAGCGTAGGATAACATTCATAGATTGATTTAACTCATTTTATATCAGTCGTTCCAAATGGATTTACAGTTACACAGGTCAACCTGAACTGCCACCGATAACCCAGAGACTGAGATCTACTCATAAAGCAGCCTAGTTTCAAGGCTTAAGAACAATACCGCATAATCTTTCTCCTTAACCGTCTCCTTCTCGGAGTCCATTTTGTACTGAATGTAATCGCCTAACGTTGGCAAGACTAAACTACTTATGTGCCAATTGAAAACGTCAGGAAAGAAAGGGTTCAGTTTTAAAACAAATGCGCGTTGACATTTTATGACTGATTTAACATTTTGCGTAACAAGATTAGTCTTCGTGAAACTGATAAAAACAGCAAAGGACATCAACTCTGACCAGATAATGCAGTAATAAACTTTTTCTTTCCCGAAAGAAAAAAGCAGTTGTTTTATCTTGGAGTCACGTTCACTAATGATTCTCAAGACTTTCTGATCTACAGCCGACCAAACCTCGATAGCTGCACTAATGAATTTACATAATATTCACCCAAATAGTATAATTAAGTTGGTGTTATCGTTGGATAGCATCGGCAACTAACAATGCTGTCAGGAAAACCTATAGCGTGTCATGGCTTTAGACCTATCTTGATTAAATGTTAACTTAATAACTTTAACCTGAAGTTTTATGTATAGAACTCATTGCATATGTAAGATTTAAGGACCTAGTTCCACATGAACGTCAGTAGAACTCGAGATAAACAGTCAATAGGGAGGCACTGTTGTCTCGGTATTAATAATTTTTATTTTCGGCCATAAAATAATCAATCAAATCCAGAACATCTACCAAAGCGATAAAGACGAAGAAAACATGTTCTCAATGTTTTTTTTAACCTACAGTCGAACTTATATTCAATTTCTCGAATTAATTATCGAATATTATATTCAATTTCTGGAGTGGAATTGAAAATTCGTCAACCAAGACGGTATATTATGTAAATTAACAAGGATAACACAATTCTTTTCCATACTGCAAAGATGTAATTAAAGACTACGGCTGATCCGGTAATAACTCATAAAAATAATAAACGACCCGCTGGACTGACTCCGTGCAGTGCTATTGACTAGACATATCCCCAGCTGTGTTTGTACACAAACTGGACCCAGCCAGCAACTTTAAGTCAAATATGTGAAACCAACGCATTCACAATAAGAACCAGAATCACCTGGTGTACATTTTGTGGCTGCAGCACCAAGAGAACGTTTCTTTGAAGTGTGACACCAGCTCAAGATGCACGGGCCTAACATACAACACATATCCGCGAAGATTTGTTCGCAGTAGATCCACCTCGTTCTCCAAAATGAATTAATACTATAGAAAGATATATATATATATATACACACACAGACAAATGAAAGTGACTTTGGTTGAAGTCATTTAGTAATATATACTTCCAGCACCGTCGTCAAAGCCTAAGATCTGCTGTAAATGCATGAAGTCTGCTGTCTTGCAATCGCCACTTCTCTAAATGAACGATAGTTTACAAACGCAGTTTCTGCTGGGGTTACCATCAGGATTTTTCTAGTTAACATTTTGAATTACCTGCCAAACCACTGATACCTTATCTTCTTTTCTTGAACGCTCATTCCGTAGTGTTGTCTGTTGTTCCGTTAAGGAAGGTTGGGACAGTAAAAAAAAAATCTTTGTAATTATAGATTTTATTAGAACATTGTAGCGAACTTCAAGAATGTTCCGACAAAAATTCCGTAGGCGTAGAAACTGACTGCTTACCGTCACAAAATCGTCCATAAAATTGCAAAGGAAGCCTCCGTGTAAGCATTGAACAAGTGTAGTGGAAAGGGAAATGTTTTACAGAACAGCTCACTTTTAAGATGCATACATACATAGATAATGTCATTCCGGTAGCTACCCTGATTTAGGATCCCGCTCCTGTTCTGCTATCTAATAAATTGCAGAATTTCTAAAAACAGCTGTAACTATGCAATGGATATTCTGTTCCATCTGATTCTAGTTCTCTATACTCACACGCAAGCGCACCAGTAACCCGACCAAGATGAATTTTCGACTTCAGTGCCGATCATACCACGCGAAGTCGTTGAAATACCTTTCTGTTCAAGCGACTTTCCAACACTCCGTTCTCTAAGAAGCGGTTTCGTCATTAATTCAAGCAGGTCTTAGGGCATTTACTGCTTTCTCGCGACATTTGCATGTGAAAAATGGGGCTTGCTCATCAGGTGATAGGTTTAGAGACTATAATTTGCATAAGACATGACAAGCAAAACATTAACAAAATTCAAGTTGTCGTATATCAACATATCGTTTACAGGGAAAAAATACAAAACAACGTCACAACCCCATCTGGTCGGGTTGACATTCAACGTCTACTTGTCGTTTTTGTTAAATTTTACTATACCTATTTAAGTCACTGTGAACAAAAAATAGAGAATAAATTAAGATACGCGTCCTTCTAATCGAGTTACAGGATTTCGACATAAAAGAAGTACTTTACTTGTAAGATCTACCCAAGAATACCTTTGTCTTAATGCTATTATGATATTTAGTAATACTTTCAGGTAACTTCTGTACTTTGAAAATCTAAATAAACAGCATGTCGTCGTGAAATGCTATTCTTACAATAGTTATCTAGTACATTAATCCCAACGTTTAAAGACGCGAACTATGCATGAACTAAAAGACGAACAAAATAATCAAAGTTTCTTACCTGTATGTTTCCCAGCTGGGTGTCACAATATTAACTTCCTTTGACAGCAGCAGCTGCTCGGAGCCGAAATCTTTACTTACTAAACAAACGGAGAAACGCGACACCAACCTAACCGCGCTTTTTAAACGCAGTAGGATATACAAATAAAGGTAATGACACGCTTAAAAAACTAGGCCCAAACCAGATATAAGACCCCGTCCACATGGATATGTTTTCGTTAAGTACGAAAACATCTTATCGCGTTCCCACGAGCTGTTCGCACAGCAACCACTTTCATTGAAAACGCAATATTTTAAAAGCACTCTCCAACATGATAATTTATTAAAAGGCTATTCTGTCGTCAATCCGTGGCAATCAAACAACGAAACCTTAGACCTTTGATAACGAAAACGTTTGAAAAATGCCTTCGCGTGGACGTGAATTGGGAGCCACTGTTACAAAAAATAAATTGATATAATATCCTTATTCAAGAGTAACTGGGACGGCAACCGGCAAGGACCACAGCGATAATTTAATAAGAATGTGAACTTTGTAGTATAACAAACGAACTTTTGTAATCTAACATAAGAACGTGAATTCGATTTGCCTTCAGGG
This sequence comes from Nanipora kamurai, assembly GCA_036872915.1. NCBI lineage: Eukaryota > Metazoa > Cnidaria > Anthozoa > Scleralcyonacea > Helioporidae > Nanipora > Nanipora kamurai. Next base: position 152,424 of record JBAHVQ010000417.1, on the reverse strand, counting down.
GCTGTTAATAGATACAGGCTGGCCCGGTTAGCTGTGCTCACTTATTTCACTCAGTGGTCACCGAGGTAGCACAAACAGTGAGTCTAGTCCAGTTCGATTGTAGGAAGTAGCGTCTTACCTACAGTGACTTCTGAGGAACGAACTAGGGTCTGATTCAAGAGTCAGACGTTACATCCTGCTGACTTACTTCAGTTAATGGTAGGTGCGGGCCTGATTATCTTTCGCAACTGGGAAAACGCTGCATATACTAAGTGTTTATAGCGTTTTAAGGGGAATATGACTCATTGTCCCCTTCCTCGACATGACAATATACTCAAAATAGCTGAAAGTAACTAAACTGTTTCACACAACCCACATGAACAAAGTTGATTACTCGGAAAAACTAGTAATAACCGTTTTGGTACAGTTGGTTCAAAATCTTCAAAAATCAAGCGGTAATCTTACAGAGGAGCGACGCAATAAATGTTATAACTCTGCTTGAAAACACGTGAATACATTTAAATGAACAAGAAGTGTTATTGCGCTATCATACGGCATTTTGGGCCAATATCCAGCGAAGACAATCATTCATTTTCAGTCTCACTACAATATACATATAGTTCATAATAGGACTGCCAAATCAACAAAAGCCTTGTCCAAGCAACTCACACGTCTTTCTACGCGACGCTTGCTGAAATAAAAGGCTTTTCCTCTTATTTATCTGGTAATGATAAAGTACATGACAACCAGGACTGGTCTCAAGTGTCTCGTTAAAACTAAAGGGCTGTAGTTGCAAACCTGTCTTCAAACCGGTCTCACCAGCCCATCCCTTTGAATCAAATTTGTTCCTTAGATCTTCATTTTACGACATCCAGTTAATCTACCGAATCTGTCCCACTGCTGCTACCGCTGCTGGTGGTGGTGGTGGTGCCTTCGCTACTGCTGCTGTCCTCATTCTCACTGGAACTAGAAGAGCTAGACGAACTTTCGCTACTCGATTCACGTCTATGTTTTCTTTGTCTTTCTTTACTGTTCTGAGTTTTCGCTTTCGTTTTGTTGTTCGTTTTCCTCTCGCGATTTGTGTGACTATGAAACAAACATTCAAACGACAAACATTAGAAAAAGAGAAGGAACTGGTAAATAGTCTTTTTTCGCAACCAGGTGAAGTGTTAGTCATAAACAATGGTAAACATAATGGTTTATTCACCTATGTAGTTTCTCACTGCTCAACTGCATAACACTGCTCAACCGACAAACCTGTAGTAGTTTGAGATTTTTGCGTGTGTATAAATCGCGAAAAGCATGTATGAGACATCAATGAATAATGGACCAAATATTAAATTTAACAGTATTCCTCTCCTTTAACAACACTAACCTTTCATTTTTGTTTGACCGTGATGAATTGCGTTTCTTTTGTGAGCTAGAACTAGTTTTGTTCTTCTCTGTGTGAAGTTTTTTCCTAGATTCCGACACTTTTTTCTCAATTCGGCCTTTTGGTTTAAACTCCTCCTGTCGTCCTTTCGTTGATTTGTCTTTTTTCCCATGTTTACTATCTCCAGCGTCGATTTGAGACTTTTTATTTGGTGCAGACCGTTGGTGAGCTGAAGCAGTGGTTTTTATCTTTTTGTCACCAGAAGGCTTCTCGGACGAAGAATCACTTCCAGATGAACTACCATCTGAACTAGTTTCAGAACCGGACGAGCTTTTGTCGGATGAAGACGATGATGAAGACGAAGAAGAGCTTGATGAGCTTTCAGATGTTGCATCTTTCTTTTTCTTTGGTTTCAGTTTTGATGAGCGTTTTTTATTTTCTTTTAGGTTCTTGTCGTCTTCTTTTTCTTCTTTGCGTGAGTGAATAATTTTTTCTTCATCTCGTACTGTGGTAAGGGGACGACTTTCTGAAGGTGACTGGTTGTGAAAACGACGAGAATTGGAACGACCCTTTTGACGTACAGGTGGGCTCTCAGATCGAGACAGAGTACGGCGACGACGGGGTGGCGACTTTGGAGGACTAGAGCGCCGTCGTGGTGGCGACCTTGAAGAACTAGCAGGGCGTCTTTTTGACGGACTTGAAGAACGAGGGCTGAAACGACGTCTCCTCGGTGGACTTACAGAGCGGGAGGGAGCGCGGCGACGTCTTTTTGGTGGACTTGGGGAGCGAGAAGGTGTGCGTCGATGTCTTTGTGGTGGGCTTGGAGAACGAGAGGGAGTTGGACGACGTCTTCGAGGTGGGCTTGGAGAACGAGAGGGAGTTGGACGACGTCTTCGAGGTGGGCTTGGAGAACGAGAGGGAGCTGGACGACGTCTTCGATGTGGGCTTGGAGAACGAGAGGGAGTTGGACGACGTCTTCTTCGTGGACTTGGAGAACGAGAAGGAGTGGGACGAACTCCTTTCGGTGGGCTTGGGGAACGAGATGGAGTGGGACGACGTCTTCTTGGTGGGCTAGGAGAACGAGTTGGACGACCTCTTTTCGGTGGGCTTCTTGAACGAGAGGGAGTTGGACGACGTCTCCTTCGTGGACTTGGAGAACGAGATGGACGACCTCTTTTCGGTGGGCTTGGGGAACGAGATGGAGTGGGACGACGTCTTCTTGGTGGGCCTGGAGAACGAGATGGGCGACCTCTTTTCGGTGGGCTTCTTGAACGAGAGGGAGTTGGACGACGTCTTCTTGGTGGAGTCGGAGAACGACAGGGAGTGGGGCGTCTTCTTCCCTCTGTTCTTGGGGAAATGAGGCGACGTCTTTGAGGCGAAAAACTAGAGGAGCGGGAATTATTGTGTCTTCGTGGCGAATTTGAAGAACGAGATGGATTGGGGCGAGAAGTTCTGGATGAATAGGGTGCACTAGATTCAGTTGCTCGTTTATCATGGGTACTTGGGGAACCAGAACTGGAACGATTTCTCCCTTTACGTAAGCCTGGGGAATGAGGACTGGAATTACTCCTTTTTTGACGTGGAATGGGGGAACGAGCAGGACTGGAACGACCTCTTATTTGATATGGACTGCGGGAACGAGGCGAGCTTGAACGATTTCTCGTTTGACGTGGGCTGCCAGAGCGATGACTGGAACTATTCTTTTCTTCTGGTGTTCGAGGGTTGGGCGAACGGGAACTAGTTTTCATTTGTTGCGGGCTAGGAGACCGTGAAGGACTGGGATGGCTTTTACTTTGTGGTGGGCTGGAAGAGCGTGGAGAAGTAGAACGGCCCTTCCTTCGTGTTGGGCTGGGAGAGCGTGTAGGACTGTTGCGGTTGTCTACCTGTCGGGGACTGGAAGTACGTTGGAGGCTGCGAGAACGCGGAGAGCTGGAACGGTTTTCCCTTTGTGGTGGGCTGCAGGGGCGAGGTGAACGTGACGAAGATTGTCTCGGTGATGAACTTGCAGAGCGTTGGGTACTAGCACGACCTTTCCTTTTAGGTGGACTGAGGGGATAGGAAGAACTGGGACGCTTTTTTCTTCGACGTTGGCTGGGAGAATGTGACCTGTCTTGAGAACCATTGGAAAGACGTTTTTCGAGGGAAGAGGAATTTGGTTTGTCTTCATGCGACGACCGTCGGTGTTTCTGAGGACTAGGGCGACGCCTGTTTCGCGATCGACTGTGAGTTGGAGGACTGGGACTACATGGCTGTTCTTTTCCTCCACTGGAGATAACAACATCTTCCGACGATGGGCTGCGCGACATCTTTCGAGACGACCTTTGTTGTTGACGGGTATCATCCTCACTTGACCCCTGATCATGACGCTTCATTTTCGACGACTTTTCTGCAATGTCTTGCTCTCTGGAAGCTCTGTGTGTATTGCTGGGAGCAGGACTTTGTGAACGACGTTTAGATGAAATCACAGGGGAACGTACGTCACGGTGCCTGTTAGAGTTCGCAGTGGGTACTCGATCCTCATAGAGATCATTTCCATGTTTTTCTGTTAGCTTTGTTGATCTCTGTGAATGATTTTTACTTCTTTCTCCACTATCCTCGCTGTCGTATGGACGCTCCTTTCTCTGCTTTCTATCCGGTGACCTATCATCTCGTTTGTTTTTCTTGTTGGCTTGACTTGTGTCTTCCATACTTTGTTCCTTGTCAGAACTATTCAAGAACACACTTGATCTTTTAAAAGCAGTACTACAATGTTCACGATATTATTATGCTCAAAAGACTAAGGAAGCAACTCGAAATTATCGATTCAAAAAAAAAAATTATGACGTTATTAAAAAATAAAGGTCGTCGACGATTTTTTTCTTCATATCAAACAGATTACCGTTGTCTATAGTACACAAATGACATCACATAGTGATATAAACAAACTGAACAACGGGAAAATGAAATCTACATATTTTCTGCAATACACGATAGCACAAAAAATTATTAGGAAGTAGACTGACAGTTAACGGGAAATTTTATGTATACAAATGCAGCAACGCTATTTGCTAGTAGTGACGACACGTGAGGACTGAGTTGTGATTGGTCCACTGTTTAGAGAGCCATTGGCGCGTACGTCATTTATTTTAATGTATAGTATTTTAAAGTAAATGGTTTGAACCTGGGAGAATCACGACATGTGTGTGGAAGTTGATCGTCCAGGTTAGTGTAGTCAAGTGACTGACGTTTCGACAGCCTTAGCGGCGGTCATCTTCAGAATCAAAAGGAGAGTAAATGTCAGGTTCGCCTGTATTTGTATCTGGTTTGTGCGTCATCAGTGGGCGGTCGTATGAGTCATAGAGGTGTGACTGTTTGTGAAAAGCAGTGGATATAGGCGTTAGTTATCAGTTTGTCGACTTAACACTTCAACAAATTGGTAATTAACACTCACTGTTTTTCACAAACAGTCACACCTCTATGACTCATACGACTGCCCACTGATGACGCACGAACCAAATACAAATACAGGCGAATCTGACATTTACTCTCCTTTTGACTCTGAAGATGACCGCCGCTAAGGCTGTCGAAACGTCAGTCACTTCCACCAACAGTCTTTCTCAAGACTACACTAACGTGGGCGATCAACTTCCACAAACATGTATCATATTTTATTAGTTTTCATTTGACCCGTGCGTATTTTTCTCACCTTTCTCTCCGTTTTTTCCTCCTTTTTTGCTCACGACGTTCTTCAGATTCTTTTTCCCGATTTCTCTTACGCGCCTTCTTTCTTTCAGGCGAGGCAGAAGGATAACGGCGTCTTCTTTCTTTACTGGAATATTTTGCAAAAGCATTCGTTAAGCCACACAAAAAAAAACAAAAACAACCCGAATACTGTCAGTAATTTACTGCATTACGGCAGCGAAAATATCCAGAATGTTCAATTTCAGCTGTAGTGTAGTGCTTTTTTTCCTTTTACGTTTATTAATTTTTCATAAGGTCAAACAACATTTTATGACTTTTACAAGGTTGAACAACAGTGTTTGTCAGGATGTGGAGCTATAAAAACGCAAAACAAACGATATCTAGTGAAAAGGGGTCGATGTTTCAAAGTCTGGATAAATTCCAATCCCGTTTGGCGGATAACGCCCTGTCCGGCAGAGAATATGAATGCAGAATTCAAGTTCGCGGTCAAACAGTCGGTAACGAAGTTTGTGGACTATGTTTGTCTGGATAATTACCTGGTGGATGTTAAATTTATCAATAGGACAATTTAACCAGATTTTGAACCAAACTATCCTCATCCCCAAGATGTTAAGGTTTCGTGCACAGTTCATATACTTCACAAATAAATTATTATTTATTACAAGATTTCACAACAAAAGAAAATTGTCGAGGGAAAGCTAAAACGGGGAATATTCCCCTTATAAAATAGTGACCCGTATTTACAAATGACAATAGGCAGAAAAATATCAAAGTAATTACAAATTATTACAAATGAATTTAAATTGCTAATTAAATCACTAATGAAATTATTAAATGACCCGGGGACGTGGCTGGTTCTGAACGACCAATTCTAACTTGTCGAAGAATCATAGGAAACATTTCAGAAAAGAAAAGGTCATATCCGTAAATTCTTTCAGTCAAAAACATTTTTATAATCCAAAATAGCACGAAAGTTTACTCATTCCTATCGTAAAGATTTCACATTACAAACAAAATTCCAAGTTAATCAAGATGGCTATTCTTACTGTCGTTTTTCTTCCTTCTTACTTCGCTCTTTCTGTGCAAGCGAAGATTCGCTTCCCGAGTCCGAACTACAAAAAACAAACCGAACTAGAAACTTAAACATTACAACTTCAAACACACATTCAACGCCGACTGGAAAGGTTTTGCCGATATTAGCTACCAAAATCAGTAGGGGGTCTTTCTCGCCACACGGTCTGAATACAGTTATTCTTTACGGTCTCGCCACGATTACTAGCTCCTTTTGTTGTTTATCGAAGGAAATACCTGCTTGATTCAGCTCTTTTTCTTCTCTTTTCTTTAGCTTTTTTCTTCCTCTTCCTGTCCTCAACATGTTCACTATTAACAAGATAATAAAATACATCTTCCACTAGTATATCACATCCTACTAGTATATCACATACATGCACTTGCTACACCTATAGTGTTTCATATATGTATGTAAGGTAGAAATCCCCAAATATTCTTGTACTAGACAAGAATATTTCATGTACAGTACAGGACCACCACTTACTAAAAAATGTTTGCACTAGCAACCAATTCAATGACTTCTCTTTTGACTTTATAAGCCTTTGCTATTAATATGAGCTTACGCCTGAACGAAACTCGTATTGAAGTGAAGGGAATTAAAAATACTGGCCCAAAACTACAAAAAGTGTAAGTTTAAAATTGACACAGCTGCTAGGGTACAGTCACGCTTTAACTTGATGTTTTAAGTTCAGATAACTCGATTTTAGCGGGAAATTTTCAACACCATGCTGACACAGAATTTCGTGTAAAATTCAGTAAACTGAAGTACAGTATAAATTTGATGAAGATAACGCCGGATCTAGCTTTGAAGGGTCCAACTCCATGCTCCCTAAGAGAACGTCTTAACTTAATTCCACGTTTTTGTCAATTTTCCCAACACCTTGTTTAAGTTGCTGTGAAAAAAAATGTGAGCCTGCATAGCACCAGTTGTGGTCTCCATGGAGATGCTCTTTGTTACCTTTCTGAATCACTACTACTACCAGGACTTGGACTGGGATATGACTTTTTCTTTTTTTCTTTTCTTTTCCTTAGGTCCTTTGACTTGCTACATAATTGAGGATGTCAGGGATTGAGTAAAATGAAACAATACAATTTAAAATACATAAAATCTTTATCAACTTTTTCTGGTCCATAATTACTTTTCCTTCTTAACCCTAGAATGCCCAGGGCTCATTCCTATGATGAGTAAAATCATCTGGCATTAGCTAGAGTAAAATGCTAAGATGTAACTTTTTCCCTTAATGGGTTAATTTACCATTCATTTTCAATTATTTGACTCAGTACTTGTAAATAATTTAGTACATGAATTAGTAACTTATTCAGTAAATTTTGTAAATAGCATAAATTTAACTAATATTACGTTTATAGCAACATTTTTAAACCTAAGTGAGAGCCACTAGGTCACCAGTATCTGTAATACTGACATGTGCTACCCTCTTTAAATAGCTTTGAATAACTGAACAAAAGAAAAATCAATTGGTTTTCAATGGTAGAAATCACTGAAATACTATTTTTTATGGGGGGACAACAAATATTCCTGAGGCTAATTAAGAAATAACTATACAAGTAAGCCTTTAATACTGGGTTGGGATTATCTAGGGATAAATTTGTGAATTAATAGATTTAGAAACATTTAGAAAATGACTCTTACTGGTTGAGCAGCTGTAAAATTTACTAATTTGGCTGTCAAATTTTAAACATCTTTTCAAAGAATGCTTCATAGAATGACATGGAAACAAATATGGTACATCGGAAAGGAGCCTTACTCCTCTTACTGTCTTAAATGGCTTCAAGAAACGTTTTAAATTCGGGGGAAATGGAAATATTTATTAGTGCTTAATAAAGTATCCATGTACAGAATAAGCTTTTTTGGCTTAAAATGTTCCCTCTGATACAAAAATTGTCAAGAACAAAATTTACACGTGTCAGTTGTTATCCTTCATTAATGTTATTCTTTGCATTATAAAGGATATTTAACTTCAGACAAGATAGTACCAGTAATTCTGAAGCAATTAGAGGCTTCGTCTCTACAAAGTCTAGTTTCTCTGCACTTCCACCAATGGCATGGAATATGAATTTATCCCTGATCACCAATATCTTTGGAATCAAGAGGGTGAATTTGAGAAAGTGCTTACATGCATTATTAATTTTCAAACATACCACAATTATTATCACATTGGGAACAAACCCACATTTGGTAAGCACATATTAACTAATTACAAAAAACAGCAACAGTATAATTATGATTTAAAAGAAAAAAAAACATCAAAAATTATCATACAATCTTACCTCTGACTGGCAAAAATTACACCATGAAACAATTTGCTACCTACAGTGTATACAACTATGGCTGGGAAATAGAAAAATCCACAATTTAGATGACATTGTAGAATACAAAAACCTCACTATTGTTCATTACTTCATTATATAACAACAGTCATGCAGTTACTCTTAAGTTATTATGTTAGTTGGTGATGAGGGAAGATTTTAATATCCCAAACCTCCTTTGTATGCCACTGACATTAAAAAAAAACTAGCAGTATATTTACCATATGAAGTCACCATTTCATAAGATTTCTAAAGACCATGATAAATACACATTCTTCCTTTCATTTAATACATCCTACAGTATATTTATTTGTCTCTTGGACATTGTTAGGATGTTACTGATCAGTCTGACTATGTTCTAGTAACAATTAAGCCTGTTTTGGAATGTCAAGTTGTTTGCAGGTACATCACTAAATTCTGTGTTTTTCTATTTCCATAAAACAGCTATAGTTGCTTGTATTTCTTACAATACCTTAGTTGGAATGACTGCAATTTTTGGAAAGATGTTAGGCGGCAGAGACCACAAACCAGGTTTCTGTGGCACACTTGCGTATGTAGGAAAGCACTGATTAATGAAAGAGATGCTAAAAAACCATCCCAACTAAACAACCATCACCTATTGTCTCAGTAAAAATTTTGTGTAATAGTCAGTGGGTTGTTTTTTTATCAAGTTTTTTTTGTTTTTATCAATTTATTACATGTAGCTAATAACTGCTAACTTAAAATCTAATTTTCCAAGTTGTTTTTAAACACTGATATTTCCATGGAATCAGAGAAATTCCACAGTATTACCCTGCTACCTTAACCTCCCATCTCCACATACGATTATGTCAAATTTAGAGTTATAGGCTATAACAATTTCAGGGTTATGTCCAACAGAAGAATAAATTGTGGAAAAATAGATTGTGAAAGAATAAATTGTCGTAAAAGTGTAGTCATATGCCTTCAAGTATACAAATATGATATTGCAATTTAGATAAAGTGAGATCCATCAGAATATCTGGTCCTGTGTGATCTTTGCTTTTTGTCAGTGCCACCTATCATCCTTGTTTGGTATGTTAGTTAACCAGCATTTTCACTGGCTTACCTCAATTCTAATTTTTGCATTTCTCTTTCTTGCTCTTTTTCCTCCCTTTCTTTCATTCTTTCGATGGCTTGTAGCTCTTGATTGAATGCACTGCCCCCTTTATAATCATCCTTTATTCCAAAAGCTTCCTTAAATTTGGCATTCTTTTCTTCATTAGCTTCGGCTATTTGATGACTTTCAGTCAAACTGAAAATAAACCAAACAAAGCTGTACTGAAAGTAATGACTATAACAACTTCTATTGCCAACTGCATTTGAGTTTTAATTCACACTCTAAAGTCACTTGGCACTATAAGCTGGGTAAAACTAAACTCTTGAAGCCAATTTAAACCTTTGAAAAAGAAACCATAATATTATGCCTGCATGTCTTTATGGTTTTTCTAGAATAAGCAATTGCATTAATCACAATGTGCAAAGATCCTTATTTTTTTCTTGCACTTGATGATCACAGACCAAAATTTAAAAACTGTCAATTCAACATTGGATATATTGTAGGATCTCTTTAAAAATATATTCTTAAAATATTAGCCAAAATAAAATTCTAAATGACCAGAATTAACAGTGGACACTAAAACTATAAAAATCAACAGAATAAATAAAGACAAGTGGCAAGAATTACATTAATAAAACTAACAGTTTTAAATAAACATTACTTTTACATTAAAAAAAATTACTTACACTTGTCGTCCATTTTTTTCTTTCTCTTCATTAAATCCGCCTTGTTCCATTAATTTTTCTCTAAGTACAGACACCTGGCTCTTAATTTCCTCTGAAGAAAATCTATAGAACATATAGTTAACTAATTAATTTGTCAGCTATGGATTGACCAAGCAGAAAACAATCTCAAGAAGAATATCAAAGCCCAGCAAAATATCTTTACAAAAGCCATCAAGTCGGACACAGCAGTAAAATCATGATATTTAATAAAGTTCTAACGTTTTGTTGTTATCATCACAACATTTTTAGAGAATAATTTGCATAAGTGCCCAAAGCCTAAGTACATAGTTACAGAGTTGTAGTAAGATTCATGAATATTATTACAACTCTGTAACTATATACTTAGGCTTTAAGCAGTTATGCAAATTATTCTCTGAAGATGTTGTGATGATAACAACAAAATGTTAGAACTTTATTAAACATTACGATTTTACTTCTGCGTCCAATTCAATGGCTTTCATAAAGATATTTTGCTGGGCTTTGATATTCCTCTTGAAATTAACTTGTCAATAGAAAGGTTGGGGTTAAAGCCATGATAGCAAAGCAAACAACAATTCTTGCAAAATGAGTTACAGCAAATAGAGGTAACCCTGGCAACGAAGCCACAGTCAACCTGCAGCACCTACTGCTGGTGGAGAGGTGGGTGGGAGCAAAGCAAAGCAACTTGACAAGGCAAAGGCGAAAGACAAAAACAGAGTGCAAATCATGTGATATTGCACAACACCCAATCTTAACATATGCACATGACTGGATGCTGCTAGCCACAAACTATCTCCCAGTTAACTTTGAATAATAATAATCAAATATAAATAAATAAAGTTTAATAACATGTAAGTTGCTTTTTTTTATGTTGAACATATAAGTTTTGCACATGTGGAAGCTGGGTGTTTCTACAGATGACATGCAAACATTCCTCAAGCTTGTGCACTCAATTTCTGAGCCCAAGATGGGAATCAAACCCGCAACCTTCTGAACAATTTCTGAGCTTCTGATAGGAATCACACCTGCAACCTCTGATTATCAGAAAGGTAACAGAAAGGTTTTATTTCCATCTGGGGCTCAGAAATAATTTTTCTAAGGGAACAAGTTAAACAAATTTCCAGATGATGTCTGTAAAAAAGCTTTTCAAATTCTAAACTTTGTTCAATGTTTCTAAGGTCAGCTTTAAAGCAGACAGAAAATTTCAGTTCTCACTTTAACATTGGTTGCAAATTTGAAGTGTCAATTACTATTCATTATTTGTTTGTTTGGCTATGGCAGGTCTGCTGGGTTAATGAGGTAATCTAAAAAGCAAGGGTTGACTTCCTTATATCACTGTTACACCTGGGGTAGTTCATTTGTTCATTATAGAAAGGTATAAATTAAAAGCAAAAGATTCACTGAAATTTCACTGACAACTTTGTTAAGGTTCATATTGTGGCATATTTCTAAAGAAAGTAATTTGACAGATAGTTTGGTACGATGATTTTTTGTAACTATCCAGTCATTATTATTTAAAATTAATCCTTAAGATATGCAAGCAAATAAAGTATATTACTGATACTGATTAGTAAACAAGCAAAGGGATGAACTGGTAAAATATAATCAAAGGAACAGACATGCGTAAATGCTAAAATCAAGAAAAGTCTAAAAAAAAACTACTGTTTTCATCTGGATATGCTGGACTAAAACAATAACTTGTTTGCATAAAATTATATCAGGCAAATGTCAAACAGCAACAAATGTTCATTCGTAATTCTTTGTTTGAAGAAACTTGTACCACCAAAACAAAAAACTTGACACATACCTATAAATATTCTTGCAATCAAAAAGTCTCTGGACCTAATCACCACACTAAACTGCCAACTATCTATGAAAATCATGAGCATTTAGATCCATTTATTTCTACATTAATCCATATTTGTCTTAAACAAAATCTGCTTTATATCAGATACAATTAAAGAAAAAGTAACAAAGCTCTAAAATTATGAATTAAATAATTAAAATATGAAGTGGTTTTTAAGATGTCCATTCTTAGCCCACAAACGACTTTTCAACGATTTTGATTGTACTTCTTTTCAACATTTTCGATGAATCTAAACTAAAACTTTTTCAACCGTTAAAAAATGTTTCCCTGAACAAATATGCAATTACAGGCAAACATATTTCGTAATAAATCTGTTCATTACTGTCTGCAGCTTCTGTAATAATGGTTGGTCCTTGATTACCTAATAATGACTGTTAAATTGATGACTTGATAGTGAACAACAGACAAAGCTTTTACCTTAAACTTGTCAATCTATATATTCAAAATATATCTAACCATTCCACACTTTTTATGAAAGAAATCTGGTTCTCATACGATTGCAACACGTGCGAACCCTCACATACCCTTGCTCTTCTAAAGTGTCTTGTAATTCAGTACATTGCACTTCAATCTGTCGCTTTCTTTCATGCTCCAGAATTTCTTTATTAGGTTTCTTTGTCATCGTCTGCTCAAATTTTGCCAAGTCGACCTCCGTTTGGTAGTTAACTCTCTCTTTTTGGTTCCGTACAAATGATAAATTACGAATGACGTATCCATTGGTTCCCGAACCACGCGGAGTTGTTAGCCCAATACCGTTGTACATGGTGAATTTCAAGCTGACACTCAAAATAACGATATCCGCAAGATTTCTAACCGTAAATCCTGTTAAATGCTGCTCTACATATTTTGTTTTAAGGCAAAACTCTTTGCTCTACGAACTTGCATTCAAAATGGTTGCTAACTTTCCACAAACACATAAACCATACCCAGCATTCCTTTGGGACTGCGTCTAAGTCTGGCATAACTTCAAATAATTATTTTCAGAAAAAATCTTAAAAACTCAAAAAGTTTAATCCAGAAACGGATGGAAATGGGTGGATTTGGCAAACTACAGTGCTCTGACACCTCTAGCTATATAAACCAAGGGCAATAATAGATTTACGCCAGACCCACAGCCCTTCTGAAATAGAACCCGGAAAACAACAACTTGTCACATAGTAGTTTTAGAGAAAAATAACCATACAAGTACATCTTTATGGTATTTTGATATATTTACAGATAGGAATTTCTATGTCCTTCATAATATTATAATTTCTTTATCCCTACAGAAATTTAATTGTCCAAGAAATACCATGTTTAACCCTACTGAAAACAAGTGGCCAGCTTTTGGGTGTATAGCTATGGTAACATTCACCAAGTCAGTGTTCGAAGGGTTGAGAACTTGAACATGATGGCTCCAAATCTTTGAATTTTAAGCCAGGATCACATTTCTATTATTTGTTTCAAATTATTTAAATCGAGATGAAAAAAGAAATTAATATCTACAATAATTACATAATTTGAAGTTTCAGCAATGAAATAAATATAAATTAAAAGATAAAAAGTTAGTCTGGTACTACAGATAAGTAAACAGGAAAATGATCTAACAAAAAAGATTGCAGATCATTTACAATTGTGAATGAACATATTTTGCAAAAACTGGGTTTTTTTATTATCTAAATTAAATGTCTTTAACTCTTGGAAATCCAGCTAGGTGTCTGAGGAATATTAAATTGAAGAACTTTTGTTAAGGCAGCACAATATGCCTGAAAAATAACATTAAATTAAAAAAATCATGAAATTGGTCAATTGATGCCTAAAATACCTGTAAACTGTGTACAAAACCTGATGAAATTATGAATAAAATAGTTACCTCTTGTTTTGCTTTCTCTAGAACAGAACTTGTTGCTAAATTTAAAAGATCCGGGTGAAACAATCATTGTAATGTCATAATTTGACACTTGATAGAATTTAAATCCATAAAATTATCAAGAATCCTTCAGGGTCTCACATCCACAGCAAGTTCTTTATGGTTTTCCAGACTGTGGTTAAAACTAATTAACTCATCTGAGAATTTAAAGCAAATTTCTTGAAGTCAATAAAAGGATTTGAGCATACTTAGTTAGATTCAACACATTCTAGTGTTCTGGAAACTGCCCTGATAATTCTTCAAGACGATTAATCTTTGATTCATGGTAAATAATACAATTCAACAATATGGGGTTAACCTAATTTTTACAGCACATATTTTGGTTGAAACTGTGAGGATTCTTGGTAAGTATAATTATGACTGTACCTTTTGCTAAAAGTGTCTTTGAACTAAATATTCCAACAACATATGCTGGACAATCTGTATGTTTTCCACTTCTGCTTATAACCCTAAAAATAATATACAATGGATAAATTATAAATATTAAATGACATATCCAAGAATTCTATTGTAATCTTCATGTAGCCAGTTCCACTTATAAACAAATAGAATCTCTGCTTAAAAATGTTTGGAGAATAACAAACATGAAAATATTTTCTGACACACATCATTGTAAATTTCAGATCAGTCTAACTGTAAATAAAACATAATTTTCACTCTATTCATTTTTAGAAAATCCACTGCACCTAAAAAGCCACTACTGTTTAGGACACTGATATGTTATTTTTCAATAGTATGGATAATGATGAGTGCTCCTGGCAAAAATCAGATAATTATATAAATATACTTTTATTACCTAGCCACAGGTTCTTCTTTTCTCTGCTGTAGAAGCAAAGCAGCTAAGGATATCTCTGGATTTTTGAACTTAATAATAGACTGAAGTTCCTTGCCATACAATTCCACCATAATGAAATCACGAACAAATGCACGGGCGGGAGCAGAGCCCTACATAGAATATAACATAACCCAGAAGTTCAACATTCCATTTCCATGCTTGTTCCCTAGAGTTTTTCACATTATTTTTGTAGTAGCAATTTTATTTAAACTTAAAAAAATCAGGACATGAAAAAAATGTTGAGTTAGACAACAGTTTATTATGTTGCAGATCACCTTCCTCTCCCCCAAAAAATTGAAAATTCTCTTACAGCACCTCGTCTACATAGATGGATCCAATAACAGCCAGAATTGAATCTGATATTATATCTTCTTTAGAAATGTTTGTGGCTAAGGTTCCCTCAGATGAATCCAGATTATACTGCAAAATATACAGATACCACTAAAGCCTCATATGTTTGTCATTGACAAGGGTAATTTACAGTTTTGAACTGAATTATTTTAAAATTAATCAGCAGTTTTGTGTTTTTTGAGCCCAATTTTGAGAGACAAATTTCTTGCAAATTCATCCAGGAAAGGTAAGATTACCTATCAATTAAATATATACATGAAAAAATAATTAGGTACTGGAGGAAGTTATGACCAATTTCTGCATTGTGTTACCTTAAAATTGCATTTCTCTCAACCAATCAGAATTAAGAAATTTGTATTATTAAATTGGTTAATCCAATAAAAACATCTTTTCTTTGTTGCATGTTACTCACAGGTGTTTTTATCAGTTCTGGAATAGATAAAGATCTTGCAACTTTGACTAATACTGTTCGACTTACTAAATAATCATGGAGACTTCTACAAAAGAGAAAAACATACACTATGATTATGCTAAGCTTTTAGCAGCACACTTTTCCACCTCGGGTATGAATCAGCAAAAAAATCCTGGTCTCCAAAATAAAATAACACAGATGATTTAAATTTTCAGACAAGTAATACTCTGTTACATGTATAGTACTGTACAATAAAAAATAACTGTGGGACATTACCTCAATCCATAACTTGGAAAATTAGTATATGAAAGGAATAAAAATTCACTAATCAACTGAGCAGTAATATTAAAACCTAAAGAGAAAAATAATAACAAAATGTTTTATGATACTGCCTGTACCATTGAGATTGATTTTTTAGTCATCTTACTGAGCATACAGTACATTTATTGGTAAAGGAAAGGGTTAACTTGATCAAATCAGTTTTTAAAAAAAATGGAGTGGTTTAGGGATTTTCTATAGATAACAGACAATATCTGGAACAGCTCCCAAACAACAAATGGAAGTTGGAAATTATCCAGCTAGAATAGGCAAAATGACAGGATTAACATAGTAATGGGAAAGGTTTCTGATTTGTCATTCACGATACCCATGAACTGTAAGACTTTGATGAAAGATATCTAATATGCAGTTAGTGAAAGGAAACTCCAAGGATACTTGAAGAGGTATGTGGTTTGTTTTCATTATTTGAAAGCATAACCTTGTGTAACAGGAATAAAATCTTAAAACATCACAAATACCATTTCACTAAGTGCTTATGCCATGATAATTAGAGAGACTGTCACTAATACACTGACAGACATGACATGGGACCTTGTTTTGTACCCTCAAAATATAGTGGTGAAAAAATGCAAGTAGGAAAGAGAACTGGATGGGGGTAAAGGAAAAGTTAGTCATGTTATTTGACCAGATACCTACCTAATACTGCCAGTTTACTGTTATGTTCCACAAAAAAATCCTTTTCTGAACTGTCAATGAAACTCTTATGTATAAGGGCTGTTCTTAACAGAGGATTGCTAGGACTAACACCCAGCCGATTTGCAAACGCAAAGAGTTCTTTTTCATAATTTGTCAACATAAACTGTTTATAATCAAAGGTCCTGGAAATTAAAAAGCAAACAACAAGAAACAAATATAGTAAAATACAAAAAAGAAAAATAATACAATAAAGTACATTTTATCGACGAAGACTGACTTGGGCATCTTCCTCTTTATTTTCACTATTTTCTTATTCCAGTCTCTTCGTCTGTTATCCCTTGCACTACCTTTGTAACATCTTATCACTAAACATCACATAAAGTTTTCAAAGAATCACTTTCACTTATGTTTATAATATCTAGAAAGGAAGAGTTCCTTTATCAAGTGTGATTACGTAGAAATTACAAAGCACCGTGAATTACCTGAAAAAACCGGGGTACATTTTAGAGAACCTTTGCGAAACGAATGACAAAATATATGGCACTGCCAGAAATTCAAGTTTATCGTCGATACAGCCGCCATGTTACGAAAAATAATTCAGCGGAAGAGACAACGGGCTCGGAGTATGGAATACCTAAACTAATTAAGAAATAGAAAACATTTTCCGTGTTTCTATACAGTTACAGAAACACGCGTGCGAGTTTGGGAGAACGAGAAATAATCGGTGGGAAAACGAGCCCGTAGGGCGAGTTTTTCCACGTTATTTCGAGTTCTTCCAAACTCCCACAAGTGTTTCTATAA
>JBAHVQ010000417.1:122791-134224 GCA_036872915.1 Nanipora kamurai | reverse complement strand
GTGTTTCTATACAGTTATAGAAACACGCTTTTCGGCCAATCAGCACGCGCGTACTATAAATGTTATATTATAATAATATTTAAAAGATAATAAATTAACCTGAACGGTCTTGCTATTTTCAAAAACGCTTTTGTTTTCGATTCTCCGGTCATTTTAAGGAGTAACGAGGAAAATTACCCACAAGAAGTCAATGAATCGCATCCAATGGTTTATAAATGTAATTTTTTAAAATTTTTGTTCTGTTTGATGATCAATTAAGTATAGTAGCTCAATTTATCCCTTTGTCACCCTGTAGTCCTTGTTACCACATATTCACAAATGGGCTGAAAGATGTGGATTTCTAATGTTTTACTTGCAAGACATGTGCCGGGTAGAATATTCTCTGGGTAGGCAAAAATTAACCGTCAAAATTTGATGAATATTGGATATTGAACAATTAGTTTACAAATTACAGTGAAAGGTCGAAGTACGTTGTATGTTGAGTGGAGATACTTAGGTTGAACCAGTGAAGAATTTTTGGATTGTTTTAGGAAACACCGCGTGGTCATGAAAGTGACAAGGTTACAACGAAAAAGAGTGAAGAAAAATGATCTGCGAATTGAAAACAACGCTGAGTTGCTAAGTTATCCTTACTTAACTGTGGTAAGACATAGCACTTTTACCATCACTCAAAATGACATTATGCGTTGATCTTTAATGATTTAATGTAAACATGGTAAAATTATAAACTTAAAAAATCTTCTTTAAAGATTTCTGTTTCCCTCTTTCCCTCCCACATTAACCAGATTAGTGTTCAGCATATACTGTAGTATTTTCATCATCATATCATGACCTCTGCTTAGCCAGTACATATGACAAATCTGCACCTTAGTTCACTATCTGAGTCTTGGCAGCTCAATGGTTAGAGCATCTCACCAGTCATCAGCCCATCAAGTCTCAGAAATCGTTTTCATGAGGAAAAGAGCTTGACAAACATTCCTTTAGTCATCTGATATATACCAAGCTCCCACATGAACCAGATTAGCGTTGAGCATTCAGTATTTCCATCATCATATTGTGACTTCTGCTCAGGCAGTACATGTGAAGAACCTGCACCTTAGAATATCATCTGAGTCTTGGTAGCTCAATGGTCAGAGCATCTCACCAGTCATGAGAAGGCTGCAAGTTCAATTGCTGTCCACGGATCAGAAATAATTTTTCTGAGGAAAAGAGCTTGACAAATGTTAATTGGTCAACTGTATTTTATGTAAATGTCATATTGACAAAGTACTTACCAGCTAAGCTGTTTTCCCTTGAGATCCTGTTAGGGCTATCTCCCCCTGATAGGCTCAGTATTACTACAGAAAGAAATGGGAGAACCTAGAGAAAACCTGTGGTACTATGATAGAGCCAAACTGGACCACACTCTTCTAACATGTGACCAAGGTAACCTTGATGAGACAACAGCATAGAGCCAGAATTGAACCCTAGATACAAGGGTGTGAGATAGTTTGTTACCACACTGTGTTACTTTCATGTGCTAAAAAAGTTTTATTTATAAATATACCAATGTTATACTTATTAGGTGTAAACTATTTCTCAAGCTACAATAACATATGGCCAGTGTCATTGTGTTGGTTCAGCAGAAGCCAGGGTACAGCAATGGGTCTGAATTAGCCTAGTATCTAACCAAAAAATTATAGCCAAAAAGGACTCTGTGGTCATCTGACTGCTACTTTTCTCTTAATTTTCACTTAATTTTCACATTTCAGTGTTGCTGTATCCTAATCCTTTTTCTTTTCAGATTTCTTGTGGGCAAAACTTCTAGCATACCTATTTCATGTTTAATTCTAATGATAAATGTTCAGTTGAACACCTTGGTATCATTTTAAAAAGACATTTAATTAGAGGCTGCTAGAAACAAACTTGTCCAAGATAGATTATTCCAGTTACAAACTAATTTCAAATGTAAATAACATTTTGGTTGTCAAATCAAAAGCATTAAACACAGGCTAAAAGGAAAGCTGCCATAAAATTGAATCGTAACCACAGTACCAGGTGCTTATTTTTGAAAATGGTTTGAATTAATGTTTGAAACCAATTTTGCACTTTTTAGTCTGAAGAAAGGTCTCATGTTGCTGCAAGAAGTATTGAGCAAAGAAATGCATTTTTTAATCTTGTAAAGAAGAAGAGAAATTTGGGAAAGCCAGTATTTAATGTCACTTCACCAAAAGTCAAAGGGTTCTTTGAACATTTAAATGTTACTAAAATATAATACCAAGAAAGAGCTGTGATGTTTTCAAGAAAAGCTGTAACTCTGTAAAAAAACCTTGTTTACTTAACTACTGTAGTGCAGACGAAATCCAAATTACATTTTAAATTATCTGTTTATTTTCCTTCATTGAATTTTACATTAGAATGAGTAAGAAATTTGAAAAATTTTAGATACTAACATATTAATTCAAGATGTTCTAACTGTTTTATTGTGCAACCCAAATCAATTTTACAATCATCAACTTGTAGCTGGTACAATGTTTGCAAAACATCAATTTCCTGGTATTTTCAAACTAAATTAAACCATTGTAAAAGACCCAGTTCAAGATTCTTCATACTAAGAAACATTTAGTGACCGTGGTCATAAGGAGAGTGAGATAACTGAGGTTTTTCCATGTACCATCAATATTGGAGGCAAACCCTCTGAAGTGAGAAAGAAACAAAGAAACCATTAGAAACTGACTTTCTCCCTTGGCTTTCACAGACATTTAATCTCTAATTTCCTTCATACAGCATCATGGTATTACTCATTATAAAATTCTAATTCATAATAGAACAGTAAAGTTAACCCTTTGGAACAACCAGGCCCCAGGATTAAGAGTTAAACTGTATCTGGTGAAGTCCCACTTAATGAGTGTGTCTATCCATTTGGAGGATCCTCTTTCCACTGATAAAACTCAACTGATGATGTAAAATTCAAATAAAAATATCTAAAATTGTAAAATGTATATTAGGAAAATGCTTCACTAGTTTATATAGTAAACATGTTTAAAAAGATCCGTGTCTGAAATCAACAGTAACGTCTTGCAACGTACTGCAACCTCTTGCAACGTACCGTAACCTCCGACAACCTAAAGTAACGTCTGACAACGTACCGAAACGTCTGGCAACGGAACGTAACGTCTGACAACGTACCGTAACGTCTGGCAACGTACCGAAACGTCTGACAACCTACAGTAACGTCTTGCAACGTACCGTAACATCTGACAATGTACCATAACCTCTCACATCGCAACGTCCCGCAACATACCGTAACCGTCTGGAAAATTCGAGAATACCAAGCCAAAACGCAACAGTAGGAGTTGTTATGGTCTTCAGAAAGACCGCTGCCGGTTACTGGCGTTTCTACGGCCTCCGAGGCGGTCATACACGCCTAATATGATGCATACAATCGATCGCTCAATAGATGAGATAAAAAGGCGAACCTGACAAACATTTCCCACTTCAGCGCCGTCGAGACCGTCAAAACCTTAGTCACCAAAACAGTTTCTCTCAAGACTTAATAAGCTGGGCGATCAACAACCAACTCCAAACTGTGTATTTTTTTGGCAAGAATTCTTAAATGAATTGGCAAAATTTACTAGGCAAAAACACCACTTCCCTTCACAATACCGCAAACCACTTTCATTCAATACACAAACTACCTAAACAGTTTTACGTACCAGATAAGACAGAAATTTGACGCATGAAGTTGTTGTATAAACTTTCGTCATCTGGAACTTGCGGCAGGCTAGTAAATATAACGGCTGAAAATAAAAATGAAAAATGAATACAAACTTGTGGCATATAAAGTTGAATTAAATATTTTGAAAATTATATATGTTGCTGCACTTAATCTCTTTCCTTTATTTACGTGCTGCCATGACAGAATAACAATTCGATAAGATCACTAACTATGCATGCGTGCAACGGCATTATTAGTTACCAGTCCTCTCAACTTAAGGAAACAAATTCCTATCATACTAACCTGAATTTCCTGAATGAACCTTCATTAATTGATTTAAATGTTCATACCACTCAGTGGCTCCAACAGTAGGCTAAAATATCAAAATATGAAAGTACCAAAACACTGACCAACGATCTTTGTTAGATTTTTACGACATTCTAGGAAGAATATACTACCAGTAACAATTTACATTAAGTCTTTACCTTGTATGCAGAATGCTCGCAGGTATCATGAACCATCTAGACAGAAAAAACGTGTGAAAAATTGCCAATCAAAGTAGTAATTGCATAATGCCAGTTGATAGCAGCGATTTTACATTTCTAGTCAAATAATTACAGCACCTGAACTTCCCCTGGTATTCTTAGTTCTTGAAGAAGGTATGTTAATTGGTTCCTTTCCAGCTGTTCAGTGTCATCAGCTACAAATAATATATCAAAACTTCAGAAAGGTATACGGCAATTGATCACCGATTTTAAAAGAGGTCTACATAAGAGATTTTGATCATTCAGCGTCTTGTCGTCGAAAACCTTTAATCCTAGTTTCCACTAGATTTTTACGCCTTTGAATCATAAGAATCTTCAATGGTACTCAAAGGAACCTAGAGCCAATGTAGTGTTTGCTCAGTCATTTATGTTGTTGATGTTTTTGCAGGTTCATCAATTTGGGTGCACTGTTAAACTTAACACGAATGTACTGGGCATCAACAACAGGCTGTCGTTGAGGGATAAGCTAGTTTTGCTCGGATCCTTTTTAACGAGCTGTTTGCAGGAACTAAAGAGAATAAGACATGGATTTTGGGAAAAGAATATCCTGATTGACCAAGCAACTTGGTGTTCAAAATATATTCTGGTGCCGGAGCTTCATGTCGCAGACACAATAGTTTTTCATAAAATGGAACCGAAAGTTCTTTTTTACATAACAGCAGATCCATAGCCAGAAAAAATAGTTTTGATTCACCTTACATGCACAGGTTCTTGCTAGAAAAAGAACGAAACTAAGCAAGTTGCAACTCATTAATCATAGCTAATATAGAGAGGAATACATACCACGGACAATAGCCATAAGTCTTATTCTTGTCCGACTCTCCCAAAATGGCACCATATTCAAAATACAGCTTAGTTGAAGCGTCAAAAGGTATGTGTAATCGCATGACTCACCTCCAGCTACGTGTAAGCAGAGAGACAAAATTATTAATATATACATATATATAATTTTAAAAGTGTGATTAAATACAAGTAATTGATTATAAGGTAAGTGTCATTAGTCAACAAGAAAAAGAAATAGTCACTCGTTTTTATACTATTTTATTGCACAAACATTTTCGCTCAGGTGAACCTGAAGAGCTGTATAGCGAAAATGTTTGTGCAACAAAATAGTATAAAAACGAGTGACCATTTCTTTTTCTTGTTGACTAATGATTCGGCCGTCGCCTTGGTTTTCAACAAACCTCTCGGTGTTTGGATATCCTGAAAATCCTAAACGTGTCGTATCTTTACAAGTGATAAAGACCCGCTCGTTTTTCTTGCCAATAAGCGTGTTGAGCAGTTCGCATTTGTAGCCATTTGAAAAACTCGTAGTACGTATTTTATCAGATATAAAACACAAGACAACAGACGAGTGTCTTTAGATCTGATAAAACCCTTCTTCAGAGAGAACTGAATCACAAGCAACAGAGACTTTTTGTACCTTATCCCATATAATTAACATAACCCAATCACATATCGATGAAGTCATGGTTCAATGACGTTCAATCCAATGGAATGCAATTTTTCACTTTTACAATCTATATCCGTTTAGAAAAACTGAAAAAGTACGTTCCGTTGGGACTGTACATCATTAAACTATGAGTTTGCGTAAATGTGATCATGCTGTCAAAAAAATGTAGAAAAGTAAAGTGCTGCCTCAGCAGTATTGAACGGCTTGTAGATGATCCAAAAGGTTGCCAGAACTCAAGTATGGAGAAACTGACGTTTCGAGCGAAGGCCCTCCGTTCGAATGAAAAGTAAAATGCAAAAAAATAGGTGGTGCTTTTATATTGAAAAAAAAATCTAGTTTTTTGCGTTTTACGTGTCACTCGAAACGTCAGTTTCTCTATTCTTAAGTTCTGGCAGTTTCCCAATTTATGTATATAATATTTATATACTTACATACATAGCATACTTACAGTGTTCAATGGAATTTGCATTCATTGGCCACACATCTGAAATTATTAAATGTGAAAGTGGTATTATTGAACCACGGTTCTGTCTACATGAGACTTACAGTACCGTAAAAAAGTGGCAAAATTATAAATGTTTTTTTTATAGAAAAATACTCTAACCAATGAAGGCAGGTTTCCTGATATTACTCTTCTTCAGTAAAGAAAAGCTGCAAAAATATTTAAATCAGGTTCAAAAAGACGGTGAATAAGCAGCGTGCTATGTTGGTGAAAATGGCACTTTGCTGACGCAACATTTTAAGACAACCGTAAATGATTGAGAACATACCAAACGTAAACTATAACCAATGAAAACTTACTTTCTTGCAATACAGACATTCTTTTCCAACAGCAGAGTATCCTGTAAATTATAATATTTTAATAAAGCTGAGATCTGTTATGACTTCTTCGAAACAATCCTAATTAGAATGTAGTTTGTACTAGTTGATATTAATGTATGAAATGATTGCTTCCACTATTGTGCATGACTTGCACCATCGGAGTTGATAAATTGTTGAAAACTTTTCAGAACCACAGCGCTCCTATGTTCAAGCGTTCTACCTACAAGGAACATATGCACACCCCTGGGCACGGGAAGCTACTGAACTCTAATTGCCTGGTATTTAAATTTTAGTAAACTACATATTGGTGCCCACGGACAGCTACGGCCTGAAAGAAATGTTATAATCCACAGTTTTTTTAAAGAAATTGATTTACCTTAATTATCCCAACGTAATCAGCAATACGCATGGTTTGTTCCGTCTAATAATGTAATAAAATGAATTTTTACCTCACCTTCAAAAACTCATTAATAATTTACGAGGAAAACACAAAGGAAAATCATCTTTATCATCTTTAAAAATCTTTATATGTGATAAAGATACGCTCGTTTTTCTCTTTGAATTTTCTCCGCTTAGAAAACATTAATTTTCAAGCTTTCTTCGCGACATAGCGTGTTGAGCGGTTCGGTTTTGAAGCGATTCAAAAAGCTTGTAGTAACTGTTTTATGTGCTCTAAACACTTGGCTCTCGCCTCGTGTTTTATGTCCGATAAAACACTCCAACTCGTTTTTTAAATATTACATTATCATAGACTTAGAACATTGATTATGGTGAGTTGAAACTTCATAACGAAAGCTCGATGAGTAAATTTTGTCCCTGTATGTTCACTATAATTGTTACTGCAGATATAGTTAAGATATCCACTGAAATTTGCCGAAAGCTCGATCAGTCATTTGAACGTAAGATAATTACGAAGCTCCGACTGTTCTTTTTATTAGCAATTGGTGATAGCTATGCACAGCTTTAACTGGACACCACTTCAAGACTTTGTGCAAAGTACTGCCGAGTATTGATAAAGGTACCTTGGATAAATCTGCACACTGATCTCTAAAAATCACAAATTCATCATACAAGCTCAGTTGCAAAAAAGCCTTAGTTGTAACAAACGTCTTTTCTACCTATTTAATCTTTGAATCACAGTTAGCCATAATGTCAGTAAAATAGATACTGCACTAATTACCTTTCCTCTGATCTTTGGTAATTTTGCGGTCACTTCTTGATGCAGTTGCTCTAAAACAATTTAATTGAATGGGTATTAAGTATTAGCATCATCTTCACCGTCATCGCCATCATCATCTACATGACCGTCATTATCATCATCATCAGGACCAATGTCATAACCACCTTTAACATCATCATCAACATCAAATCTCAACTATAGAATTGGATGAAGATTACTAAAGCATCTTTGCTTATAATATTTCAATTTTTGGCCATTTCCGTTTGTACTCACCACATTGTTTACTGTGCATTTTTTTCAGAGAAATGATGTATGTGAGAAATTCTTCAATCTCTGTTTGAGCTAACCAGCATAGACTTTGTTTATGGAAATGTAAATTTTAGGCATTCAATATCTACCTCGTTTTCTTCTTCCAAAAACAGGATAGGCCTTGTTCCAGAAACCTTGAGCGATCAAGTCCTCTGGTTCTTGTTGGTCAAAGAATCCTGTAACAATTCGGTGGATCAGTAAAGTTTACAAAATAATTGTGTCTGTTCTGTATCGTGGAATACAGACACGAGACAAAGCCGAGTGTCTTTATATCTCGATACAGAACGGACACGAATTTTGTATACTACTTACAAAACGTCCATTATTACTATGTTATAGATTAGTATGTATTAGAAAGAAAAGGTAAAACAAGTTATTTAAGCTCGTAGAAATTCAATACGAGTGTGCGAGAGCTGATGCAAAACTTGTTGATACAGACCCTAGTGTCTGTAAATGTGATACAAAACTGCTTTTTATCAGATCAGTTCTGTATCATGGTACAAAGAAACTGATTAAATCTTAACTTCTTTTGAATTGTTACTCTATAGTTAATTTGAGTGGGAAAAACTAACAACAGGCAGAAGTTTGCACCTTCTTTGAAGAAACCTTTAAATTTGACCTCCTAAACCTCCATATGCAGGTTTCTGGCAAACTAAAACTGAATGAGTGATAGTATTGTTTAATTTATCACAGAAAAGACCGTTACCTAAAATAACAGTATTTGGCTTCATTCCACCCAGTCCAGATGACTACAAAAAAGATTTTCAAAGGTTGTTACAAAACAATAGAGGCTCCTTAACAAATGAATATATCCTGCTATGTATCTACTAAGTATCTAAGTATAAGCGCTTTTTGTATCATGTCATTTTGAGGAAGTAATAAATTATTTTTACGGTTAGGTGATCATTACTTGAAACAACACCAATTCCAACTGGAATTAATTACAAAAGTTGAGTAATTTTTACAACAATGAGCTCGAGAACATTCGGCACACACTTCACGAAGACACAAGACGCCGGAATATTGAAACAATGATAAATGAAATACAAATTTTTAAGTTAGATTCAAACATTTTGCTAGAAAACCTTAACTATATCAACGATTTTACCTGGATGGTGAAAATATATAACCTTGAAGAGCCCGCTCGTCAAAGTTAAAAAAAACCTATAAAACTTCAAAACTATAACTTTATTGTAATGATACGCTTCGGGGACAAAACGTATCATTGAAACAAAGTTATATTTTTGAAGTTTTGTATATATATATATATATATATATACATAATAACTTCATCAGTTGCCTGATGATTGCCAGAGCGCGTGAAACTCGGAGTAGCGACAGCTAAACATTTGTCTCCATTTGTGTTATGTTCGCTCTACCTGTGATGGTATCGAGCGCTCTACTTATTCAAGTCACTTGTGTAGCTTTTAGCAGGTATATATATATATATATATATATATACGTGAACGATTAGGTTTACGGAATACAAAGAGGGCTCAATACCAAACAGATAGAGCAAATAGTATTATGTTACTTACCTCAAAAAGTCACTATAGCAGTTATCTTCATCCTGCTCATCAGCACTACACTGATGAGGCCCAAAAGGCCGAAACGCGTCTAGTGTTCAAGGTGGTCTTGTCGAGATTATCATAGGTGACTGTGGTGGATGCCATGCTCAGAGCGCTGCTCTGTAACACTGCTACACCTCTACGAGAATGAACAACGCCTCCCGTCAACAAGCCGTGGTTGGTGATGCCTTCGTTGGTGGTTCTTTTGAGAACCGACCGGCCGTGGCCCAACAGTCCTCGAGTGGTACGAATGTGGTTAAAGATTCGGCCTCCATTGGTAATTCCTGTGGGATTCATCCCCTAGACGCTGTCTCGCCACGCCTAACCGAAGTTCTGTGGATGACGGTGACCGTGCCAATAATGGTGGTCTTTTTGGAGACCTTCCGTCCGCCGCTGCCCTTCCTTACGCCAACCGATGTGCTTTTATACAAGTGCCAGAGCTTGCGCTCAGAGGACAACCTCGTTTGAAACCAGAAGAAGTCTGGAACTCCTTTTCGGAGGATTTCTGTCCAGTCCATGAATTTTTTTCATGTATCCAGTTTGTCCGTAATGATCGCCTACGCGTTTGGTGCACGTCCACTAGGACGTTAGAAGAGGTTATCAACACCGGATTGACCATTCGGGGTCACCCAGTCACCATCAAACCTGTAATCGACCGAAATTGGCTGACCGTGACCGACCTACCTTTTGGGATTTCTCTCAAGGAAGTGGAAAACTTCTTTTCATTTTATGGAAAAGTTGAGAAGTCCGTCCTGTATCCTTTAAATCAGTATTTACTGGCTCTATCGGGGTTAAAATTGATTTGCAAAAAACGGTCCCTACGCGGGTTCGTATCAGTAGCCATGCCGGGTTGATCTATCACAAAGGTCAGCTCCGCACGTGTTTCAAATGCAACAAGGCTGGGCACGAAGCGAGCCTTTACCCAGACTTCCCAAAAGACTGCCAAAAAACCCTGTTGGGGTAAACCACCGGTTCCCCATCCCACCAGATGCACAGCTCACAGCCCATAAATAAGCCGAGCAAAAAAAGGAAGAAACGAAAGAATTTCAAGCCAACCTCCCACCCCCCTGGCGGGTCCGATGCCCCTTCGTTGGAACCTGCCGTTCGGGATCGGATGGACGACGCTAGCACCAGCAGCCCAATTGAAGATCAAATGGATTTAAACAATAACCAAACAAGAAATGAGGATGACAGTGCCTCAAGCGGGGTAACTAACCAAGACATCGAAAATAAAAGAGAAATCCGGGTCGTGCCTGGTCTGAGTAATTCACTCGGATTGCCAAAAGGGCTGTTAATAACCGAAGAGATACGAGCGAATGGAGTTAAAATTATCCGGAATAAACCTATCGATCAGGAAAGACTAGATAAAACAATGGAAAAAAACTTTTTGCAAAAGAATCTGCGGCGTACCCGGAAGAGTTTACCGACGTTGGTAAGGCGGTGGCCGCAGGGATACAATTTGAGGTAGATACCCCTCTTGAAATCGGCAGTGTTGAAGAAAATCCTTTTCCGCATATTCCCTTCAGGAAGAGTGGTGAAATTGACGGCGAGGAAGAGCTAGAAAGAGCGAAGTTTCGCGCACGCGGTAACGAGGTACGATCCATTCTAGCTGAAATTCCGGATACCGCAAAGTACTGGATCGAAGCGACTTTTATCGAGTACGAGTTAAACGAGGGTAGTGGGTTTTATTACCCTTTAATAAACTGCTTTAAAGCTAAAAAGGGCTCCGGCCCGAGAGAGTCAACGAACTGAGACGAACGAAAGGTCTGCGGACCTCCATGCAGTCATTTGTTGTATTCACTGTAATGTTGTTTTTCTCCAGTCATATTGCACTCCCTCGGCTTGGCGTAGTTACTTCT